>JANVCZ010000093.1:0-30643 GCA_032357785.1 Periparus ater | reverse complement strand
GCGAGGTAAGTGACATGCCTTGGACCCGCCCATTTCTGCCTAAGCCCCCGCCCACCCACCCATAGCCACGCTGCCCCACAGCAGTTCCTGAGGCCGGTGAGGAGATAAACAAGCCCTGGCCCCGCCCTTTTCTCTAAGCCCCGCCACCCACAGAAAGACTCACCCCTCCCGGAACAGGTCCAGAAACCGCTCACCAGATAGACAAGCCCTGGCCCCGCCTCTTTCTTCAAGCCCCGCCCACCCACTCATAGCCACGCCCCTGCAGAGCAGCTCCAGAGGCTGGAGAGGAGATGGAATTTGGTGAGATTTTGAAAACATTAAAATAATATTGGTGGATTTTTTGGGAATTTTAACGGAATTTTTGTGTAATTTTGTGGGATTTTCAGGAGATTTGAGGAACTTTCTGGGATTTTTGAAAAATTGTTTGGGATTTGGAAAAAATGAAATAATTTCAGGGGATTCTTCTGGAAATATTGTATACAAAAAATTATTTGTATCTCCTCTAAATGCTACATAATTATAAAAAAATAAAAAAAAAAAATATCATAAAAATCCCACAAAATTAAATATTTTCAAAATTCCAAAAATTTCTCAAAATTTTTACAAAATTCAAAAATATTCCGCAAACTCAACAAAAATTCCTCAAAATTCCACAAATTTTTTCAAAATTTTAGAAATATCATAAATTTCCAAAAAATCCCCCAGAATTCCATTTAAATTCTCAAATTATTAAAATCACAAAATTCTGCAGAATTTTACAAAAAATAAAAAAAAAATTATCTAGAAAAATTATTTAAATCTTTTCAAAATTCCAAAAAATATTTTCAAAATTTTTAGAAATATCATAAATTTCCCCCAAAATCCCCCAGAATTCCATTTAAATTCTCAAATTATAGAAATCAAAAAATTCTGCAGAATTTAACAAAAATTAAAAAAAAAAAAAATCCAAAAAAATTATTTAAATAGTTTCAAAATTCCAAAAATATTTTCAAAATTTTAGAAAATATCATAAATTTCCCAAAAATCCCCCAGAATTCCATTTAAATTCACAAATTATTCAAATCAAAAAATTCTGCAGAATTTTACAAAAATAAAAAAAAAAAAAAAATCCAAAAAAAATATTTAAATATTTTCAAAGTTCCAAAAATTTTTTCAAAATTTTAGAAATATCATCAATTTCCCAAAAATCCCCCAAAATTCCATTTAAATTCACAAATTATTAAAATTTCAAAATTCTGCAGAACTTTACAAAAATTAAAAAAAAAAATCCAAAAAAAATTATTTAAATATTTTCAAAATTCCAAAAATATTTTCAAAATTTTAGAAATATCATAAATTTCCAAAAATCCCCCAAAATTCCATTTAAATTCTCAAATTATTCAAATCAAAAATTCTGCAGAATTTTACAAAAAAAAAAAAAAAAAATCCAAAAAAAATATTTAAATCTTTTCAAAATCCTACAGAATCCCACAAAAATCCCACAGAATTATTTAAATCTCCTCAAAATGCTGCAGAATTTTACAAAAAAAAATAAAAATAAAAAGCCGTTCTTGAGACCGGCGAAGAGAGAGATAAACAGACCCTGGCCCCGCCCCTTTGCGTAAGCCCCGCCCCTCCACCCATAGCCTCGCCCCTCCCCACAGCAGCTCCTGAGGCCGGTGAGGAGATTGACAAGCCCTGGCCCCGCCCCTTTCTTGAAGCCCCCGCCCACCCACTCATAGCCCCCGCCCCTCCAAAAGCAACTCCTGGGGCCGGCGAGGTAAGTGACATGCCTTGGACCAGCCCATTTCTGCCTAAGCCCCCGCCCACCCACCCATAGCCACGCTGCCCCACAGCAGTTCCTGAGGCCGGTGAGGAGATAAACAAGTCCTGGCCCCGCCCTTTTCTCTAAGCCCCGCCCACCCACAGAAAGACTCACCCCTCCCGAACAGGTCCAGAAACCGGCTCACCAGATAGACAAGCCCTGGCCCCGCCTCTTTCTTCAAGCCCCGCCCACCCACTCATAGCCACGCCCCTGCAGAGCAGCTCCAGAGGCTGGAGAGGAGATGGAATTTGGTGAGATTTTGAAAACATTAAAATAATATTGGTGGATTTTTTGGGAATTTTACGGAATTTTTGTGTAATTTTGTGGGATTTTCAGGAGATTTGAGGAACTTTCTGGGATTTTTGAAAAATTGTTTGGGATTTGGAAAAAATGAAATAATTTCGGGGATTCTTCTGGAAATATTGTATACAAAAAATTATTTGTATCTCCTCTAAATGCTACATAATTATAAAAAAATAAAAAAAAAAAATATCATAAAAATCCCACAAAATTAAATATTTTCAAAATTCCAAAAATTTCTCAAAATTTTTACAAAATTCAAAAATATTCCGCAAACTCAACAAAAATTCCCTCAAAATTCCACAAATTTTTTCAAAATTTTAGAAATATCATAAATTTCCAAAAAATCCCCCAGAATTCCATTTAAATTCTCAAATTATTAAAATCACAAAATTCTGCAGAATTTTACAAAAATAAAAAAAAATTATCTAGAAAAATTATTTAAATCTTTTCAAAATTCCAAAAATATTTTCAAAATTTTAGAAATATCATAAATTTCCCCAAAATCCCCCAGAATTCCATTTAAATTCTCAAATTATAGAAATCAAAAAATTCTGCAGAATTTAACAAAAATTAAAAAAAAAAAAAATCCAAAAAAATTATTTAAATAGTTTTCAAAATTCCAAAAATATTTTCAAAATTTTAGAAATATCATAAATTTCCCAAAAATCCCCCAGAATTCCATTTAAATTCACAAATTATTCAAATCAAAAAATTCTGCAGAATTTTACAAAAATAAAAAAAAAAAAAAAATCCAAAAAAAATATTTAAATATTTTCAAAGTTCCAAAAATTTTTTCAAAATTTTAGAAATATCATCAATTTCCCAAAAATCCCCCAAAATTCCATTTAAATTCACAAATTATTAAAATTTCAAAATTCTGCAGAACTTTACAAAAATTAAAAAAAAAAATCCAAAAAAAATTATTTAAATATTTTCAAAATTCCAAAAATATTTTCAAAATTTTAGAAATATCATAAATTTCCAAAAATCCCCCCAAAATTCCATTTAAATTCTCAAATTATTCAAATCAAAAATTCTGCAGAATTTTACAAAAAAAAAAAAAAAAATCCAAAAAAAATATTTAAATCTTTTCAAAATCCTACAGAATCCCACAAAAATCCCACAGAATTATTTAAATCTCCTCAAAATGCTGCAGAATTTTACAAAAAAAAATAAAAATAAAAAGCCGTTCTTGAGACCGGCGAAGAGAGAGATAAACAGACCCTGGCCCCGCCCCTTTGCGTAAGCCCCGCCCCTCCACCCATAGCCTCGCCCCTCCCCACAGCAGCTCCTGAGGCCGGTGAGGAGATTGACAAGCCCTGGCCCCGCCCCTTTCTTGAAGCCCCGCCCACCCACTCATAGCCCCGCCCCTCCAAAAGCAACTCCTGGGGCCGGCGAGGTAAGTGACATGCCTTGGACCAGCCCATTTCTGCCTAAGCCCCCGCCCACCCACCCATAGCCACGCTGCCCCACAGCAGTTCCTGAGGCCGGTGAGGAGATAAACAAGTCCTGGCCCCGCCCTTTTCTCTAAGCCCCGCCCACCCACAGAAAGGACTCACCCCTCCCGGAACAGGTCCAGAAACCGCTCATCAGATAGACAAGCCCTGGCCCCGCCCCTTTCTTCAAGCCCCCGCCCACCCACTCATAGCCACGCCCCCTGCAGAGCAGCTCCAGAGG
Source organism: Periparus ater (assembly GCA_032357785.1). Taxonomy (NCBI): domain Eukaryota; kingdom Metazoa; phylum Chordata; class Aves; order Passeriformes; family Paridae; genus Periparus; species Periparus ater. The sequence continues at coordinate 26,859 of JANVCZ010000093.1, read as the reverse complement.
CTGGAGAGGAGATGGAATTTGGTGAGATTTTGAAAACATTAAAATAATATTGGTGGATTTTTTGGGAATTTTACGGAATTTTTGTGTAATTTTGTGGGATTTTCAGGAGATTTGAGGAACTTTCTGGGATTTTTGAAAAATTGTTTGGGATTTGGAAAAAATGAAATAATTTCGGGGGATTCTCGTGGAAATATTGTATACAAAAAATTATTTGTATCTCCTCCAAATGCTACATAATTATAAAAAAAAAAAAAAAAAAAAAATATCATAAAAATCCCCACAAAATTAAATATTTTCAAAATTCCAAAAATTTCTCAAAAATATTTACAAAATTCGAAAATATTCCACAAACTCCACAAAAATTCCCCCAAATTACACAAAAATTTTTCAAAATTTCATAAATTTCATGAATTTCCCAAAAATCCCCCAGAATTCCATTAAAATTCACAAATTATTTCAATCTCAAAATTCTACAGTATTTTACAAAAATAAAAAAAAAAAAATCCCAAAAAAAAAATTTAAATATTTTCAAAATTCCAAAAATTTTTTTCAAAATTTTAGAAATATCATAAATTTCCCAAAAATCCCCCAGAATTCCATTTAAATTCACAAATTATTAAAATTTCAAAATTCTGCAGAACTTTAAAAAAATTAAAAAATAAAAATCCAACGAAATTATTTAAATATTTTCAAAATTCCAAAAATATTTTCAAAATTTTAGAAATATCATAAATTTCCCCAAAATCCCCCAGAATTCCATTTAAATTCTCAAATTATTAAAATTTCAAAATTCTGCAGAATTTTACAAAAATAAAAAAAAAAATAATCTAGAAAAATTATTTAAATATTTTCAAAATTCCAAAATATTTTCAAAATTTTAGAAATATCATAAATTTCCCAAAAATCCCCCAGAATTCCATTTAAATTCACAAATTATTTCAAATCAAAAAATTCTGCAGAATTTTACAAAAATAAAAAAAAAAAAAAATCCAAAAAAAATATTTAAATATTTTCAAAGTTCCAAAAATTTTTTCAAAATTTTAGAAATATCATAAATTTCCCAAAAATCCCCCAGAATTCCATTTAAATTCACAAATTATTAAAATTTCAAAATTCTGCAGAACTTTACGAAAATTAAAAAAAAAAAATCCAAAAAAAATTATTTAAATATTTTCAAAATTCCAAAAATCTTTTCAAAATTTTAGAAATATCATAAATTTCCCAAAAATCCCCCAGAATTCCATTCAAATTCACAAATTATTCAAATCAAAAAATTCTTCCGAATTTTACAAAAATAAAAAAAAAAAAATCCAAAAAAAAAATTTAAATATTTTCAAAATTACAAAAATTGTTTTCAAAATTTTAGAAATATCATAAATTTCCCAAAAATCCCCCAGAATTCCATTTAAATTCACAAATTATTAAAATTTCAAAATTCTGCAGAACTTTAAAAAATTAAAAAAAAAAATCCAAAAAATTATTTAAATATTTTCAAAATTACAAAAATATTTTCAAAATTTTAGAAATATCATAAATTTCCCAAAAATCCCCCAGAATTCCATTCAAATTCTCAAATTATTCAAATCAAAAAATTCTGCAGAACTTTACAAAAATTAAAAAAAAAAATCCAAAAAAATTATTTAAATATTTTCAAAATTCCAAAAATATTTTCAAAATTTTAGAAATATCATAAATTTCCCAAAAATCCCCCAGAATTCCATTTAAATTCACAAATTATTCAAATCAAAAAATTCTGCAGAATTTTGCAAAAATAAAAAAAAAAAAAATCCCCAAAAGATAATTTAAATCTTTTCGAAATCCTACAGAATCCCACAAAAATCCCACAGAATTATTTAAATCTCCTCAAAATGCTACAGAATTTTACAAAAAAAAAATAAAAATAAAAAGCCGTTCTTGAGACCGGCGAAGAGAGAGATAAACAGACCCTGGCCCCGCCCCTTTACGTAAGCCCCGCCCCTCCACCCATAGCCTCGCCCCTCCCCAGAGCAGCTCCTGAGGCCGGTGAGGAGATTGACAAGCCCTGGCCCCGCCCCTTTCTTGAAGCCCCGCCCACCCACTCATAGCCACGCCCCTCCAAAAGCAACTCCTGGGGCCGGCGAGGTAAGTGACATGCCTTGGACCAGCCCATTTCTGCCTAAGCCCCGCCCACCCACCCATAGCCACGCTGCCCCACAGCAGTTCCTGAGGCCGGTGAGGAGATAAACAAGCCCTGGACCCGCCCTTTTCTCTAAGCCCCGCCCACCCACAGAAAGACTCACCCCTCCCGGAACAGGTCCAGAAAACCGCTCATCAGATAGACAAGCCCTGGCCCCGCCCCTTTCTTCAAGCCCCGCCCACCCACTCATAGCCACGCCCCTGCAGAGCAGCTCCAGAGGCTGGAGAGGAGATGGAATTTGGTGAGATTTTGAAAACATTAAAATAATATTGGTGGATTTTTTGGGAATTTTACGGAATTTTTGTGTAATTTTTGTGGGATTTTCAGGAGATTTGAGGAACTTTCTGGATTTTTGAAAAATTGTTTGGGATTTGGAAAAAATGAAATAATTTCGGGGGATTCTCGTGGAAATATTGTATACAAAAAATTATTTGTATCTCCTCCAAATGCTACATAATTATAAAAAAAATAATAAAAAAAAAAAAAATCATAAAAATCCCACAAAATTAAATATTTTTCAAAATTCCAAAAATTTCTCAAAAATTTTTACAAAATTCGAAAATATTCCGCAAACTCCACAAAAATTCCCCAAATTACACAAAAATTTTTCAAAATTTCATAAATTTCATGAATTTCCCAAAAAATCCCCCAGAATTCCATTCAAATTCACAAATTATTTCAATCTCAAAATTCTACAGTATTTTACAAAAATAAAAAAAAAAAAAATCAAAAAAAATTATTTAAATATTTTCAAAATTCCAAAAATTTTTTCAGAATTTTAGAAATATCATAAATTTCCCAAAAATCCCCCAGAATTCCATTTAAATTCACAAATTATAGAAATCAAAAAATTCTGCAGAATTTTACAAAAATTAAAAAAAAAAAAAATCCAAAAAAAATTATTTAAATATTTTCAAAATTCCAAAAATATTTTCAAAATTTTAGAAATATCATAAATTTCCCAAAAATCCCCCAGAATTCCATTCAAATTCATAAATTATTCAAATCAAAAAATTCTGCAGAATTTTACAAAAATAAAAAAAAAAGAAATCCAAAAAAAAATTTAAATATTTTCAAAATTACAAAAATTGTTTTCAAAATTTTAGAAATATCATAAATTTCCCAAAAATCCCCCAGAATTCCATTTAAATTCACAAATTATTAAAATTTCAAAATTCTGCAGAACTTTAAAAAATTAAAAAAAAAAATCCAAAAAAATTATTTAAATATTTTCAAAATTACAAAAATATTTTCAAAATTTTAGAAATATCATAAATTTCCCAAAAATCCCCCCAGAATTCCATTCAAATTCTCAAATTATTCAAATCAAAAAATTCTGCAGAACTTTACAAAAATTAAAAAAAAAAATCCAAAAAAATTATTTAAATATTTTCAAAATTCCAAAAATATTTTCAAAATTTTAGAAATATCATAAATTTCCCAAAAATCCCCCAGAATTCCATTTAAATTCTCAAATTATTCAAATCAAAAATTCTGCAGAATTTTGCAAAAATAAAAAAAAAAAAATCCCCAAAAGATAATTTAAATCTTTTCGAAATCCTACAGAATCCCACAAAAATCCCACAGAATTATTTAAATCTCCTCAAAATGCTACAGAATTTTACAAAAAAAAATAAAAATAAAAAGCCGTTCTTGAGACCGGCGAAGAGAGAGATAAACAGACCCTGGCCCCGCCCCTTTACGTAAGCCCCGCCCCTCCACCCATAGCCTCGCCCCTCCCCAGAGCAGCTCCTGAGGCCGGTGAGGAGATTGACAAGCCCTGGCCCCGCCCCTTTCTTGAAGCCCCGCCCACCCACTCATAGCCACGCCCCTCCAAAAGCAACTCCTGGGGCCGGCGAGGTAAGTGACATGCCTTGGACCAGCCCATTTCTGCCTAAGCCCCGCCCACCCACCCATAGCCACGCTGCCCCACAGCAGTTCCTGAGGCCGGTGAGGAGATAAACAAGCCCTGGCCCCGCCCTTTTCTCTAAGCCCCGCCCACCCACAGAAAGACTCACCCCTCCCGGAACAGGTCCAGAAACCGCTCATCAGATAGACAAGCCCTGGCCCCGCCCCTTTCTTCCAAGCCCCGCCCACCCACTCATAGCCACGCCCCTGCAGAGCAGCTCCAGAGGCTGGAGAGGAGATGGAATTTGGTGAGATTTTGAAAACATTAAAATAATATTGGTGGATTTTTTTGGGAATTTTACGGAATTTTTGTGTAATTTTGTGGGATTTTCAGGAGATTTGAGGAACTTTCTGGGATTTTTGAAAAATTGTTTGGGATTTGGAAAAAATGAAATAATTTCGGGGGATTCTCGTGGAAATATTGTATACAAAAAATTATTTGTATCTCCTCCAAATGCTACATAATTATAAAAAAATAAAAAAAAAAAAAAATCATAAAAATCCCACAAAAATTAAATATTTTCAAAATTCCAAAAATTTCTCAAAAATTTTTACAAAATTCGAAAATATTCCGCAAACTCCACAAAAATTCCCCAAATTACACAAAAATTTTTCAAAATTTCATAAATTTCATGAATTTCCCAAAAATCCCCCAGAATTCCATTCAAATTCACAAATTATTTCAATCTCAAAATTCTACAGTATTTTACAAAAATAAAAAAAAAAAATTCCAAAAAAATTATTTAAATATTTTCAAAATTCCAAAAATATTTCAAAATTTTAGAAATATCATAAATTTCCCCAAAATCCCCCAGAATTCCATTTAAATTCACAAATTATTAAAATTTCAAAATTCTGCAGAACTTTAAAAAATTAAAAATAAAAATCCAAAAAAATTATTTAAATATTTTCAAAATTCCAAAAATATTTTCAAAATTTTAGAAATATCATAAATTTCCCCAAAAATCCCCCAAAATTCCATTTAAATTCTCAAATTATTGAAATCAATAAATTCTGCAGAATTTTACAAAAATAAAAAAAAAAAATTCAAAAAAATTATTTAAATATTTTCAAAATTCCAAAAATTTTTTCAAAATTTTAGAAATATCATAAATTTCTCAAAAATCCCCAAAATTCCATTTAAATTCACAAATTATTCAAATCAAAAAATTCTGCAGAATTTTACAAAAATAAAAAAAAAAAAATCCAAAAAAATTATTTAAATATTTTCAAAATTACAAAAATATTTTCAAAATTTTAGAAATATCATAAATTTCCCAAAAATCCCCCAGAATTCCATTCAAATTCACAAATTATTCAAATCAAAAAATTCTGCAGAATTTTACAAAAATTAAAAAAAAAAAAAAAATCCAAAAAAATTATTTAAATATTTTCAAAATTCCAAAAATATTTCAAAATTTTAGAAATATTATAAATTTCCCAAAAATCCCCCAAAATTCCATTTAAATTCTCAAATTATTCAAATCAAAAAATTCTGCAGAATTTTACAAAAAAAAAAAAAAAAATCCAAAAAAAAATATTTAAATCTTTTCAAAATCCTACAGAATCCCACAAAAATCCCACAGAATTATTTAAATCTCCTCAAAATGCTACAGAATTTTACAAAAAAAAATAAAAATAAAAAGCCGTTCTTGAGACCGGCGAAGAGATAAAACAGACCCTGGCCCCGCCCCTTTGCGTAAGCCCCCGCCCCTCCACCCATAGCCTCGCCCCTCCCCAGAGCAGCTCCTGAGGCCGGTGAGGAGATTGACAAGCCCTGGCACCGCCCCTTTCTTGAAGCCCCGCCACCCACTCATAGCCCCGCCCCTCCAAAAGCAACTCCTGGGGCCGGCGAGGTGAGTGACATGCCTTGGACCCGCCCATTTCTGCCTAAGCCCTGCCCACCCACCCATAGCCACGCTGCCCCACAGCAGTTCCTGAGGCCGGTGAGGAGATAAACAAGCCCCTGGCCCCGCCCTTTTCTCTAAGCCCCGCCCACCCACAGAAAGACTCACCCCTCCCGGAACAGGTCCAGAAACCGCTCACCAGATAGACAAGCCCTGGCCCCGCCTCTTTCTTCAAGCCCCGCCCACCCACTCATAGCCACGCCCCTGCAGAGCAGCTCCAGAGGCTGGAGAGGAGATGGAATTTGGTGAGATTTTGAAAACATTAAAATAATATTGGTGGATTTTTGGGGAATTTTACGGAATTTTTGTGTAATTTTGTGGGATTTTCAGGAGATTTGAGGAACTTTCTGGGATTTTTGAAAAATTGTTTGGGATTTGGAAAAAATGAAATAATTTCGGGGGATTCTTCTGGAAATATTGTATACAAAAAATTATTTGTATCTCCTCTAAATGCTACATAATTATAAAAAAATAAAAAAAAAAATATCATAAAAATCCACAAAATTAAATATTTTCAAAATTCCAAAAATTTCTCAAAATTTTTACAAAATTCAAAAATATTCCGCAAACTCAACAAAAATTCCTCAAAATTCCACAAATTTTTTCAAAATTTTAGAAATATCATAAATTTCCAAAAAAATCCCCAGAATTCCATTTAAATTCTCAAATTATTAAAATCACAAAATTCTGCAGAATTTTACAAAAATAAAAAAAAAATTATCTAGAAAAATTATTTAAATCTTTTCAAAATTCCAAAAATATTTCAAAATTTTAGAAATATCATAAATTTCCCCCAAAATCCCCCAGAATTCCATTTAAATTCTCAAATTATAGAAATCAAAAAATTCTGCAGAATTTAACAAAAATTAAAAAAAAAAAAAATCCAAAAAAATTATTTAAATAGTTTCAAAATTCCAAAAATATTTTCAAAATTTTAGAAATATCATAAATTTCCCAAAATCCCCCAGAATTCCATTTAAATTCACAAATTATTCAAATCAAAAAATTCTGCAGAATTTTACAAAAATAAAAAAAAAAAAATCAAAAAAAATATTTAAATATTTTCAAAGTTCCAAAAATTTTTCAAAATTTTAGGAAATATCATCAATTTCCCAAAAATCCCCCAAAATTCCATTTAAATTCACAAATTATTAAAATTTCAAAATTCTGCAGAACTTTACAAAAATTAAAAAAAAAAATCCAAAAAAAATTATTTAAATATTTTCAAAATTCCAAAAATATTTTCAAAATTTTAGAAATATCATAAATTTCCAAAAATCCCCCAAAATTCCATTTAAATTCTCAAATTATTCAAATCAAAAATTCTGCAGAATTTTACAAAAAAAAAAAAAAAAATCCAAAAAAAATATTTAAATCTTTTCAAAATCCTACAGAATCCCACAAAAATCCCACAGAATTATTTAAATCTCCTCAAAATGCTGCAGAATTTTACAAAAAAAAATAAAAATAAAAAGCCGTTCTTGAGACCGGCGAAGAGAGAGATAAACAGACCCTGGCCCCCGCCCCTTTGCGTAAGCCCCGCCCCTCCACCCATAGCCTCGCCCCTCCCCACAGCAGCTCCTGAGGCCGGTGAGGAGATTGACAAGCCCTGGCCCCCGCCCCTTTCTTGAAGCCCCGCCCACCCACTCATAGCCCCCGCCCCTCCAAAAGCAACTCCTGGGGCCGGCGAGGTAAGTGACATGCCTTGGACCAGCCCATTTCTGCCTAAGCCCCGCCCACCCACCCATAGCCACGCTGCCCCACAGCAGTTCCTGAGGCCGGTGAGGAGATAAACAAGTCCTGGCCCCGCCCTTTCTCTAAGCCCCGCCCACCCACAGAAAGACTCACCCCTCCCGGAACAGGTCCAGAAACCGCTCATCAGATAGACAAGCCCTGGCCCCGCCCCTTTCTTCAAGCCCCGCCCACCCACTCATAGCCACGCCCCTGCAGAGCAGCTCCAGAGGCTGGAGAGGAGATGGAATTTGGTGAGATTTTGAAAACATTAAAATAATATTGGTGGATTTTTTGGGAATTTTACGGAATTTTTGTGTAATTTTGTGGGATTTTCAGGAGATTTGAGGAACTTTCTGGGATTTTTGAAAAATTGTTTGGGATTTGGAAAAAATGAAATAATTTCGGGGGATTCTTCTGGAAATATTGTATACAAAAAAATTATTTGTATCTCCTCCAAATGCTACATAATTATAAAAAAATAAAAAAAAAAAAATATCATAAAAATCCCACAAAATTAAATATTTTCAAAATTCCAAAAATTTCTCAAAAATTTTACAAAATTCGAAAATATTCCGCAAACTCCACAAAAATTCCCCAAATTACACAAAAATTTTTCAAAATTTCATAAATTTCATGAATTTCCCAAAAATCCCCCAGAATTCCATTAAAATTCACAAATTATTTCAATCTCAAAATTCTACAGTATTTTACAAAAATAAAAAAAAAAAAAAAATCAAAAAAAAATTATTTAAATATTTTCAGAATTCCCCAAAAATATTTTCAGAATTTTAGAAATATCATAAATTCCCAAAAATCCCCCAGAATTCCATTTAAATTCACAAATTATAGAAATCAAAAAATCTGCAGAATTTTACAAAAATTAAAAAAAAAAAAATCCAAAAAAATTATTTAAATATTTTCAAAATTCCAAAAATATTTTCAAAATTTTAGAAATATCATAAATTTCCAAAAAATCCCCCAGAATTCCATTCAAATTCACAAATTATTTCAATCTCAAAATTCTACAGTATTTTACAAAAATAAAAAAAAAAAAAATCAAAAAAAATTATTTAAATATTTTCAAAATTCCAAAAATTTTTTCAGAATTTTAGAAATATCATAAATTTCCAAAAAATCCCCCAGAATTCCATTTAAATTCACAAATTATAGAAATCAAAAAATTCTGCAGAATTTTACAAAAATTAAAAAAAAAAAAAAATCCAAAAAAATTATTTAAATATTTTCAAATTCCAAAAATATTTCAAAATTTTAGAAATATCATAAATTTCCCAAAAATCCCCCAGAATTCCATTCAAATTCACAAATTATTCAAATTTCAAAATTCTGCAGAACTTTAAAAATTAAAAAAAAAATTCCAAAAAAATTATTTAAATATTTTCAAAATTCCAAAAATATTTTCAAAATTTTAGAAATATCATAAATTTCCCAAAAATCCCCCAAAATTCCATTTAAATTCTCAAATTATTGAAATCAATAAATTCTGCAGAATTTTACAAAAATAAAAAAAAAAAAATCCAAAAAAATTATTTAAATATTTTCAAAATTCCAAAAATTTTTTCAAAATTTTAGAAATATCATAAATTTCCCAAAAATCCCTCAGAATTCCATTTAAATTCTCAAATTATTCAAATCAAAAAATTCTGCAGAATTTTGCAAAAATAAAAAAAAAAAATCCCCAAAAGATAATTTAAATCTTTTCGAAATCCTACAGAATCCCACAAAAATCCCACAGAATTATTTAAATCTCCTCAAAATGCTACAGAATTTTACAAAAAAAAATAAAAATAAAAAGCCGTTCTTGAGACCGGCGAAGAGAGAGATAAACAGACCCTGGCCCCCGCCCCTTTGCGTAAGCCCCGCCCCTCCACCCATAGCCTCGGCCCCTCCCCAGAGCAGCTCCTGAGGCCGGTGAGGGGATTGACAAGCCTTGCCCCCGCCCCTTTCTTGAAGCCCCGCCCACCCACTCATAGCCCCGCCCCTCCAAAAGCAACTCCTGGGGCCGGCGAGGTAAGTGACATGCCTTGGACCCGCCCATTTCTGCCTAAGCCCCGCCCACCCACCCATAGCCACGCTTGCCCCACAGCAGTTCCTGAGGCCGGTGAGGAGATAAACAAGCCCTGGCCCCGCCCTTTTCTCTAAGCCCCGCCCATCCACAGAAAGACTCACCCCTCCCGGAACAGGTCCAGAAACCGCCTCCACCAGATAGACAAGCCCTGGCCCCGCCTCTTTCTTCAAGCCCCGCCCACCCACTCATAGCCACGCCCCTGCAGAGCAGCTCCAGAGGCTGGAGAGGAGATGGAATTTGGTGAGATTTTGAAAACATTAAAATAATATTGGTGGATTTTTTGGGAATTTTACGGAATTTTTGTGTAATTTTGTGGGATTTTCAGGAGATTTGAGGAACTTTCTGGGATTTTTGAAAAATTGTTTGGGATTTGGAAAAAATGAAATAATTTCGGGGGATTCTTCTGGAAATATTGTATACAAAAAATTATTTGTATCTCCTCTAAATGCTACATAATTATAAAAAAATAAAAAAAAAAAATATCATAAAAATCCCACAAAATTAAATATTTTCAAAATTCCAAAAATTTCTCAAAATTTTTACAAAATTCAAAAATATTCCGCAAACTCAACAAAAATTCCTCAAAATTCCACAAATTTTTTCAAAATTTTAGAAATATCATAAATTCCAAAAAATCCCCCAGAATTCCATTTAAATTCACAAATTATTCAAATCACAAAATTCTGCAGAATTTTACAAAAATAAAAAAAAAATTATCTAGAAAAATTATTTAAATCTTTTCAAAATTCCAAAAATATTTTCAAAATTTTAGAAATATCATAAATTTCCCAAAAATCCCCCAGAATTCCATTTAAATTCACAAATTATAGAAATCAAAAAATTCTGCAGAATTTAACAAAAATTAAAAAAAAAAAAAATCCAAAAAAATTATTTAAATAGTTTAAAATTCCAAAAATATTTTCAAAATTTTAGAAATATCATAAATTTCCCAAAAATCCCCCAGAATTCCATTTAAATTCACAAATTATTCAAATCAAAAAATTCTGCAGAATTTTACAAAAATAAAAAAAAAAAAAATCCAAAAAAAATATTTAAATATTTTCAAAGTTCCAAAAATTTTTTCAAAATTTTAGAAATATCATCAATTTCCCAAAAATCCCCCAAAATTCCATTTAAATTCACAAATTATTAAAATTTCAAAATTCTGCAGAACTTTACAAAAATTAAAAAAAAAAATCCAAAAAAAATTATTTAAATATTTTCAAAATTCCAAAAATATTTTCAAAATTTTAGAAATATCATAAATTTCCAAAAATCCCCCAGAATTCCATTTAAATTCTCAAATTATTCAAATCAAAAATTCTGCAGAATTTTACAAAAAAAAAAAAAAAAAATCCAAAAAAAATATTTAAATCTTTTCAAAATCCTACAGAATCCCACAAAAATCCCACAGAATTATTTAAATCTCCTCAAAATGCTGCAGAATTTTACAAAAAAAAATAAAAATAAAAAGCCGTTCTTGAGACCGGCGAAGAGAGAGATAAACAGACCCTGGCCCCGCCCCTTTGCGTAAGCCCCGCCCCTCCACCCATAGCCTCGCCCCTCCCCACAGCAGCTCCTGAGGCCGGTGAGGAGATTGACAAGCCCTGGCCCCGCCCCTTTCTTGAAGCCCCGCCCACCCACTCATAGCCCCGCCCCTCCAAAAGCAACTCCTGGGGCCGGCGAGGTAAGTGACATGCCTTGGACCAGCCCATTTCTGCCTAAGCCCCGCCCACCCACCCATAGCCACGCTGCCCCACAGCAGTTCCTGAGGCCGGTGAGGAGATAAACAAGTCCTGGCCCCGCCCTTTTCTCTAAGCCCCGCCCACCCACAGAAAGACTCACCCCTCCCGGAACAGGTCCAGAAACCGCTCACCAGATAGACAAGCCCTGGCCCCGCCTCTTTCTTCAAGCCCCGCCCACCCACTCATAGCCACGCCCCTGCAGAGCAGCTCCAGAGGCTGGAGAGGAGATGGAATTTGGTGAGATTTTGAAAACATTAAAATAATATTGGTGGATTTTTTGGGAATTTTACGGAATTTTTGTGTAATTTTGTGGGATTTTCAGGAGATTTGAGGAACTTTCTGGGATTTTTGAAAAATTGTTTGGGATTTGGAAAAAATGAAATAATTTCGGGGGATTCTTGTGGAAATATTGTATACAAAAAATTATTTGTATCTCCTCTAAATGCTACATAATTATAAAAAAATAAAAAAAAAAAATATCATAAAAATCCCACAAAATTAAATATTTTCAAAATTCCAAAAATTTCTCAAAATTTTTACAAAATTCAAAAATATTCCGCAAACTCAACAAAAATTCCTCAAAATTCCACAAATTTTTTCAAAATTTTAGAAATATCATAAATTTCCAAAAAATCCCCCAGAATTCCATTCAAATTCTCAAATTATTAAAATCACAAAATTCTGCAGAATTTTACAAAAATAAAAAAAAAATTATCTAGAAAAATTATTTAAATCTTTTCAAAATTCCAAAAATATTTTCAAAATTTTAGAAATATCATAAATTTCCCCAAAATCCCCCAGAATTCCATTTAAATTCTCAAATTATAGAAATCAAAAAATTCTGCAGAATTTAACAAAAATTAAAAAAAAAAAAAAATCCAAAAAAATTATTTAAATAGTTTCAAAATTCCAAAAATATTTTCAAAATTTTAGAAATATCATAAATTTCCCAAAAATCCCCCAGAATTCCATTTAAATTCACAAATTATTCAAATCAAAAAATTCTGCAGAATTTTACAAAAATAAAAAAAAAAAAAATCCAAAAAAAATATTTAAATATTTTCAAAGTTCCAAAAATTTTTTCAAAATTTTAGAAATATCATCAATTTCCCAAAAATCCCCCAAAATTCCATTTAAATTCACAAATTATTAAAATTTCAAAATTCTGCAGAACTTTACAAAAATTAAAAAAAAAAATCCAAAAAAAATTATTTAAATATTTTCAAAATTCCAAAAATATTTTCAAAATTTTAGAAATATCATAAATTTCCAAAAATCCCCCAAAATTCCATTTAAATTCTCAAATTATTCAAATCAAAAATTCTGCAGAATTTTACAAAAAAAAAAAAAAAAATCCAAAAAAAATATTTAAATCTTTTCAAAATCCTACAGAATCCCACAAAAATCCCACAGAATTATTTAAATCTCCTCAAAATGCTACAGAATTTTACAAAAAAAAATAAAAATAAAAAGCCGTTCTTGAGACCGGCGAAGAGAGAGATAAACAGACCCTGGCCCCGCCCCTTTGCGTAAGCCCCGCCCCTCCACCCATAGCCTCGCCCCTCCCCAGAGCAGCTCCTGAGGCCGGTGAGGAGATTGACAAGCCCTGGCCCCGCCCCTTTCTTGAAGCCCCGCCCACCCACTCATAGCCCCGCCCCTCCAAAAGCAACTCCTGGGGCCGGCGAGGTAAGTGACATGCCTTGGACCAGCCCATTTCTGCCTAAGCCCCGCCCACCCACCCATAGCCACGCTGCCCCACAGCAGTTCCTGAGGCCGGTGAGGAGATAAACAAGTCCTGGCCCCGCCCTTTTCTCTAAGCCCCGCCCACCCACAGAAAGACTCACCCCTCCCGGAACAGGTCCAGAAACCGCTCATCAGATAGACAAGCCCTGGCCCCGCCCCTTTCTTCAAGCCCCGCCCACCCAGTCATAGCCACGCCCCTGCAGAGCAGCTCCAGAGGCTGGAGAGGAGATGGAATTTGGTGAGATTTTGAAAACATTAAAATAATATTGGTGGATTTTTTGGGAATTTTACGGAATTTTTGTGTAATTTTGTGGGATTTTCAGGAGATTTGAGGAACTTTCTGGGATTTTTGAAAAATTGTTTGGGATTTGGAAAAAATGAAATAATTTCGGGGGATTCTCGTGGAAATATTGTATACAAAAAATTATTTGTATCTCCTCCAAATGCTACATAATTATAAAAAAAAAAAAAAAAAAAAATATCATAAAAATCCCACAAAATTAAATATTTTCAAAATTCCAAAAATTTCTCAAAAATATTTACAAAATTCGAAAATATTCCGCAAACTCCACAAAAATTCCCCAAATTACACAAAAATTTTTCAAAATTTCATAAATTTCATGAATTTCCCAAAAATCCCCCAGAATTCCATTAAAATTCACAAATTATTTCAATCTCAAAATTCTACAGTATTTTACAAAAATAAAAAAAAAAAAATCCAAAAAAAAAATTTAAATATTTTCAAAATTCCAAAAATTTTTTTCAAAATTTTAGAAATATCATAAATTTCCCAAAAATCCCCCAGAATTCCATTTAAATTCACAAATTATTAAAATTTCAAAATTCTGCAGAACTTTAAAAAATTAAAAATAAAAATCCAAAAAAATTATTTAAATATTTTCAAAATTCCAAAAATATTTTCAAAATTTTAGAAATATCATAAATTTCCCCAAAATCCCCCAGAATTCCATTTAAATTCTCAAATTATTGAAATCAATAAATTCTGCAGAATTTTACAAAAATAAAAAAAAAAAATTCAAAAAAATTATTTAAATATTTTCAAAATTCCAAAAATTTTTTCAAAATTTTAGAAATATCATAAATTTCCCAAAAATCCCCCAAAATTCCATTTAAATTCACAAATTATTCAAATCAAAAAATTCTGCAGAATTTTAAAAAAATTAAAAAAAAAAATCCAAAAAAATTATTTAAATATTTTCAAAATTCCAAAAATATTTTCAAAATTTTAGAAATATCATAAATTTCCCAAAAATCCCCCAGAATTCCATTTAAATTCTCAAATTATTAAAATTTCAAAATTCTGCAGAATTTTACAAAAATAAAAAAAAAATAATCTAGAAAAATTATTTAAATATTTTCAAAATTCCAAAAATATTTTCAAAATTTTAGAAATATCATAAATTTCCCAAAAATCCCCCAGAATTCCATTTAAATTCACAAATTATTCAAATCAAAAAATTCTGCAGAATTTTACAAAAATAAAAAAAAAAAAAATCCAAAAAAAATATTTAAATATTTTCAAAGTTCCAAAAATTTTTTCAAAATTTTAGAAATATCATAAATTTCCCAAAAATCCCCCAAAATTCCATTTAAATTCACAAATTATTAAAATTTCAAAATTCTGCAGAACTTTACGAAAATTAAAAAAAAAAATCCAAAAAAAATTATTTAAATATTTTCAAAATTCCAAAAATATTTTCAAAATTTTAGAAATATCATAAATTTCCAAAAATCCCCCAAAATTCCATTTAAATTCACAAATTATTCAAATCAAAAAAATCTGCAGAATTTTACAAAAAAAAAAAAAAAAAATCCAAAAAAAATATTTAAATCTTTTCAAAATCCTACAGAATCCCACAAAAATCCCACAGAATTATTTAAATCTCCTCAAAATGCTACAGAATTTTACAAAAAAAAATAAAAATAAAAAGCCGTTCTTGAGACCGGCGAAGAGAGAGATAAACAGACCCTGGCCCCGCCCCTTTGCGTAAGCCCCGCCCCTCCACCCATAGCCTCGCCCCTCCCCAGAGCAGCTCCTGAGGCCGGTGAGGAGATTGACAAGCCCTGGCCCCGCCCCTTTCTTGAAGCCCCGCCCACCCACTCCTAGCCACGCCCCTCCAAAAGCAACTCCTGGGGCCGGCGAGGTAAGTGACATGCCTTGGACCAGCCCATTTCTGCCTAAGCCCCGCCCACCCACCCATAGCCACGCTGCCCCACAGCAGTTCCTGAGGCCGGTGAGGAGATAAACAAGCCCTGGCCCCGCCCTTTTCTCTAAGCCCCACCCACCCACAGAAAGACTCACCCCTCCCGGAACAGGTCCAGAAACCGCTCATCAGATAGACAAGCCCTGGCCCCGCCCCTTTCTTCAAGCCCCGCCCACCCACTCATAGCCACGCCCCTGCAGAGCAGCTCCAGAGGCTGGAGAGGAGATGGAATTTGGTGAGATTTTGAAAACATTAAAATAATATTGGTGGATTTTTGGGGAATTTTACGGAATTTTTGTGTAATTTTGTGGGATTTTCAGGAGATTTGAGGAACTTTCTGGGATTTTTGAAAAATTGTTTGGGATTTGGAAAAAATGAAATAATTTCGGGGGATTCTCGTGGAAATATTGTATACAAAAAATTATTTGTATCTCCTCCAAATGCTACATAATTATAAAAAAATAAAAAAAAAAAAAAATCATAAAAATCCCACAAAATTAAATATTTTCAAAATTCCAAAAATTTCTCAAAAATTTTTACAAAATTCGAAAATATTCCGCAAACTCCACAAAAATTCCCCAAATTACACAAAAATTTTTCAAAATTTCATAAATTTCATGAATTTCCCAAAAATCCCCCAGAATTCCATTAAAATTCACAAATTATTTCAATCTCAAAATTCTACAGTATTTTACAAAAATAAAAAAAAAAAATTCCAAAAAAATTATTTAAATATTTTCAAAATTCCAAAAATATTTTCAAAATTTTAGAAATATCATAAATTTCCCAAAAATCCCTCAAAATTCCATTTAAATTCACAAATCATTCAAATCAAAAAATTCTGCAGAATTTTACAAAAATAAAAAAAAAAAATTCCAAAAAAAAAATTTAAATATTTTCAAAATTCCAAAAATTTTTTTCAAAATTTTAGAAATATCATAAATTTCCCAAAAATCCCCCAAAATTCCATTTAAATTCACAAATTATTAAAATTTCAAAATTCTGCAGAACCTTAAAAAATTAAAAAAAAAAAATCCAAAAAAATTATTTAAATATTTTCAAAATTCCAAAAATATTTTCAAAATTTTAGAAATATCATAAATTTCCCAAAAATCCCCCAGAATTCCATTTAAATTCTCAAATTATTCAAATCAAAAAATTCTGCAGAATTTTACAAAAATTAAAAAAAAAAAAATTCAAAAAAATTATTTAAATATTTTCAAAATTCCAAAAATATTTTCAAAATTTTAGAAATATCATAAATTTCCCAAAAATCCCTCTGAATTCCATTCAAATTCACAAATTATTCAAATCAAAAAATTCTGCAGAATTTTACAAAAATAAAAAAACAAAATCCAAAAAAAAAATTTAAATATTTTCAAAATTCCAAAAATTTTTTTCAAAATTTTAGAAATATCATAAATTTCCCAAAAATCCCCCAGAATTCCATTTAAATTCACAAATTATTAAAATTTAAAAATTCTGCAGAACTTTAAAAAATTAAAAAAAAAAATCCAAATAAATTATTTAAATATTTTCAAAATTCCAAAAATATTTTCAAAATTTTAGAAATATCATAAATTTCCCAAAAATCCCCCAAAATTCCATTTAAATTCTCAAATTATTGAAATCAATAAATTCTGCAGAATTTTACAAAAATAAAATAAAAAAAATTCAAAAAAATTATTTAAATATTTTCAAAATTCCAAAAATTTTTTCAAAATTTTAGAAATATCATCAATTTCCCAAAAATCCCCCAAAATTCCATTTAAATTCTCAAATTATTAAAATTTCAAAATTCTGCAGAACTTTAAAAAATTAAAATAAAATCCCAAAAAAATTATTTAAATATTTTCAAAATTCCAAAAATATTTTCAAAATTTTAGAAATATCATAAATTTCCCCAAAATCCCCCAAAATTCCATTTAAATTCTCAAATTATTGAAATCAATAAATTCTGCAGAATTTTACAAAAATAAAAAAAAAAAAATTCAAAAAAATTATTTAAATATTTTCAAAATTCCAAAAATTTTTTCAAAATTTTAGAAATATCATAAATTTCCCAAAAATCCCCCAGAATTCCATTTAAATTCTCAAATTATTCAAATCAAAAAATTCTGCAGAATTTTGCAAAAATAAAAAAAAAAAAATCCCCAAAAGATAATTTAAATCTTTTCGAAATCCTACAGAATCCCACAAAAATCCCACAGAATTATTTAAATCTCCTCAAAATGCTACAGAATTTTACAAAAAAAAAATAAAAATAAAAAGCCGTTCTTGAGACCGGCGAAGAGAGAGATAAACAGACCCTGGCCCCGCCCCTTTGCGTAAGCCCCGCCCCTCCACCCATAGCCTCGCCCCTCCCCAGAGCAGCTCCTGAGGCCGGTGAGGAGATAGACAAGCCCTGGCCCCGCCCCTTTCTTGAAGCCCCGCCCACCCACTCATAACCCCGCCCCTCCAAAAGCAACTCCTGGGGCCGGCGAGGTAAGTGACATGCCTTGGACCCGCCCATTTCTGCCTAAGCCCCGCCCACCCACCCATAGCCACGCTGCCCCACAGCAGTTCCTGAGGCCGGTGAGGAGATAAACAAGCCCTGGACCCGCCCTTTTCTCTAAGCCCCGCCCACCCACAGAAAGACTCACCCCTCCCGGAACAGGTCCAGAAACCGCTCATCAGATAGACAAGCCCTGGCCCCGCCCCTTTCTTCAAGCCCCGCCCACCCACTCATAGCCACGCCCCTGCAGAGCAGCTCCAGAGGCTGGAGAGGAGATGGAATTTGGTGAGATTTTGAAAACATTAAAATAATATTGGTGGATTTTTTGGGAATTTTACGGAATTTTTGTGTAATTTTGTGGGATTTTCAGGAGATTTGAGGAACTTTCTGGGATTTTTGAAAAATTGTTTGGGATTTGGAAAAAATGAAATAATTTCGGGGGATTCTCGTGGAAATATTGTATACAAAAAATTATTTGTATCTCCTCCAAATGCTACATAATTATAAAAAAATAATAAAAAAAAAAAAATCATAAAAATCCCACAAAATTAAATATTTTCAAAATTCCAAAAATTTCTCAAAAATTTTTACAAAATTCGAAAATATTCCGCAAACTCCACAAAAATTCCCCAAATTATACAAAAATTTTTCAAAATTTCATAAATTTCATGAATTTCCCAAAAATCCCCCAGAATTCCATTTAAATTCTCAAATTATTAAAATCACAAAATTCTGCAGAATTTTACAAAAAAAAAAAAAAAAATCCAAAAAAAATATTTAAATATTTTCAAAATTCCAAAAATTTTTTTCAAAATTTTAGAAATATCATAAATTTCCCAAAAATCCCCCAGAATTCTATTTAAATTCTCAAATTATTAAAATTTTAAAATTCTGCAGAATTTTACAAAAATTAAAAAAAAAAAAATCCAAACAAATTATTTAAATATTTTCAAAATTCCAAAAATATTTTCAAAATTTTAGAAATATCATAAATTTCCCAAAAATCCCCCAGAATTCCATTTAAATTCACAAATTATTGGAATCTCAAAATTCTGCAGAATTTTGCAAAAATAAAAAAAAAAAAAAATCCAAAAAGATAATTTAAATCTTTTCAAAATCCTACAGAATCCCACAAAAATCCCACAGAATTATTTAAATCTCCTCAAAATGCTACAGAATTTTACCAAAAAAAAAATAAAAATAAAAAGCCGTTCTTGAGACCGGCGAAGAGAGAGATAGACAGACCCTGGCCCCGCCCCTTTGGGTAAGCCCCGCCCCTCCACCCATAGCCTCGCCCCTCCCCAGAGCAGCTCCTGAGGCCGGTGAGGAGATAGACAAGCCCTGGCACCGCCCCTTTCTTGAAGCCCCGCCCACCCACTCATAGCCCCGCCCCTCCAAAAGCAACACCTGGGGCCGGCGTGGTAAGTGACTTGCCTTGGACCCGCCCATTTCTGCCTAAGCCCCGCCCACCCACCCATAGCCACGCTGCCCCACAGCAGTTCCTGAGGCCGGTGAGGAGATAAACAAGCCCTGGCCCCGCCCTTTTCTCTAAGCCCCGCCCACCCACAGAAAGACTCACCCCTCCCAGAACAGGTCCAGAAACTGCTCATCAGATAGACAAACCCTGGCCCCGCCCCTTTCTTCAAGCCCCGCCCACCCACTCATAGCCACGCCCCTGCAGAGCAGCTCCAGAGGCTGGAGAGGAGATGGAATTTGGTGAGATTTTGAAAACATTAAAATAATATTGGTGGATTTTTTGGGAATTTTACGGAATTTTTGTGTAATTTTGTGGGATTTTCAGGAGATTTGAGGAACTTTCTGGGATTTTTGAAAAATTGTTTGGGATTTGGAGAATGAAATAATTTCGGGGGATTCTTCTGGAAATATTGTATACAAAAAATTATTTGTATCTCCTCCAAATGCTACATAATTATAAAAAAATAATAAAAAAAAAAAATCATAAAAATCCCACAAAATTAAATATTTTCAAAATTCCAAAAATTTCTCAAAAATTTTTACAAAATTCAAAAATATTCCGCAAACTCAACAAAAATTCCTCAAAATTCCACAAATTTTTTCAAAATTTTAGAAATATCATAAATTTCCCAAAAAATCCCCCAGAATTCCATTTAAATTCTCAAATTATTGAAATCTCAAAATTCTGCAGAATTTTACAAAATTAAATAAAAAATAATCTAGAAAAATTATTTAAATCTTTTCAAAATTCCAAAAATTTTTTCAAAATTTTAGAAATATCATAAATTTCCCAAAAATCCCCAAGAATTGCATTTAAATTCACAAATTATTGAAATCAATAAATTCTGCAGAATTTTACAAAAATTAAAAAAAAAAAATTCAAAAAAATTATTTAAATATTTTCAAAATTCCAAAAATTTTTTCAAAATTTTAGAAATATCATAAATTGCCCAAAAATCCCCCAAAATTCCATTTAAATTCTCAAATTATTAAAATTTCAAAATTCTGCAGAATTTTACAAAAATAAAGGAAAAAAAAATCCAAAACAATAATTTAAATATTTTCAAAATTACAAAAATATTTTCAAAATTTTAGAAATATCATAAATTTCCCAAAAATCCCCCAGAATTCCATTTAAATTCTCAAATTATTCTAATCAAAAAATTCTGCAGAATTTTACAAAAAAAAAAAAAAAAATCCAAAAAAATTATTTAAATATTTTCAAAATTACAAAAATATTTTCAAAATTTTAGAAATATCATAAATTTCCCAAAAATCCCCCAAAATTCCATTTAAATTCTCAAATTATTAAAATCACAAAAATTCTGCAGAATTTTACAGAAATTAAAAAAAAAAAAATCCAAAAAAATTATTTAAATATTTTAAAATTCCAAAAATTTTTTCAAAATTTTAGAAATATCATAAATTTTCTCAAACATCCTTCAGAATTCCATTTAAATTCACAAATTATTAAAATCAAAAAATTCCACACAATTTTACAAAAAAAAAAAAATAAAAAATCAAAATATATTATTTAAATATTTTCACAATTCCACAAATTTTTTCAAAATTTTAGAAATATCATAAATTTCCCAGAAATCCTCCAGAATTCCATATAAATTCACAAATTATTGAAATCTAAAAATTCAACAGAATTTTACAAAAATCAGAAAAAAAGAAAATCCAAAAAATATTTTAAATATTTTCAAAATTCCAAAAATTTTTTCAAAATTTTAGAAATATCATAAATTTCCCAAAAATCCCCCAGAATTCCATTTAAATTCACAAAATATTGAAATCAAAAAATTCTACAGAATTTTACAAAAACCAAAAAAAAAAATTCCAAAAAAATTATTGAAATATTTTCAAAATTCCAAAAATTTTTTCAAAATTTTAGAAATATTATAAATTTCCCAAAAATCCCCCAGAATTCCATTTAAATTCACAAATTATTGGAATCTCAAAATTCTGCAGAATTTTGCAAAAATAAAAAAAAAAAAAAAATCCAAAAAGATAATTTAAATCTTTTCAAAATCCTACAGAATCCCACAAAAATCCCACAGAATTATTTAAATCTCCTCAAAATGCTACAGAATTTTACCAAAAAAAAAATAAAAATAAAAAGCCGTTCTTGAGACCGGCGAAGAGAGAGATAGACAGACCCTGGCCCCGCCCCTTTTGGTAAGCCCCGCCCCTCCACCCATAGCCTCGCCCCTCCCCAGAGCAGCTCCTGAGGCCGGTGAGGAGATAGACAAGCCCTGGCACCGCCCCTTTCTTGAAGCCCCGCCCACCCACTCATAGCCCCCGCCCCTCCAAAAGCAACTCCTGGGGCCGGCGAGGTGAGTGACATGCCTTGGACCAGCCCATTTCTGCCTAAGCCCCGCCCACCCACCCATAGCCACGCTGCCCCACAGCAGTTCCTGAGGCCGGTGAGGAGATAAACAAGCCCTGGCCCCGCCCTTTTCTCTAAGCCCCGCCCACCCACAGAAAGACTCACCCCTCCCGGAACAGGTCCAGAAACCGCTCATCAGATAGACAAACCCTGGCCCCGCCCCTTTCTTCAAGCCCCGCCCACCCACTCATAGCCACGCCCCTGCAGAGCAGCTCCAGAGGCTGGAGAGGAGATGGAATTTGGTGAGATTTTGAAAACATTAAAATAATATTGGTAGATTTTTTGGGAATTTTACGGAATTTTTGGGTAATTTTGTGGGATTTTCAGGAGATTTGAGGAACTTTCTGGGATTTTTGAAAAATTGTTTGGGATTTGGAAAAAATGAAATAATTTCGGGGGATTCTTGTGGAAATATTGTATACAAAAAATTATTTGTATCTCCTCCAAATGCTACATAATTATAAAAAAATAAAAAAAAAAATATCATAAAAATCCCACAAAATTAAATATTTTCAAAATTCCAAAAATTTCTCAACTCAAAATTTTTACAAAATTCAAAAATATTCCGCAAACTCTACAAAAATTCCTCAAAATTACACAAAAATTTTTCAAAATTTCATAAATTTCATGAATTTCCCAAAAATCCCTCAGAATTCCATTAAAATTCACAAATTATTTCAATCTCAAAATTCTACAGTATTTTACAAAAATAAAAAAAAAAAAAATCCAAAAAATTATTTAAATATTTTCAAAATTACAAAAATATTTTCAAAATTTTAGAAATATCATAAATTTCCCAAAAATCCCCCAGAATTCCATTCAAATTCACAAATTATTCAAATAAAAAAATTCTTCAGAACTTTACAAAAATTAAAAAAATAAAAAATCCAAAAAAATTATTTAAATATTTTCAAAATTCCAAAAATATTTTCAAAATTTTAGAAATATCATAAATTTCCCAAAAATCCCCCAGAATTCCATTTAAATTCTCAAATTATTAAAATTTCAAAATTCTGCAGAATTTTACAAAAATAAAGGAAAAAAAAATCCAAAAAAAATAATTTAAATATTATCAAAATTACAAAAATATTTTCAAAATTTTAGAAATATCATAAATTTCCCAAAAATCCCCCAGAATTCCATTTAAATTCTCAAATTATTAAAATTTTAAAATTCTGCAGAATTTTACAAAAATTAAAAAAAAAAAATCCAAAAAAATTATTTAAATATTTTCAAAATTCCAAAAATATTTTCAAAATTTTAGAAATATCATAAATTTCCCAAAAATCCCCCAGAATTCCATTTAAATTCACAAATTATTGGAATCTCAAAATTCTGCAGAATTTTGCAAAAATAAAAAAAAAAAAATCCCCAAAAGATAATTTAAATCTTTTCAAAATCCTACAGAATCCCACAAAAATCCCACAGAATTATTTAAATCTCCTCAAAATGCTACAGAATTTTACAAAAAAAAATAAAAATAAAAAGCCGTTCTTGAGACCGGCGAAGAGAGAGATAGACAGACCCTGGCCCCGCCCCTTTGGGTAAGCCCCGCCCCTCCACCCATAGCCTCGCCCCTCCCCAGAGCAGCTCCTGAGGCCGGTGAGGAGATAGACAAGCCCTGGCCCCGCCCCTTTCTTGAAGCCCCGCCCACCCACTCATAGCCCCCGCCCCTCCAAAAGCAACACCTGGGGCCGGCGTGGTAAGTGACTTGCCTTGGACCCGCCCATTTCTGCCTAAGCCCCGCCCACCCCACCCATAGCCACGCTGCCCCACAGCAGTTCCTGAGGCCGGTGAGGAGATAAACAAGCCCTGGACCCGCCCTTTTCTCTAAGCCCCGCCCACCCACAGAAAGACTCACCCCTCCCGAAACAGGTCCAGAAACCCCTCATCAGATAGACAAACCCTGGCCCCGCCCCTTTCTTCAAGCCCCGCCCACCCACTCATAGCCATGCCCCTGCAGAGCAGCTCCAGAGGCTGGAGAGGAGATGGAATTTGGTGAGATTTTGAAAACATTAAAATAATATTGGTGGATTTTTTGGGAATTTTACGGAATTTTTGTGTAATTTTGTGGGATTTTCAGGAGATTTGAGGAACTTTCTGGGATTTTTGAAAAATTGTTTGGGATTTGGAGAAAATGAAATAATTTCGGGGGATTCTTCTGGAAATATTGTATACAAAAAATTATTTGTATCTCCTCCAAATGCTACATAATTATAAAAAAATAATAAAAAAAAATATCATAAAAAATCCCACAAAATTAAATATTTTCAAAATTCCAAAAATTTCTCAAAAATATTTACAAAATTCGAAAATATTCCGCAAACTCCACAAAAATTCCCCAAATTACACAAAAATTTTTCAAAATTTCATAAATTTCATGAATTTCCCAAAAATCCCCCAGAATTCCATAAAATTCACAAATTGTTTCAATCTCAAAATTCTACTGTATTTTACAAAAATAAAAAAAAGAAATTCCAAAAAAATTTTTAAATATTTTCAAAATTCCAAAAATTTTTTCAGAATTTTAGAAATATCATAAATTTCCCAAAAATCCCCCAGAATTCCATTCAAATTCTCAAATTATTGAAATCAAAAAATTCTGCAGAATTTTACAAAAATTAAAAAAAAAAAATCCAAAAAAATTATTTAAATATTTTCAAAATTCCAAAAATATTTTCAAAATTTTAGAAATATCATAAATTTCCCAAAAATCCCTCAGAATTCCATTTAAATTCTCAAATTATTGAAATCAATAAATTCTGCAGAATTTTACAAAATTAAAAAAAAAAATTCAAAGAAATTATTTAAATATTTTCAAAATTCCAAAATTTTTTCAAAATTTAGAAATATCATAAATTTCCCAAAAATCCCCCAAAATTCCATTTAAATTCTCAAATTATTAAAATTTCAAAATTCTGCAGAATTTTACAAAAATAAAGGAAAAAAAAATCCAAAACAATAATTTAAATATTTTCAAAATTACAAAAATATTTTCAAAATTTTAGAAATATCATAAATTTCCAAAAAATCCCCCAAAATTCCTTTTAAATTCACAAATTATTCAAATCAAAAAATTCTGCAGAATTTTACAAAAATAAAAAAAAAAAAATCCAAAAAAATTATTTAAATATTTTAAAATTCCAAAAATTTTTCAAAATTTTAGAAATATCATAAATTTTCTCAAACATCCTTCAGAATTCCATTTAAATTCACAAATTATTCAAATCAAAAAATTCCACACAATTTAAAAAAAAAAAAAAAAATAAAAAATCAAAATATATTATTTAAATATTTTCACAATTCCACAAATTTTTTCAAAATTTTAGAAATATCATAAATTTCCCAGAAATCCTCCAGAATTCCATATAAATTCACAAATTATTGAAATCTAAAAATTCAACAGAATTTTACAAAAATCAGAAAAAAAGAAAATCCAAAAAATTTTTTAAATATTTTCAAAATTCCAAAAATTTTTTCAGAATTTTAGAAATATCATAAATTTCCCAAAAATCCCCCAGAATTCCATTTAAATTCACAAATTATTCAAATCAAAAAATTCTACAGAATTTTACAAAAAAAAAAAAAAATCCAAAAAAATTATTTAAATATTTTCAAAATTCCAAAAATTTTTCAAAATTTTAGAAATATCATAAATTTCCCCAAAAATCCCCCAGAATTCCATTTAAATTCACAAAATATTGAAATCAAAAAATTCTACAGAATTTTAAAAAAACCAAAAAAAAAAATTCCAAAAAAATTATTTAAATATTTTCAAAATTCCAAAAATTTTTCAAAATTTTAGAAATATTATAAATTTCCCAAAAATCCCCCAGAATTCCATTTAAATTCACAAATTATTGGAATCTCAAAATTCTGCAGAATTTTGCAAAAATAAAAAAAAAAAAAAATCCAAAAGATAATTTAAATCTTTCAAAATCCTACAGAATCCCACAAAAATCCCACAGAATTATTTAAATCTCCTCAAAATGCTACAGAATTTTACCAAAAAAAAAATAAAAATAAAAAGCCGTTCTTGAGACCGGCGAAGAGAGAGATAGACAGACCCTGGCCCCGCCCCTTTTGGTAAGCCCCGCCCCTCCACCCATAGCCTCGCCCCTCCCCAGAGCAGCTCCTGAGGCCGGTGAGGAGATAGACAAGCCCTGGCACCGCCCCCTTTCTTGAAGCCCCGCCCACCCACTCATAGCCCCCGCCCCTCCAAAAGCAACTCCTGGGGCCGGCGAGGTGAGTGACATGCCTTGGACCCGCCCATTTCTGCCTAAGCCCCGCCCACCCACCCATAGCCACGCTGCCCCACAGCAGTTCCTGAGGCCGGTGAGGAGATAAACAAGCCTGGCCCCGCCCTTTTCTCTAAGCCCCGCCCACCCACAGAAAGACTCACCCCTCCCGGAACAGGTCCAGAAACCGCTCATCAGATAGACAAACCCTGGCCCCGCCCCTTTCTTCAAGCCCCGCCCACACCACTCATAGCCACGCCCCTGCAGAGCAGCTCCAGAGGCTGGAGAGGAGATGGAATTTGGTGAGATTTTGAAAACATTAAAATAATATTGGTAGATTTTTTGGGAATTTTACGGAATTTTTGTGTAATTTTGTGGGATTTTCAGGAGATTTGAGGAACTTTCTGGGATTTTTGAAAAATTGTTTGGGATTTGGAAAAAATGAAATAATTTCGGGGGATTCTTGTGGAAATATTGTATACAAAAAATTATTTGTATCTCCTCCAAATGCTACATAATTATAAAAAAATAAAAAAAAAAATATCATAAAAATCCCACAAAATTAAATATTTTCAAAATTCCAAAAATTTCTCAAAATTTTTACAAAATTCAAAAATATTCCGCAAACTCTACAAAAATTCTCAAAATTACACAAAAATTTTTCAAAATTTCATAAATTTCATGAATTTCCCAAAAATCCCTCAGAATTCCATTAAAATTCACAAATTATTTCAA
>JANVCZ010000092.1:0-28595 GCA_032357785.1 Periparus ater | reverse complement strand
GGAAATTGATGATATTTCTAAAATTTTGAAAAAATTTTTGGAATTTTGAAAATATTTAAATAATCTTTTTGGATTTTTTTTTTTTGGTTTTTGTAAAATTCTGCAGAATTTTGGATTTGAATAATTTGTGAATTTAAATGGAATTCTGGGGGATTTTTGGGAAATTTATGATATTTCTAAAATTTTGAAAAAATTTTTGGAATTTTGAAAATATTTAAATAATTTTTTGAATTTTTTTTTTTTTATTTTTGTAAAATTCTGCAGAATTTTGTGATTTTAATAATTTGAGAATTTTAATGGAATTCTGAGGGATTTTTGGGAAATTCATGAAATTTATGACATTTTGAAAAATTTTTGTGTAATTTTACGAATTTTTGTAGAGTTTGCGGAATATTTTCGAATTTTGTAAAAATTTTGAGAAATTTTTGGAATTTTGAAAATATTTAATTTTGTGGGATTTTTATGATTATTTTTTTTTTTTTTTTTTATAATTATGTAGCATTTGGAGGAGATACAAATAATTTTTTGTATACAATATTTCCACAAGAATCCCCTGAAATTATTTCATTTTTTCCAAATCCCAAACAATTTTTCAAAAATCCCAGAAAGTTCCTCAAATCTCCTGAAAATCCCACAAAATTACACAAAAATTCCGTAAAATTCCCAAAAAATCCACCAATATTATTTGAATGTTTTCAAAATCTCACCAAATTCCATCTCCTCTCCAGCCTCTGGAGCTGCTCTGCAGGGGCGTGGCTATGAGTGGGTGGGCGGGGCTTGAAGGAAGGGGCGGGGCCAGGGTTTGTCTATCTGATTAGCGGTTTCTGGACCTGTTCCGGGAGGGGTGAGTCTTTCTGTGGGTGGGCGGGGCTTAGAGAAAAGGGCGGGGCCAGGGCTTGTTTATCTCCTCACCGGCCTCAGGAACTGCTGTGGGGCAGTGCGGCTATGGGTGGGTGGGCGGGGCTTAGGCAGAAATGGGCGGGTCCAAGGCATGTCACTTACCTCACCGGCCCCAGGAGTTGCTTTTGGAGGGGCGGGGCTATGAGTGGGTGGGCGGGGCTTCAAGAAAGGGGCGGGGCCAGGGCTTGTCTATCTCCTCACCGGCCTCAGGAGCTGCTCTGGGGAGGGGCGAGACTATGGGTGGAGGGGCGGGGCTTACCCAAAGGGGCGGGGCCAGGGTCTGTCTATCTCTCTCTTCGCCGGTCTCAAGAACGGCTTTTTTTTTTTTTTTTTTTTTTGTAAAATTCTGTAGCATTTTGAGGAGATTTAAATAATTCTGTGGGATTTTTGTGGGATTCTGTAGGATTTTGAAAAGATTTAAATTATCTTTTTGGATTTTTTTTGTTTTCTATTTTTGCAAAATTCTGCAGAATTTTGAGATTCCAATAATTTGTAAATTTAAATGGAATTCTGTGGGAGTTTTTTGAAATTTATGATATTTCTAAAATTTTGAAAAAATTTTTGGAATTTTGAAAATATTTAAATAATATTTTTGGATTTTTTTTTTTATTTTTGTAAAATTCTGCAGAATTTCGAGATTTCAATAATTTGTGAATTTAACTGGAATTCTGGGGGATTTTTGGGAAATTTATGATATTTCTAAAATTTTGAAAAAATTTTTGGAATTTTGAAAATATTTAAATAATTTTTTGGAATTTTTTTTTTTTTTGTTTTTGTAAAATTCTGCAGAATTTTTTGATTTGAATAATTTGTGAATTTAACTGGAATTCTGGGGGATTTTTGGGAAATTTATGATATTTCTAAAATGTTGAAAATATTTTTGGAATTTTGAAAATATTTAAATAATTTTTTTGGATTTTTTTTTTTTATTTTTGTAAAATTCTGCAGAATTGTGAGATTTGAATAATTTGTGAATTTAACTGGAATTCTGGGGGATTTTTGGGAAATTTATGATATTTCCAAAATTTTGAAAAAATTTTTGGAATTTTAAAAATATTTAAATAATCTTTTTGGATTCTTTTTTTTTTTATTTTTGTAAAATTGTGCAGAATTTTTGGATTTGAATAATTTGTGAATTTAAATGGAATTCTGGGGGATTTTTGGGAAATTTATGATATTTCTAAAATTTTGAAAAAATTTTTGGAATTTTGAAAATATTTAAATAATTTTTTTGATTTTTTTTTTTTTTTTGGTTTCTGTAAAATTCTGTAGAATTTTTTGATTTCAATAATTTGAGAATTTAAATGGAATTCTGGGGGATTTTTGGGAAATTTATGATATTTCTAAAATTTTGAAAAAAGTTTTTGAAATGTGAAAATATTTAAATAATTTTTTTGGATTTTTTATTTTTTTTATTTTTTTAAAATTTTGTAGAATTTTTTGATTTGAATAATTTGTGAATTTAAATGGAATTCTGGGGGATTTTTGGGAAATTTATGATATTTCTAAAATTTTGAAAAAATTTTTGGAATTTTGAAAATATTTAAATAATCTTTTTGGATTTTTTTTTTTTGGTTTTTGTAAAATTCTGCAGAATTTTTGGATTTGAATAATTTGTGAATCTAAAAGGAATTCTGGGGGATTTTTGGGAAATCGATGATATTTCTAAAATTTTGAAAAAATTTTTGGAATTTTGAAAATATTTAAATAATTTTTTTGAATTTTTTTTTTTTTTGATTTTTGTAAAATTCTGCAGAATTTTGTGATTTTAATAATTTGAGAATTTAAATGGAATTTTGGGGGATTTTTGGGAAATTCATGAAATTTATGAAATTTTGAAAAATTTTTGTGTAATTTTACGAATTTTTGTAGAGTTTGCGGAATATTTTCGAATTTTGTAAAAATTTTGAGAAATTTTTGGAATTTTGAAAATATTTAATTTTGTGGGATTTTTATGATTATTTTTTTTTTTTTTTTTTATAATTATGTAGCATTTGGAGGAGATACAAATAATTTTTTGTATACAATATTTCCACAAGAATCCCCTGAAATTATTTCATTTTTTCCAAATCCCAAACAATTTTTCAAAAATCCCAGAAAGTTCCTCAAATCTCCTGAAAATCCCACAAAATTACACAAAAATTCCGTAAAATTCCCAAAAAATCCACCAATATTATTTGAATGTTTTCAAAATCTCACCAAATTCCATCTCCTCTCCAGCCTCTGGAGCTGCTCTGCAGGGGCGTGGCTATGAGTGGGTGGGCGGGGCTTGAAGGAAGGGGCGGGGCCAGGGTTTGTCTATCTGATTAGCGGTTTCTGGACCTGTTCCGGGAGGGGTGAGTCTTTCTGTGGGTGGGCGGGGCTTAGAGAAAAGGGCGGGGCCAGGGCTTGTTTATCTCCTCACCGGCCTCAGGAACTGCTGTGGGGCAGTGCGGCTATGGGTGGGTGGGCGGGGCTTAGGCAGAAATGGGCGGGGTCCAAGGCATGTCACTTACCTCACCGGCCCCAGGAGTTGCTTTTGGAGGGGCGGGGCTATGAGTGGGTGGGCGGGGCTTCAAGAAAGGGGCGGGGCCAGGGCTTGTCTATCTCCTCACCGGCCTCAGGAGCTGCTCTGGGGAGGGGCGAGACTATGGGTGGAGGGGCGGGGCTTACCCAAAGGGGCGGGGCCAGGGTCTGTCTATCTCTCTCTTCGCCGGTCTCAAGAACGGCTTTTTTTTTTTTTTTTTTTTTTGGTAAAATTCTGTAGCATTTTGAGGAGATTTAAATAATTCTGTGGGATTTTTGTGGGATTCTGTAGGATTTTGAAAAGATTTAAATTATCTTTTTGGATTTTTTTTGTTTTCTATTTTTGCAAAATTCTGCAGAATTTTGAGATTCCAATAATTTGTAAATTTAAATGGAATTCTGTGGGAGTTTTTGGAAATTTATGATATTTCTAAAATTTTGAAAAAATTTTGGAATTTTGAAAATATTTAAATAATATTTTTGGATTTTTTTTTTTATTTTTGTAAAATTCTGCAGAATTTTGAGATTTCAATAATTTGTGAATTTAACTGGAATTCTGGGGGATTTTTGGGAAATTTATGATATTTCTAAAATTTTGAAAAAATTTTTGGAATTTTGAAAACATTTAAATAATTTTTTGGAATTTTTTTTTTTTTTGTTTTTGTAAAATTCTGCAGAATTTTTTGATTTGAATAATTTGTGAATTTAACTGGAATTCTGGGGGATTTTTGGGAAATTTATGATATTTCTAAAATGTTGAAAATATTTTTGGAATTTTGAAAATATTTAAATAATTTTTTTGGATTTTTTTTTTTTATTTTTGTAAAATTCTGCAGAATTTTGAGATTTCAATAATTTGTGCATTTAAATGGAATTCTGGGAGATTTTTGGGAAATTTATGATATTTCTGAAATTTTGAAAATGTTTTTTGAATTTTGAAAATATTTAAATAATTTTTTTGGATTTTTTTTTTATTATTTTTGTAAAATTCTGCAGAATTGTGAGATTTGAATAATTTGTGAATTTAAATGGAATTTTGGGGGATTTTTGGGAAATTTATGATATTTCCAAAATTTTGAAAAAATTTTTGGAATTTTAAAAATATTTAAATAATCTTTTTGGATTCTTTTTTTTTTTATTTTTGTAAAATTGTGCAGAATTTTTGGATTTGAATAATTTGTGAATTTAAATGGAATTCTGGGGGATTTTTGGGAAATTTATGATATTTCTAAAACTTTGAAAAAATTTTTGGAATTTTGAAAATATTTAAATAATTTTTTTGATTTTTTTTTTTTTTTTGGTTTCTGTAAAATTCTGTAGAATTTTTTGATTTCAATAATTTGAGAATTTAAATGGAATTCTGGGGGATTTTTGGGAAATTTATGATATTTCTAAAATTTTGAAAAAAGTTTTTGAAATGTGAAAATATTTAAATAATTTTTTTGGATTTTTTATTTTTTTTATTTTTGTAAAATTGTGTAGAATTTTTTGATTTGAATAATTTGTGAATTTAAATAGAATTCTGGGGGATTTTTGGGAAATTGATGATATTTCTAAAATTTTGAAAAAATTTTTGGAATTTTGAAAATATTTAAATAATTTTTTTGGATTTTTTTTTTTTGGTTTTTGTAAAATTCTGCAGAATTTTGGATTTGAATAATTTGTGAATTTAAATGGAATTCTGGGGGATTTTTGGGAAATCGATGATATTTCTAAAATTTTGAAAAAATTTTTGGAATTTTGAAAATATTTAAATAATTTTTTGAATTTTTTTTTTTTTATTTTTGTAAAATTCTGCAGAATTTTGTGATTTTAATAATTTGAGAATTTTAATGGAATTCTGAGGGATTTTTGGGAAATTCATGAAATTTATGAAATTTTGAAAAATTTTTGTGTAATTTTACGAATTTTTGTAGAGTTTGCGGAATATTTTCGAATTTTGTAAAAATTTTGAGAAATTTTTGGAATTTTGAAAATATTTAATTTTGTGGGATTTTTATGATTATTTTTTTTTTTTTTTTTTATAATTATGTAGCATTTGGAGGAGATACAAATAATTTTTTGTATACAATATTTCCACAAGAATCCCCTGAAATTATTTCATTTTTTCCAAATCCCAAACAATTTTTCAAAAATCCCAGAAAGTTCCTCAAATCTCCTGAAAATCCCACAAAATTACACAAAAATTCCGTAAAATTCCCAAAAAATCCACCAATATTATTTGAATGTTTTCAAAATCTCACCAAATTCCATCTCCTCTCCAGCCTCTGGAGCTGCTCTGCAGAGGCGTGGCTATGAGTGGGTGGGCGGGGCTTGAAGGAAGGGGCGGGGCCAGGGTTTGTCTATCTGATGAGCGGTTTCTGGACCTGTTGCGGGAGGGGTGAGTCTTTCTGTGGGTGGGCGGGGCTTAGAGAAAAGGGCGGGGCCAGGGCTTGTCTATCTCCTCACCGGCCTCAGGAGCTGCTCTGGGGAGGGGCGAGGCTATGGGTGGAGGGGCGGGGCTTACCCAAAGGGGCGGGGCCAGGGTCTGTCTATCTCTCTCTTCGCTGGTCTCAACAACGGCTTTTTTTTTTTTTTTTTTTGTAAAATTCTGTAGCATTTTGAGGAGATTTAAATAATTCTGTGGGATTTTTGTGGGATTCTGTAGGATTTTGAAAAGATTTAAATTATCTTTTTGGATTTTTTTTGTTTTCTATTTTTGCAAAATTCTGCAGAATTTTGAGATTCCAATAATTTGTAAATTTAAATGGAATTCTGTGGGAGTTTTTGGAAATTTATGATATTTCTAAAATTTTGAAAAAATTTTGGAATTTTGAAAATATTTAAATAATATTTTTGGATTTTTTTTTTAATTTTTCTAAAATTGTGCAGAATTATTTGATTTGAATAATTTGTGAATTTAAATGGAATTCTGGGGGATTTTTGAGAAATTTATGATATTTCTAAAACTTTGAAAAAGTTTTTGGAATTTTGAAAATATTTAAATAATTTTTTTGATTTTTTTTTTTTTTTTGGTTTCTGTAAAATTCTGTAGAATTTTTTGATTTCAATAATTTGAGAATTTAAATGGAATTCTGGGGGATTTTTGGGAAATTTATGATATTTCTAAAATTTTGAAAAAAGTTTTTGAAATGTGAAAATATTTAAATAATTTTTTTGGATTTTTTATTTTTTTTATTTTTTTAAAATTTTGTAGAATTTTTTGATTTGAATAATTTGTGAATTTAAAAGGAATTCTGGGGGATTTTTGGTAAATTTATGATATTACTAAAATTTTGAAAATATTTTTGGAATTTTGAAAATATTTAAATAATTTTTTTGGATTTTTTTTTTTTGGTTTTTGTAAAATTCTGCAGAATTTTTGGATTTGAATAATTTGTGAATTTAAATGGAATTCTGGGGGATTTTTGGGAAATTTATGATATTTCTAAAATTTTGAAAAAATTTTTGGAATTTTGAAAATATTTAAATAATTTTTTTGGATTTTTTTTTTTTTATTTTTGTAAAATTCTGCAGAATTTTTTGTTTTTTATAATTTGAGAATTTAAATGGAATTTTGGGGGATTTTTGGGAAATTGATGATATTTCTAAAATTTTGAAAAAATTTTTGGAATTTTGAAAATATTTAAATAATTTTTTTGATTTTTTTTTTTTTTTTGGTTTCTGTAAAATTCTGTAGAATTTTTTGATTTCAATAATTTGAGAATTTAAATGGAATTCTGGGGGATTTTTGGGAAATTTATGATATTTCTAAAATTTTGAAAAAAGTTTTTGAAATGTGAAAATATTTAAATAATTTTTTTGGATTTTTTATTTTTTTTATTTTTTTAAAATTTTGTAGAATTTTTTGATTTGAATAATTTGTGAATTTAAATGGAATTCTGGGGGATTTTTGGGAAATTGATGATATTTCTAAAATTTTGAAAAAATTTTTGGAATTTTGAAAATATTTAAATAATCTTTTTGGATTTTTTTTTTTTGGTTTTTGTAAAATTCTGCAGAATTTTTGGATTTGAATAATTTGTGAATCTAAAAGGAATTCTGGGGGATTTTTGGGAAATCGATGATATTTCTAAAATTTTGAAAAAATTTTTGGAATTTTGAAAATATTTAAATAATTTTTTTGAATTTTTTTTTTTTTTAATTTTTGTAAAATTCTGCAGAATTTTGTGATTTTAATAATTTGAGAATTTAAATGGAATTCTGGGGGATTTTTGGGAAATTCATGAAATTTATGAAATTTTGAAAAATTTTTGTGTAATTTTACGAATTTTTGTAGAGTTTGCGGAATATTTTCGAATTTTGTAAAAATTTTGAGAAATTTTTGGAATTTTGAAAATATTTAATTTTGTGGGATTTTTATGATTATTTTTTTTTTTTTTTTATAATTATGTAGCATTTGGAAGAGATACAAATAATTTTTTGTATACAATATTTCCACAAGAATCCCCTGAAATTATTTCATTTTTTCCAAATCCCAAACAATTTTTCAAAAATCCCAGAAAGTTCCTCAAATCTCCTGAAAATCCCACAAAATTACACAAAAATTCCGTAAAATTCCCAAAAAATCCACCAATATTATTTGAATGTTTTCAAAATCTCACCAAATTCCATCTCCTCTCCAGCCTCTGGAGCTGCTCTGCAGGGGCGTGGCTATGAGTGGGTGGGCGGGGCTTGAAGGAAGGGGCGGGGCCAGGGTTTGTCTATCTGATGAGCGGTTTCTGGACCTGTTGCGGGAGGGGTGAGTCTTTCTGTGGGTGGGCGGGGCTTAGAGAAAAGGGCGGGGCCAGGGCTTGTTTATCTCCTCACCGGCCTCAGGAACTTGCTGTGGGGCAGTGCGGCTATGGGTGGGTGGGCGGGGCTTAGGCAGAAATGGGCGGGTCCAAGGCATGTCACTTACCTCGCCGGCCCCAGGAGTTGCTTTTGGAGGGGCGGGGCTATGAGTGGGTGGGCGGGGCTTCAAGAAAGGGGCGGGGCCAGGGCTTGTCTATCTCCTCACCGGCCTCAGGAGCTGCTCTGGGGAGGGGCGAGGCTATGGGTGGAGGGGCGGGGCTTACCCAAAGGGGCGGGGCCAGGGTCTGTCTATCTCTCTCTTCGCTGGTCTCAACAACGGCTTTTTTTTTTTTTTTTTTGTAAAATTCTGTAGCATTTTGAGGAGATTTAAATAATTCTGTGGGATTTTTGTGGGATTCTGTAGGATTTTGAAAAGATTTAAATTATCTTTTTGGATTTTTTTTTTATTATTTTTGTAAAATTCTGCAGAATTGTGAGATTTGAATAATTTGTGAATTTAAATGGAATTTTGGGGGATTTTTGGGAAATTTATGATATTTCCAAAATTTTGAAAAAATTTTTGGAATTTTAAAAATATTTAAATAATCTTTTTGGATTCTTTTTTTTTTTATTTTTGTAAAATTGTGCAGAATTTTTGGATTTGAATAATTTGTGAATTTAAATGGAATTCTGGGGGATTTTTGGGAAATTTATGATATTTCTAAAACTTTGAAAAAATTTTTGGAATTTTGAAAATATTTAAATAATTTTTTTGATTTTTTTTTTTTTTTTGGTTTCTGTAAAATTCTGTAGAATTTTTTGATTTCAATAATTTGAGAATTTAAATGGAATTCTGGGGGATTTTTGGGAAATTTATGATATTTCTAAAATTTTGAAAAAAGTTTTTGAAATGTGAAAATATTTAAATAATTTTTTTGGATTTTTTATTTTTTTTATTTTTGTAAAATTGTGTAGAATTTTTTGATTTGAATAATTTGTGAATTTAAATAGAATTCTGGGGGATTTTTGGGAAATTGATGATATTTCTAAAATTTTGAAAAAATTTTTGGAATTTTGAAAATATTTAAATAATCTTTTTGGATTTTTTTTTTTTGGTTTTTGTAAAATTCTGCAGAATTTTTGGATTTGAATAATTTGTGAATCTAAAAGGAATTCTGGGGGATTTTTGGGAAATCGATGATATTTCTAAAATTTTGAAAAAATTTTTGGAATTTTGAAAATATTTAAATAATTTTTTGAATTTTTTTTTTTTTATTTTTGTAAAATTCTGCAGAATTTTGTGATTTTAATAATTTGAGAATTTAAATGGAATTTTGGGGGATTTTTGGGAAATTCATGAAATTTATGAAATTTTGAAAAATTTTTGTGTAATTTTACGAATTTTTGTAGAGTTTGCGGAATATTTTCGAATTTTGTAAAAATTTTGAGAAATTTTTGGAATTTTGAAAATATTTAATTTTGTGGGATTTTTATGATTATTTTTTTTTTTTTTTTTTATAATTATGTAGCATTTGGAGGAGATACAAATAATTTTTTGTATACAATATTTCCACAAGAATCCCCTGAAATTATTTCATTTTTTCCAAATCCCAAACAATTTTTCAAAAATCCCAGAAAGTTCCTCAAATCTCCTGAAAATCCCACAAAATTACACAAAAATTCCGTAAAATTCCCAAAAAATCCACCAATATTATTTTAATGTTTTCAAAATCTCACCAAATTCCATCTCCTCTCCAGCCTCTGGAGCTGCTCTGCAGGGGCGTGGCTATGAGTGGGTGGGCGGGGCTTGAAGGAAGGGGCGGGGCCAGGGTTTGTCTATCTGATGAGCGGTTTCTGGACCTGTTCCGGGAGGGGTGAGTCTTTCTGTGGGTGGGCGGGGCTTAGAGAAAAGGGCGGGGCCAGGGCTTGTTTATCTCCTCACCGGCCTCAGGAACTGCTGTGGGGCAGTGCGGCTATGGGTGGGTGGGCGGGGCTTAGGCAGAAATGGGCGGGTCCAAGGCATGTCACTTACCTCACCGGCCCCAGGAGTTGCTTTTGGAGGGGCGGGGCTATGAGTGGGTGGGCGGGGCTTCAAGAAAGGGGCGGGGCCAGGGCTTGTCTATCTCCTCACCGGCCTCAGGAGCTGCTCTGGGGAGGGGCGAGACTATGGGTGGAGGGGCGGGGCTTACCCAAAGGGGCGGGGCCAGGGTCTGTCTATCTCTCTCTTCGCCGGTCTCAAGAACGGCTTTTTTTTTTTTTTTTTTTTTTGTAAAATTCTGTAGCATTTTGAGGAGATTTAAATAATTCTGTGGGATTTTTGTGGGATTCTGTAGGATTTTGAAAAGATTTAAATTATCTTTTTGGATTTTTTTTGTTTTCTATTTTTGCAAAATTCTGCAGAATTTTGAGATTCCAATAATTTGTAAATTTAAATGGAATTCTGTGGGAGTTTTTTGAAATTTATGATATTTCTAAAATTTTGAAAAAATTTTTGGAATTTTGAAAATATTTAAATAATATTTTTGGATTTTTTTTTTTATTTTTGTAAAATTCTGCAGAATTTCGAGATTTCAATAATTTGTGAATTTAACTGGAATTCTGGGGGATTTTTGGGAAATATATGATATTTCTAAAATTTTGAAAAAATTTTTGGAATTTTAAAAATATTTAAATAATCTTTTTGGATTCTTTTTTTTTTTATTTTTGTAAAATTGTGCAGAATTTTTGGATTTGAATAATTTGTGAATTTAACTGGAATTCTGGGGGATTTTTGGGAAATTTATGATATTTCTAAAACTTTGAAAAAATTTTTGGAATTTTGAAAATATTTAAATAATTTTTTTGATTTTTTTTTTTTTTTTGGTTTCTGTAAAATTCTGTAGAATTTTTTGATTTCAATAATTTGAGAATTTAAATGGAATTCTGGGGGATTTTTGGGAAATTTATGATATTTCTAAAATTTTGAAAAAAGTTTTTGAAATGTGAAAATATTTAAATAATTTTTTTGGATTTTTTATTTTTTTTATTTTTTTAAAATTGTGTAGAATTTTTTGATTTGAATAATTTGTGAATTTAAATGGAATTCTGGGGGATTTTTGGGAAATTTATGATATTTCTAAAATTTTGAAAAAATTTTTGGAATTTTGAAAATATTTAAATAATCTTTTTGGATTTTTTTTTTTTGGTTTTTGTAAAATTCTGCAGAATTTTTGGATTTGAATAATTTGTGAATCTAAAAGGAATTCTGGGGGATTTTTGGGAAATCGATGATATTTCTAAAATTTTGAAAAAATTTTTGGAATTTTGAAAATATTTAAATAATTTTTTTGAATTTTTTTTTTTTTTTATTTTTGTAAAATTCTGCAGAATTTTGTGATTTTAATAATTTGAGAATTTAAATGGAATTCTGGGGGATTTTTGGGAAATTCATGAAATTTATGAAATTTTGAAAAATTTTTGTGTAATTTTACGAATTTTTGTAGAGTTTGCGGAATATTTTCGAATTTTGTAAAAATTTTGAGAAATTTTTGGAATTTTGAAAATATTTAATTTTGTGGGATTTTTATGATTATTTTTTTTTTTTTTTTATAATTATGTAGCATTTGGAAGAGATACAAATAATTTTTTGTATACAATATTTCCACAAGAATCCCCTGAAATTATTTCATTTTTTCCAAATCCCAAACAATTTTTCAAAAATCCCAGAAAGTTCCTCAAATCTCCTGAAAATCCCACAAAATTACACAAAAATTCCGTAAAATTCCCAAAAAATCCACCAATATTATTTTAATGTTTTCAAAATCTCACCAAATTCCATCTCCTCTCCAGCCTCTGGAGCTGCTCTGCAGGGGCGTGGCTATGAGTGGGTGGGCGGGGCTTGAAGGAAGGGGCGGGGCCAGGGTTTGTCTATCTGATGAGCGGTTTCTGGACCTGTTGCGGGAGGGGTGAGTCTTTCTGTGGGTGGGCGGGGCTTAGAGAAAAGGGCGGGGCCAGGGCTTGTTTATCTCCTCACCGGCCTCAGGAACTGCTGTGGGGCAGTGCGGCTATGGGTGGGTGGGCGGGGGCTTAGGCAGAAATGGGCGGGTCCAAGGCATGTCACTTACCTCACCGGCCCCAGGAGTTGCTTTTGGAGGGGCGGGGCTATGAGTGGGTGGGCGGGGCTTCAAGAAAGGGGCGGGGCCAGGGCTTGTCTATCTCCTCACCGGCCTCAGGAGCTGCTCTGGGGAGGGGCGAGGCTATGGGTGGAGGGGCGGGGCTTACCCAAAGGGGCGGGGCCAGGGTCTGTCTATCTCTCTCTTCGCTGGTCTCAACAACGGCTTTTTTTTTTTTTTTTTTTGTAAAATTCTGTAGCATTTTGAGGAGATTTAAATAATTCTGTGGGATTTTTGTGGGATTCTGTAGGATTTTGAAAAGATTTAAATTATCTTTTTGGATTTTTTTTTTATTATTTTTGTAAAATTCTGCAGAATTGTGAGATTTGAATAATTTGTTGAGATTTGAATAATTTGTGAATTTAAATGGAATTTTGGGGGATTTTTGGGAAATTTATGATATTTCCAAAATTTTGAAAAAATTTTTGGAATTTTAAAAATATTTAAATAATCTTTTTGGATTCTTTTTTTTTTTATTTTTGTAAAATTGTGCAGAATTTTTGGATTTGAATAATTTGTGAATTTAAATGGAATTCTGGGGGATTTTTGGGAAATTTATGATATTTCTAAAACTTTGAAAAAATTTTTGGAATTTTGAAAATATTTAAATAATTTTTTTGATTTTTTTTTTTTTTTTTGGTTTCTGTAAAATTCTGTAGAATTTTTTGATTTCAATAATTTGAGAATTTAAATGGAATTCTGGGGGATTTTTGGGAAATTTATGATATTTCTAAAATTTTGAAAAAAGTTTTTGAAATGTGAAAATATTTAAATAATTTTTTTGGATTTTTTATTTTTTTTATTTTTGTAAAATTGTGTAGAATTTTTTTGATTTGAATAATTTGTGAATTTAAATAGAATTCTGGGGGATTTTTGGGAAATTGATGATATTTCTAAAATTTTGAAAAAATTTTTGGAATTTTGAAAATATTTAAATAATCTTTTTGGATTTTTTTTTTTTGGTTTTTGTAAAATTCTGCAGAATTTTTGGATTTGAATAATTTGTGAATCTAAAAGGAATTCTGGGGGGATTTTTGGGAAATCGATGATATTTCTAAAATTTTGAAAAAATTTTTGGAATTTTGAAAATATTTAAATAATTTTTTGAATTTTTTTTTTTTTATTTTTGTAAAATTCTGCAGAATTTTGTGATTTTAATAATTTGAGAATTTAAATGGAATTCTGGGGGATTTTTGGGAAATTCATGAAATTTATTGAAATTTTGAAAAATTTTTGTGTAATTTTACGAATTTTTGTAGAGTTTGCGGAATATTTTCGAATTTTGTAAAAATTTTGAGAAATTTTTGGAATTTTGAAAATATTTAATTTTGTGGGATTTTTATGATTATTTTTTTTTTTTTTTTTTTATAATTATGTAGCATTTGGAGGAGATACAAATAATTTTTTGTATACAATATTTCCACAAGAATCCCCTGAAATTATTTCATTTTTTCCAAATCCCAAACAATTTTTCAAAAATCCCAGAAAGTTCCTCAAATCTCCTGAAAATCCCACAAAAATTACACAAAAATTCCGTAAAATTCCCAAAAAATCCACCAATAATATTTTAATGTTTTCAAAATCTCACCAAATTCCATCTCCTCTCCAGCCTCTGGAGCTGCTCTGCAGGGGCGTGGCTATGAGTGGGTGGGCGGGGCTTGAAGGAAGGGGCGGGGCCAGGGTTTGTCTATCTGATTAGCGGTTTCTGGACCTGTTCCGGGAGGGGTGAGTCTTTCTGTGGGTGGGCGGGGCTTAGAGAAAAGGGCGGGGCCAGGGCTTGTTTATCTCCTCACCGGCCTCAGGAACTGCTGTGGGGCAGTGCGGCTATGGGTGGGTGGGCGGGGCTTAGGCAGAAATGGGCGGGTCCAAGGCATGTCACTTACCTCACCGGCCCCAGGAGTTGCTTTTGGAGGGGCGGGGCTATGAGTGGGTGGGCGGGGGCTTCAAGAAAGGGGCGGGGCCAGGGCTTGTCTATCTCCTCACCGGCCTCAGGAGCTGCTCTGGGGAGGGGCGAGACTATGGGTGGAGGGGCGGGGCTTACCCAAAGGGGCGGGGCCAGGGTCTGTCTATCTCTCTCTTCGCCGGTCTCAAGAACGGCTTTTTTTTTTTTTTTTTTTTTGTAAAATTCTGTAGCATTTTGAGGAGATTTAAATAATTCTGTGGGATTTTTGTGGGATTCTGTAGGATTTTGAAAAGATTTAAATTATCTTTTTGGATTTTTTTTGTTTTCTATTTTTGCAAAATTCTGCAGAATTTTGAGATTCCAATAATTTGTAAATTTAAATGGAATTCTGTGGGAGTTTTTTGAAATTTATGATATTTCTAAAATTTTGAAAAAATTTTTGGAATTTTGAAAATATTTAAATAATATTTTTGGATTTTTTTTTTTTATTTTTGTAAAATTCTGCAGAATTTCGAGATTTCAATAATTTGTGAATTTAACTGGAATTCTGGGGGATTTTTGGGAAATATATGATATTTCTAAAATTTTGAAAAAATTTTTGGAATTTTAAAAATATTTAAATAATCTTTTTGGATTTTTTTATTTTTTTTTATTTTTTTAAATTTTGTAGAATTTTTGGATTTGAATAATTTGTGAATTTAAATGGAATTCTGGGGGATTTTTGGGAAATTTATGATATTTCTAAAATTTTGAAAAAATTTTTGGAATTTTGAAAATATTTAAATAATCTTTTTGGATTTTTTTTTTTTGGTTTTTGTAAAATTCTGCAGAATTTTTGGATTTGAATAATTTGTGAATCTAAAAGGAATTCTGGGGGGATTTTTGGGAAATCGATGATATTTCTAAAATTTTGAAAAAATTTTTGGAATTTTGAAAATATTTAAATAATTTTTTTGAATTTTTTTTTTTTTTGATTTTTGTAAAATTCTGCAGAATTTTGTGATTTTAATAATTTGAGAATTTAAATGGAATTTTGGGGGATTTTTGGGAAATTCATGAAATTTATGAAATTTTGAAAAATTTTTGTGTAATTTTACGAATTTTTGTAGAGTTTTGCGGAATATTTTCGAATTTTGTAAAAATTTTGAGAAATTTTTGGAATTTTGAAAATATTTAATTTTGTGGGATTTTTATGATTATTTTTTTTTTTTTTTTTTTATAATTATGTAGCATTTGGAGGAGATACAAATAATTTTTTGTATACAATATTTCCACAAGAATCCCCTGAAATTATTTCATTTTTTCCAAATCCCAAACAATTTTTCAAAAATCCCAGAAAGTTCCTCAAATCTCCTGAAAATCCCACAAAATTACACAAAAATTCCGTAAAATTCCCAAAAAATCCACCAATATTATTTTAATGTTTTCAAAATCTCACCAAATTCCATCTCCTCTCCAGCCTCTGGAGCTGCTCTGCAGGGGCGTGGCTATGAGTGGGTGGGCGGGGCTTGAAGGAAGGGGCGGGGCCAGGGTTTGTCTATCTGATTAGCGGTTTCTGGACCTGTTCCGGGAGGGGTGAGTCTTTCTGTGGGTGGGCGGGGCTTAGAGAAAAGGGCGGGGCCAGGGCTTGTTTATCTCCTCACCGGCCTCAGGAACTGCTGTGGGGCAGTGCGGCTATGGGTGGGTGGGGCGGGGGCTTAGGCAGAAATGGGCGGGGTCCAAGGCATGTCACTTACCTCACCGGCCCCAGGAGTTGCTTTTGGAGGGGCGGGGCTATGAGTGGGTGGGCGGGGGCTTCAAGAAAGGGGGCGGGGCCAGGGCTTGTCTATCTCCTCACCGGCCTCAGGAGCTGCTCTGGGGAGGGGCGAGACTATGGGTGGAGGGGCGGGGCTTACCCAAAGGGGCGGGGCCAGGGTCTGTCTATCTCTCTCTTCGCCGGTCCTCAAGAACGGCTTTTTTTTTTTTTTTTTTTTTTTGTAAAATTCTGTAGCATTTTGAGGAGATTTAAATAATTCTGTGGGATTTTTGTGGGATTCTGTAGGATTTTGAAAAGATTTAAATTATCTTTT
The DNA here is from genome assembly GCA_032357785.1 of Periparus ater. NCBI lineage: Eukaryota > Metazoa > Chordata > Aves > Passeriformes > Paridae > Periparus > Periparus ater. The sequence continues at coordinate 12,294 of JANVCZ010000092.1, read as the reverse complement.
TGGATTTTTTTTGTTTTCTATTTTTGCAAAATTCTGCAGAATTTTGAGATTCCAATAATTTGTAAATTTAAATGGAATTCTGTGGGAGTTTTTTGAAATTTATGATATTTCTAAAATTTTGAAAAAATTTTTGGAATTTTGAAAATATTTAAATAATATTTTTGGATTTTTTTTTTTTATTTTTGTAAAATTCTGCAGAATTTCGAGATTTCAATAATTTGTGAATTTAACTGGAATTCTGGGGGATTTTTGGGAAATTTATGATATTTCTAAAATTTTGAAAAAATTTTTGGAATTTTGAAAATATTTAAATAATTTTTTGGAATTTTTTTTTTTTTTGTTTTTGTAAAATTCTGCAGAATTTTTTGATTTGAATAATTTGTGAATTTAACTGGAATTCTGGGGGATTTTTGGGAAATTTATGATATTTCTAAAATTTTGAAAAAATTTTTGGAATTTTGAAAATATTTAAATAATTTTTTTGATTTTTTTTTTTTTTTTTGGTTTCTGTAAAATTCTGTAGAATTTTTTGATTTCAATAATTTGAGAATTTAAATGGAATTCTGGGGGATTTTTGGGAAATTTATGATATTTCTAAAATTTTGAAAAAAGTTTTTGAAATGTGAAAATATTTAAATAATCTTTTTGGATTTTTTTTTTTTGGTTTTTGTAAAATTCTGCAGAATTTTTGGATTTGAATAATTTGTGAATCTAAAAGGAATTCTGGGGGATTTTTGGGAAATCGATGATATTTCTAAAATTTTGAAAAAATTTTTGGAATTTTGAAAATATTTAAATAATTTTTTTGAATTTTTTTTTTTTTTGATTTTTGTAAAATTCTGCAGAATTTTGTGATTTTAATAATTTGAGAATTTTAATGGAATTCTGAGGGATTTTTGGGAAATTCATGAAATTTATGAAATTTTGAAAAATTTTTGTGTAATTTTACGAATTTTTGTAGAGTTTGCGGAATATTTTCGAATTTTGTAAAAATTTTGAGAAATTTTTGGAATTTTGAAAATATTTAATTTTGTGGGATTTTTATGATTATTTTTTTTTTTTTTTTTATAATTATGTAGCATTTGGAGGATATACAAATAATTTTTTGTATACAATATTTCCACAAGAATCCCCTGAAATTATTTCATTTTTTCCAAATCCCAAACAATTTTTCAAAAATCCCAGAAAGTTCCTCAAATCTCCTGAAAATCCCACAAAATTACACAAAAATTCCGTAAAATTCCCAAAAAATCCACCAATATTATTTGAATGTTTTCAAAATCTCACCAAATTCCATCTCCTCTCCAGCCTCTGGAGCTGCTCTGCAGGGGCGTGGCTATGAGTGGGTGGGCGGGGCTTGAAGGAAGGGGCGGGGCCAGGGTTTGTCTATCTGATGAGCGGTTTCTGGACCTGTTCCGGGAGGGGTGAGTCTTTCTGTGGGTGGGCGGGGCTTAGAGAAAAGGGCGGGGCCAGGGCTTGTTTATCTCCTCACCGGCCTCAGGAACTGCTGTGGGGCAGTGCGGCTATGGGTGGGTGGGCGGGGCTTAGGCAGAAATGGGCGGGTCCAAGGCATGTCACTTACCTCGCCGGCCCCAGGAGTTGCTTTTGGAGGGGCGGGGCTATGAGTGGGTGGGCGGGGCTTCAAGAAAGGGGCGGGGCCAGGGCTTGTCTATCTCCTCACCGGCCTCAGGAGCTGCTCTGGGGAGGGGCGAGGCTATGGGTGGAGGGGCGGGGCTTACCCAAAGGGGCGGGGCCAGGGTCTGTCTATCTCTCTCTTCGCTGGTCTCAACAACGGCTTTTTTTTTTTTTTTTTTTTGTAAAATTCTGTAGCATTTTGAGGAGATTTAAATAATTCTGTGGGATTTTTGTGGGATTCTGTAGGATTTTGAAAAGATTTAAATTATCTTTTTGGATTTTTTTTGTTTTCTATTTTTGCAAAATTCTGCAGAATTTTGAGATTCCAATAATTTGTAAATTTAAATGGAATTCTGTGGGAGTTTTTGGAAATTTATGATATTTCTAAAATTTTGAAAAAATTTTGGAATTTTGAAAATATTTAAATAATATTTTTGGTTTTTTTTTTTTTATTTTTGTAAAATTCTGCAGAATTTTGAGATTTCAATAATTTGTGAATTTAACTGGAATTCTGGGGGATTTTTGGGAAATTTATGATATTTCTAAAATTTTGAAAAAATTTTTGGAATTTTGAAAATATTTAAATAATTTTTTGGAATTTTTTTTTTTTTTTGTTTTTGTAAAATTCTGCAGAATTTTTTGATTTGAATAATTTGTGAATTTAACTGGAATTCTGGGGGATTTTTGGGAAATTTATGATATTTCTAAAATGTTGAAAATATTTTTGGAATTTTGAAAATATTTAAATAATTTTTTTGGAATTTTTTTTTTTTTTGTTTTTGTAAAATTCTGCAGAATTGTGAGATTTGAATAATTTGTGAATTTAAATGGAATTTTGGGAGATTTTTGGGAAATTTATGATATTTCCAAAATTTTGAAAAAATTTTTGGAATTTTAAAAATATTTAAATAATCTTTTTGGATTCTTTTTTTTTTTATTTTTGTAAAATTGTGCAGAATTTTTGGATTTGAATAATTTGTGAATTTAAATGGAATTCTGAGGGATTTTTGGGAAATTTATGATATTACTAAAACTTTGAAAAAATTTTTGGAATTTTGAAAATATTTAAATAATTTTTTTGATTTTTTTTTTTTTTTTGGTTTCTGTAAAATTCTGTAGAATTTTTTGATTTCAATAATTTGAGAATTTAAATGGAATTCTGGGGGATTTTTGGGAAATTTATGATATTTCTAAAATTTTGAAAAAAGTTTTTGAAATGTGAAAATATTTAAATAATTTTTTTGGATTTTTTATTTTTTTTATTTTTGTAAAATTGTGTAGAATTTTTTGATTTGAATAATTTGTGAATTTAAATAGAATTCTGGGGGATTTTTGGGAAATTGATGATATTTCTAAAATTTTGAAAAAAGTTTTTGAAATGTGAAAATATTTAAATAATCTTTTTGGATTTTTTTTTTTTGGTTTTTGTAAAATTCTGCAGAATTTTTGGATTTGAATAATTTGTGAATCTAAAAGGAATTCTGGGGGATTTTTGGGAAATCGATGATATTTCTAAAATTTTGAAAAAATTTTTGGAATTTTGAAAATATTTAAATAATTTTTTTGAATTTTTTTTTTTTTTGATTTTTGTAAAATTCTGCAGAATTTTGTGATTTTAATAATTTGAGAATTTTAATGGAATTCTGAGGGATTTTTGGGAAATTCATGAAATTTATGAAATTTTGAAAAATTTTTGTGTAATTTTACGAATTTTTGTAGAGTTTGCGGAATATTTTCGAATTTTGTAAAAATTTTGAGAAATTTTTGGAATTTTGAAAATATTTAATTTTGTGGGATTTTTATGATTATTTTTTTTTTTTTTTTTATAATTATGTAGCATTTGGAGGATATACAAATAATTTTTTGTATACAATATTTCCACAAGAATCCCCTGAAATTATTTCATTTTTTCCAAATCCCAAACAATTTTTCAAAAATCCCAGAAAGTTCCTCAAATCTCCTGAAAATCCCACAAAATTACACAAAAATTCCGTAAAATTCCCAAAAAATCCACCAATATTATTTGAATGTTTTCAAAATCTCACCAAATTCCATCTCCTCTCCAGCCTCTGGAGCTGCTCTGCAGGGGCGTGGCTATGAGTGGGTGGGCGGGGCTTGAAGGAAGGGGCGGGGCCAGGGTTTGTCTATCTGATGAGCGGTTTCTGGACCTGTTCCGGGAGGGGTGAGTCTTTCTGTGGGTGGGCGGGGCTTAGAGAAAAGGGCGGGGCCAGGGCTTGTTTATCTCCTCACCGGCCTCAGGAACTGCTGTGGGGCAGTGCGGCTATGGGTGGGTGGGCGGGGCTTAGGCAGAAATGGGCGGGTCCAAGGCATGTCACTTACCTCGCCGGCCCCAGGAGTTGCTTTTGGAGGGGCGGGGCTATGAGTGGGTGGGCGGGGCTTCAAGAAAGGGGCGGGGCCAGGGCTTGTCTATCTCCTCACCGGCCTCAGGAGCTGCTCTGGGGAGGGGCGAGGCTATGGGTGGAGGGGCGGGGCTTACCCAAAGGGGCGGGGCCAGGGTCTGTCTATCTCTCTCTTCGCTGGTCTCAACAACGGCTTTTTTTTTTTTTTTTTTTTGTAAAATTCTGTAGCATTTTGAGGAGATTTAAATAATTCTGTGGGATTTTTGTGGGATTCTGTAGGATTTTGAAAAGATTTAAATTATCTTTTTGGATTTTTTTTGTTTTCTATTTTTGCAAAATTCTGCAGAATTTTGAGATTCCAATAATTTGTAAATTTAAATGGAATTCTGTGGGAGTTTTTGGAAATTTATGATATTTCTAAAATTTTGAAAAAATTTTGGAATTTTGAAAATATTTAAATAATATTTTTGGTTTTTTTTTTTTATTTTTGTAAAATTCTGCAGAATTTTGAGATTTCAATAATTTGTGAATTTAACTGGAATTCTGGGGGATTTTTGGGAAATTTATGATATTTCTAAAATTTTGAAAAAATTTTTGGAATTTTGAAAATATTTAAATAATTTTTTGGAATTTTTTTTTTTTTTTGTTTTTGTAAAATTCTGCAGAATTTTTTGATTTGAATAATTTGTGAATTTAACTGGAATTCTGGGGGATTTTTGGGAAATTTATGATATTTCTAAAATGTTGAAAATATTTTTGGAATTTTGAAAATATTTAAATAATTTTTTTGGAATTTTTTTTTTTTTTTGTTTTTGTAAAATTCTGCAGAATTGTGAGATTTGAATAATTTGTGAATTTAAATGGAATTTTGGGAGATTTTTGGGAAATTTATGATATTTCCAAAATTTTGAAAAAATTTTTGGAATTTTAAAAATATTTAAATAATCTTTTTGGATTCTTTTTTTTTTTATTTTTGTAAAATTGTGCAGAATTTTTGGATTTGAATAATTTGTGAATTTAAATGGAATTCTGAGGGATTTTTGGGAAATTTATGATATTACTAAAACTTTGAAAAAATTTTTGGAATTTTGAAAATATTTAAATAATTTTTTTGATTTTTTTTTTTTTTTTGGTTTCTGTAAAATTCTGTAGAATTTTTTGATTTCAATAATTTGAGAATTTAAATGGAATTCTGGGGGATTTTTGGGAAATTTATGATATTTCTAAAATTTTGAAAAAAGTTTTTGAAATGTGAAAATATTTAAATAATTTTTTTGGATTTTTTATTTTTTTTATTTTTGTAAAATTGTGTAGAATTTTTTGATTTGAATAATTTGTGAATTTAAATAGAATTCTGGGGGATTTTTGGGAAATTGATGATATTTCTAAAATTTTGAAAAAATTTTTGGAATTTTGAAAATATTTAAATAATTTTTTGATTTTTTTTTTTTGGTTTTTGTAAAATTCTGCAGAATTTTGGATTTGAATAATTTGTGAATTTAAATGGAATTCTGGGGGATTTTTGGGAAATTTATGATATTTCTAAAATTTTGAAAAAATTTTTGGAATTTTGAAAATATTTAAATAATTTTTTGAATTTTTTTTTTTTATTTTTGTAAAATTCTGCAGAATTTTGTGATTTTAATAATTTGAGAATTTTAATGGAATTCTGAGGGATTTTTGGGAAATTCATGAAATTTATGAAATTTTGAAAAATTTTTGTGTAATTTTACGAATTTTTGTAGAGTTTGCGGAATATTTTCGAATTTTGTAAAAATTTTGAGAAATTTTTGGAATTTTGAAAATATTTAATTTTGTGGGATTTTTATGATTATTTTTTTTTTTTTTTTTTATAATTATGTAGCATTTGGAGGAGATACAAATAATTTTTTGTATACAATATTTCCACAAGAATCCCCTGAAATTATTTCATTTTTTCCAAATCCCAAACAATTTTTCAAAAATCCCAGAAAGTTCCTCAAATCTCCTGAAAATCCCACAAAATTACACAAAAATTCCGTAAAATTCCCAAAAAATCCACCAATATTATTTGAATGTTTTCAAAATCTCACCAAATTCCATCTCCTCTCCAGCCTCTGGAGCTGCTCTGCAGGGGCGTGGCTATGAGTGGGTGGGCGGGGCTTGAAGGAAGGGGCGGGGCCAGGGTTTGTCTATCTGATGAGCGGTTTCTGGACCTGTTCCGGGAGGGGTGAGTCTTTCTGTGGGTGGGCGGGGCTTAGAGAAAAGGGCGGGGCCAGGGCTTGTTTATCTCCTCACCGGCCTCAGGAACTGCTGTGGGGCAGTGCGGCTATGGGTGGGTGGGCGGGGCTTAGGCAGAAATGGGCGGGTCCAAGGCATGTCACTTACCTCGCCGGCCCCAGGAGTTGCTTTTGGAGGGGCGGGGCTATGAGTGGGTGGGCGGGGCTTCAAGAAAGGGGCGGGGCCAGGGCTTGTCTATCTCCTCACCGGCCTCAGGAGCTGCTCTGGGGAGGGGCGAGGCTATGGGTGGAGGGGCGGGGCTTACCCAAAGGGGCGGGGCCAGGGTCTGTCTATCTCTCTCTTCGCTGGTCTCAACAACGGCTTTTTTTTTTTTTTTTTTTTTGTAAAATTCTGTAGCATTTTGAGGAGATTTAAATAATTCTGTGGGATTTTTGTGGGATTCTGTAGGATTTTGAAAAGATTTAAATTATCTTTTTGGATTTTTTTTGTTTTCTATTTTTGCAAAATTCTGCAGAATTTTGAGATTCCAATAATTTGTAAATTTAAATGGAATTCTGTGGGAGTTTTTGGAAATTTATGATATTTCTAAAATTTTGAAAAAATTTTGGAATTTTGAAAATATTTAAATAATATTTTTGGTTTTTTTTTTTATTTTTGTAAAATTCTGCAGAATTTTGAGATTTCAATAATTTGTGAATTTAACTGGAATTCTGGGGGATTTTTGGGAAATTTATGATATTTCTAAAATTTTGAAAAAATTTTTGGAATTTTGAAAATATTTAAATAATTTTTTGGAATTTTTTTTTTTTTTGTTTTTGTAAAATTCTGCAGAATTTTTTGATTTGAATAATTTGTGAATTTAACTGGAATTCTGGGGGATTTTTGGGAAATTTATGATATTTCTAAAATGTTGAAAATATTTTTGGAATTTTGAAAATATTTAAATAATTTTTTTGGAATTTTTTTTTTTTTTTGTTTTTGTAAAATTCTGCAGAATTGTGAGATTTGAATAATTTGTGAATTTAAATGGAATTTTGGGAGATTTTTGGGAAATTTATGATATTTCCAAAATTTTGAAAAAATTTTTGGAATTTTAAAAATATTTAAATAATCTTTTTGGATTCTTTTTTTTTTATTTTTTGTAAAATTGTGCAGAATTTTTGGATTTGAATAATTTGTGAATTTAAATGGAATTCTGAGGGATTTTTGGGAAATTTATGATATTACTAAAACTTTGAAAAAATTTTTGGAATTTTGAAAATATTTAAATAATTTTTTTGATTTTTTTTTTTTTTTTTGGTTTCTGTAAAATTCTGTAGAATTTTTTGATTTCAATAATTTGAGAATTTAAATGGAATTCTGGGGGATTTTTGGGAAATTTATGATATTTCTAAAATTTTGAAAAAAGTTTTTGAAATGTGAAAATATTTAAATAATTTTTTTGGATTTTTTATTTTTTTTATTTTTGTAAAATTGTGTAGAATTTTTTGATTTGAATAATTTGTGAATTTAAATAGAATTCTGGGGGATTTTTGGGAAATTGATGATATTTCTAAAATTTTGAAAAAATTTTTGGAATTTTGAAAATATTTAAATAATTTTTTTGGATTTTTTTTTTTTGGTTTTTTGTAAAATTCTGCAGAATTTTGGATTTGAATAATTTGTGAATTTAAATGGAATTCTGGGGGATTTTTGGGAAATTTATGATATTTCTAAAATTTTGAAAAAATTTTTGGAATTTTGAAAATATTTAAATAATTTTTTGAATTTTTTTTTTTTATTTTTGTAAAATTCTGCAGAATTTTGTGATTTTAATAATTTGAGAATTTTAATGGAATTCTGAGGGATTTTTGGGAAATTCATGAAATTTATGAAATTTTGAAAATTTTTGTGTAATTTTACGAATTTTTGTAGAGTTTGCGGAATATTTTCGAATTTTGTAAAAATTTTGAGAAATTTTTGGAATTTTGAAAATATTTAATTTTGTGGGATTTTTATGATTATTTTTTTTTTTTTTTTTTATAATTATGTAGCATTTGGAGGAGATACAAATAATTTTTTGTATACAATATTTCCACAAGAATCCCCTGAAATTATTTCATTTTTTCCAAATCCCAAACAATTTTTCAAAAATCCCAGAAAGTTCCTCAAATCTCCTGAAAATCCCACAAAATTACACAAAAATTCCGTAAAATTCCCAAAAAATCCACCAATATTATTTGAATGTTTTCAAAATCTCACCAAATTCCATCTCCTCTCCAGCCTCTGGAGCTGCTCTGCAGGGGCGTGGCTATGAGTGGGTGGGCGGGGCTTGAAGGAAGGGGCGGGGGCCAGGGTTTGTCTATCTGATGAGCGGTTTCTGGACCTGTTCCGGGAGGGGTGAGTCTTTCTGTGGGTGGGCGGGGCTTAGAGAAAAGGGCGGGGCCAGGGCTTGTTTATCTCCTCACCGGCCTCAGGAACTGCTGTGGGGCAGTGCGGCTATGGGTGGGTGGGCGGGGCTTAGGCAGAAATGGGCGGGTCCAAGGCATGTCACTTACCTCACCGGCCCCAGGAGTTGCTTTTGGAGGGGCGGGGCTATGAGTGGGTGGGCGGGGCTTCAAGAAAGGGGCGGGGCCAGGGCTTGTCTATCTCCTCACCGGCCTCAGGAGCTGCTCTGGGGAGGGGCGAGACTATGGGTGGAGGGGCGGGGCTTACCCAAAGGGGCGGGGCCAGGGTCTGTCTATCTCTCTCTTCGCCGGTCTCAAGAACGGCTTTTTTTTTTTTTTTTTTTTTTGTAAAATTCTGTAGCATTTTGAGGAGATTTAAATAATTCTGTGGGATTTTTGTGGGATTCTGTAGGATTTTGAAAAGATTTAAATTATCTTTTTGGATTTTTTTTGTTTTCTATTTTTGCAAAATTCTGCAGAATTTTGAGATTCCAATAATTTGTAAATTTAAATGGAATTCTGTGGGAGTTTTTGGAAATTTATGATATTTCTAAATTTTGAAAAAATTTTGGAATTTTGTAAATATTTAAATAATATTTTTGGATTTTTTTTTTTATTTTTGTAAAATTCTGCAGAATTTTGAGATTTCAATAATTTGTGAATTTAACTGGAATTCTGGGGATTTTTGGGAAATTTATGATATTTCTAATATTTTGAAAAAATTTTTGGAATTTTGAAAATATTTAAATAATTTTTTGGAATTTTTTTTTTTTTTGTTTTGTGTAAAATTCTGCAGAATTTTTTGATTTGAATAATTTGTGAATTTAACTGGAATTCTGGGGGATTTTTGGGAAATTTATGATATTTCTAAAATGTTGAAAATATTTTTGGGAATTTGAAAATATTTAAATAATTTTTTTGGATTTTTTTTTTTATTTTTGTAAAATTCTGCAGAATTTTGAGATTTCAATTATTTGTGCAGTTTAAATGGAATTCTGGGAGATTTTTGGGAAATTTATGATATTTCTGAAATTTTGAAAATGTTTTTGAATTTTGAAAATATTTAAATAATTTTTTTGGATTTTTTTTTATTATTTTTGTAAAATTCTGCAGAATTGTGAGATTTGAATAATTTGTGAATTTAAATGGAATTTTGGGGTATTTTTGGGAAATTTATGATATTTCCAAAATTTTGAAAAAATTTTTGGAATTTAAAAATATTTAAATAATCTTTTTGGATTCTTTTTTTATTATTTTTGTAAAATTGTGCAGAATTTTTGGATTTGAATAATTTGTGAATTTAAATGGAATTCTGGGGGATTTTGGGAAATTTATGATATTTCTAAACTTTGAAAAAATTTTTGGAATTTTGAAATATTTAAATAATTTTTTTGATTTTTTTTTTTTTTTTGGTTTCTGTAAAATCAGCAGAATTTTTTTGATTTCAATAATTTGAGAATTTAAATGGAATTCTGGGGGATTTTTGGGAAATTTATGATATTTCTAAAATTTGAAAAAGTTTTTTGAAATGTGAAAATATTTAAATAATTTTTTTGGATTTTTTATTTTTTTTATTTTTGTAAAATTGTGTAGAATTTTTTGATTTGAATAATTTGTGAATTTAAATAGCATTCTGGGGGATTTTTGGGAAATTGATGATATTTCTAAAATTTTGAAAAAATTTTTGGAATTTTGAAAATATTTAAATAATTTTTTTGGATTTTTTTTTTTTTGGTTTTTGTAAAATTCTGCAGAATTTTGGATTTGAATAATTTGTGAATTTAAATGGAATTCTGGGGGATTTTTGGGAAATTATGATATTTCTAAAATTTTGAAAAAATTTTGGAATTTTGAAAATATTTAAATAATTTTTTGAATTTTTTTTTTTTATTTTTGTGAAATTCTGCAGAATTTTGTGATTTTAATAATTTGAGAATTTTAATGGAATTCTGAGGGATTTTGGGAAATTCATGAAATTTATGAAATTTTGAAAAATTTTTGTGTAATTTTACGAATTTTTGTAGAGTTTGCGGAATATTTTCGAATTTTGTAAAAATTTGAGAAATTTTTGGAATTTTGAAAATATTTAGTTTTGTGGGATTTTTATGATTATTTTTTTTTTTTTTTTTTATAATTATGTAGCATTTGGAGGAGATACAAATAATTTTTTGTATACAATATTTCCACAAGAATCCCCTGAAATTATTTCATTTTTTCCAAATCCCAAACAATTTTTCAAAAATCCCAGAAAGTTCCTCAAATCTCCTGAAAATCCCACAAAATTACACAAAAATTCCGTAAAATTCCCAAAAAATCCACCAATATTATTTGAATGTTTTCAAATCTCACCAAATTCCATCTCCTCTCCAGCCTCTGGAGCTGCTCTGCAGGGGCGTGGCTATGAGTAGGTGGGCGGGGCTTGAAGGAAGGGGCGGGGCCAGGGTTTGTCTATCTGATTAGCGGTTTCTGGACCTGTTCCGGGAGGGGTGAGTCTTTCTGTGGGTGGGCGGGGCTTAGAGAAAAGGGCGGGGCCAGGGCTTGTTTATCTCCTCACCGGCCTCAGGAACTGCTGTGGGGCAGTGCGGCTATGGGTGGGTGGGCGGGGCTTAGGCAGAAATGGGCGGGGTCCAAGGCATGTCACTTACCTCACCGGCCCCAGGAGTTGCTTTTGGAGGGGCGGGGCTATGAGTGGGTGGGCGGGGCTTCAAGAAAGGGGCGGGGCCAGGGCTTGTCTATCTCCTCACCGGCCTCAGGAGCTGCTCTGGGGAGGGGCGAGACTATGGGTGGAGGGGCGGGGCTTACCCAAAGGGGCGGGGCCAGGGTCTGTCTATCTCTCTCTTCGCCGGTCTCAAGAACGGCTTTTTTTTTTTTTTTTTTTTTTTTGTAAAATTCTGTAGCATTTTGAGGAGATTTAAATAATTCTGTGGGATTTTTTGTGGGATTCTGTAGGATTTTGAAAAGATTTAAATTATCTTTTTGGATTTTTTTTGTTTTCTATTTTTGCAAAATTCTGCAGAATTTTGAGATTCCAATAATTTGTAAATTTAAATGGAATTCTGTGGGAGTTTTTTGAAATTTATGATATTTCTAAAATTTTGAAAAAATTTTTGGAATTTTGAAAATATTTAAATAATATTTTTGGATTTTTTTTTTATTTTTGTAAATTCTGCAGAATTTCGAGATTTCAATAATTTGTGAATTTAACTGGAATTCTGGGGGATTTTTGGGAAATTTATGATATTTCTAAAATGTTGAAAATATTTTTGGAATTTTGAAAATATTTAAATAATTTTTTTGGATTTTTTTTTTTTATTTTTGTAAAATTCTGCAGAATTTTGAGATTTCAATAATTTGTGAATTTAAATGGAATTCTGGGAGATTTTTGGGAAATTTATGATATTTCTGAAATTTTGAAAATGTTTTTTGAATTTTGAAAATATTTAAATAATTTTTTTGGATTTTTTTTTTTTTTTATTTTGTAAAATTCTGCAGAATTGTGAGATTTGAATAATTTGTGAATTTAAATGGAATTTTGGGGGATTTTTGGGAAATTTATGATATTTCCAAATTTTGAAAAAATTTTTGGAATTTTAAAAATATTTAAATAATCTTTTTGGATTCTGTTTTTTTTTTATTTTTGTAAAATTCTGCAG
>JANVCZ010000091.1:0-23527 GCA_032357785.1 Periparus ater | reverse complement strand
TTTTTTTGGATTTTTTTGTTTTTTATTTTTGCAAAATTCTGCAGAATTTTGAGATTCCAATAATTTGAGAATTTAAATGGAATTTTGGGGGATTTTTGGGAAATTTATGATATTTCTAAAATTTTGAAAATATTTTTGGAATTTTGAAAATATTTAAATATTTTTTTTGAATTTTTTTTTTATTTTAGTAAAATTCTGTAGAATTTTGAGATTGAAATAATTTGAGAATTTAAATGGAATTTTGGGGGATTTTTGGGAAATTCATGAAATTTATGAAATTTTGAAAAATTTTTGTGTAATTTTGAGGAATTTTTGTAGAGTTTGCGGAATATTTTCGAATTTTGTATAAATTTTGAGAAATTTTTGGAATTTTGAAAATATTTAATTTTGTGGGATTTTTATGATTTTTTTTTTTTTTTTTTTTTATAATTATGTAGCATTTGGAGGAGATACAAATAATTTTTTGTATACAATATTTCCACAAGAATCCCCCGAAATGATTTCATTTTTTCCAAATCCCAAACAATTTTTCAAAAATCCCAGAAAGTTCCTCAAATCTCCTGAAAATCCCACAAAATTACACAAAAATTCCGTAAAATTCCCAAAAAATCCACCAATATTATTTTAATGTTTTCAAAATCTCACCAAATTCCATCTCCTCTCCAGCCTCTGGAGCTGCTCTGCAGGGGCGTGGCTATGAGTGGGTGGGCGGGGCTTGAAGGAAGGGGCGGGGCCAGGGTTTGTCTATCTGATTAGCGGTTTCTGGACCTGTTCCGGGAGGGGTGAGTCTTTCTGTGGGTGGGCGGGGGCTTAGAGAAAAGGGCGGGGCCAGGGCTTGTTTATCTCCTCACCGGCCTCAGGAACTGCTGTGGGGCAGCGTGGCTATGGGTGGGTGGGCGGGGCTTAGGCAGAAATGGGCGGGTCCAAGGCATGTCACTTACCTCGCCGGCCCCAGGAGTTGCTTTTGGAGGGGCGGGGCTATGAGTGGGTGGGCGGGGCTTCAAGAAAGGGGCGGGGCCAGGGCTTGTCTATCTCCTCACCGGCCTCAGGAGCTGCTCTGGGGTGGGGCGAGGCTATGGGTGGAGGGGCGGGGCTTACCCAAAGGGGCGGGGCCAGGGTCTGTCTATCTCTCTCTTCGCCGGTCTCAAGAACGGCTTTTTTTTTTTTTTTTTTTTGTAAAATTCTGTAGCATTTTGAGGAGATTTAAATAATTCTGTGGGATTTTTGTGGGATTCTGTAGGATTTTGAAAAGATTTAAATTATCTTTTTGGATTTTTTTTGTTTTTTATTTTTGCAAAATTCTGCAGAATTTTGAGATTCCAATAATTTGTAAATTTAAATGGAATTCTGGGGGATTTTTGGGAAATTTATGATATTTCTAAAATTTTGAATATATTTTTGGAACTTTGAAAATATTTAAATATTTTTTTTGGATTTTTTTTTTTTTATTTTTGTAAAATTCTGCCGAATTTTGTGATTTTAATAATTTGAGAATTTAAATGGAATTTTGGGGGATTTTTCGGAAATTTATGATATTTCTAAACTTTTGAAAAAATTTTTGGAATTTTGAAAATATTTAAATAATTTTTTGAATTTTTTTTTTTATTATTTTAGTAAAATTCTGCAGAATTTTGTGATTTTAATAATTTGAGAATTTAAATGGAATTTTGGGGGATTTTTGGGAAATTTATGATATTTCTAAAATTTTGAAAATTTTTTGGAATTTTGAAATTATTTAAATAATTTTTTTGGAATTTTTTTTTTATTTTTGTAAAATTCTGCAGAATTTTGTGATTTTAATAATTTGAGAATTTAAATGGAATTTTGGGGGATTTTTTTGAAATTTATGATATTTCTAAAATTTCGAAAATATTTTTGGAATTTTGAAAATATTTAAATAATTTTTTTGGATTTTTTTTTTATTTTTGTAAAATTCTGCAGAATTTTGTGATTTTAATAATTTGAGAATTTAAAAGGAATTTTCGGAGATTTTTGGGAAATTTATGATATTTCTAAAATTTTGAAAAAATTTTTGGAATTTTGAAAATATTTAAATAATTTTTTTGGATTTTTTTTTTTTTTTTTTGTAAAATTCTGTAGCATTTTGAGGAGATTTAAATAATTCTGTGGGATTTTTGTGGGATTCTGTAGGATTTTGAAAAGATTTAAATTATCTTTTTGGATTTTTTTTGTTTTTTATTTTTGCAAAATTCTGCAGAATTTTGAGATTCCAATAATTTGTAAATTTAAATGGAATTCTGGGGGATTTTTGGGAAATTTATGATATTTCTAAAATTTTGAATATATTTTTGGAACTTTGAAAATATTTAAATATTTTTTTTGGATTTTTTTTTTTTTATTTTTGTAAAATTCTGCCGAATTTTGTGATTTTAATAATTTGAGAATTTAAATGGAATTTTGGGGGATTTTTGGGAAATTTATGATATTTCTAAAATTTTGAAAAAATTTTTGGAATTTTCAAAATATTTAAATAAATTTTTTTGATTTTTTTTTTTTTAATTTTTGTAAAATTCTGCAGAATTTTGTGATTTTAATAATTTGAGAATTTAAATGGAATTTTGGGGGATTTTTGGGAAATTTATGATATTTCTAAAATTTTGATAAAATTTTTGGAATTTTGAAAATATTTAAATAATTTTTTGGATTTTTTTTTTTTTATTTTTGTAAAATTCTGCAGAATTTTGTGATTTTAATAATTTGAGAATTTAAATGGAATTTTGGGGGATTTTTGGGAAATTTATGATATTTCTAAAATTTTGAAAAAATTTTTGGAATTTTGAAATTATTTAAATAATTTTTTGGATTTTTTTTTTTTTTATTTTTGTAAAATTCTGCAGAATTTTGTGATTTTAATAATTTGAGAATTTAAATGGTATTTTGGGGGATTTTTGGGAAATTTATGATATTTCTAAAATTTTGAAAATATTTTTGGAATTTTGAAATTATTTAAATAATTTTTTTGGAATTTTTTTTTTATTTTTGTAAAATTCTGCAGAATTTAGTGATTTTAATAATTTGAGAATTTAAATGGAATTTTCGGGGATTTTTGGGAAATTTATGATATTTCTAAAATTTTGAAAAAATTTTTGGAATTTTGAAAATATTTAAATAATTTTTTGGATTTTTTTTTTTATTTTTGTAAAATTCTGCAGAATTTTGTGATTTTAATAACTTGAGAATTTAAATGGAATTTTGGGGGATTTTTGGGAAATTTATGATATTTCTAAAATTTTGAAAAAATTTTTGGAATTTTGAAAATATTTAAATAATTTTTTTGGATTTTTTTTTTTTTTTTTATTTTTGTAAAATTCTGCAGAATTTTGTGATTTTAATAATTTGAGAATTTAAATGGAATTTTGGGGGATTTTTTTGAAATTTATGATATTTCTAAAATTTCGAAAATATTTTTGGAATTTTGAAAATATTTAAATAATTTTTTTGGATTTTTTTTTTATTTTTGTAAAATTCTGCAGAATTTTGTGATTTTAATAATTTGAGAATTTAAAAGGAATTTTCGGAGATTTTTGGGAAATTTATGATATTTCTAAAATTTTGAAAAAATTTTTGGAATTTTGAAAATATTTAAATAATTTTTTTGGATTTTTTTTTTTTTTTTTTTGTAAAATTCTGTAGCATTTTGAGGAGATTTAAATAATTCTGTGGGATTTTTGTGGGATTCTGTAGGATTTTGAAAAGATTTAAATTATCTTTTTGGATTTTTTTTGTTTTTTATTTTTGCAAAATTCTGCAGAATTTTGAGATTCCAATAATTTGTAAATTTAAATGGAATTCTGGGGGATTTTTTGGAAATTTATGATATTTCTAAAATTTTGAATATATTTTTGGAACTTTGAAAATATTTAAATAATATTTTGAATTATTTTTTTTTTATTTTTGTAAAATTCTGCAGAATTTTGTGATTTTAATAATTTGAGAATTTAAATGGAATTTTGAAAGATTTTTGGGAAATATATGATATTTCTAAAATTTTGAAAAAATTTTTGGAATTTTGAAATTATTTAAATAATTTTTTGGATTTTTTTTTTTTTTATTTTTGTAAAATTCTGCAGAATTTTGTGATTTTAATAATTTGAGAATTTAAATGGAATTTTGTGGGATTTTTGGGAAATTTATGATATTTCTAAAATTTTGAAAAAATTTTTGGAATTTTGAAAATATTTAAATAATTTTTTGAATTTTTTTTTTATTATTTTTGTAAAATTCTGCAGAATTTTGTGATTTTAATAATTTGAGAATTTAAATGGAATTTTGGGGGATTTTTGGGAAATTTATGATATTTCTAAAATTTTGAAAATTTTTTGGAATTTTGAAATTATTTAAATAATTTTTTTGGAATTTTTTTTTTATTTTTGTAAAATTCTGCAGAATTTTGTGATTTTAATAATTTGAGAATTTAAATGGAATTTTGGGGGATTTTTGGGAAATTTATGATATTTCTAAAATTTTGAAAAAATTTTTGGAATTTTGAAAATATTTAAATAATTTTTTTTGATTTTTTTTTTTTATTTTTGTAAAATTCTGCAGAATTTTGTGATTTTAATAATTTGAGAATTTAAATGGAATTTTGGGGGATTTTTGGGAAATTTATGATATTTCTAAAATTTTGAAAAAATTTTTGGAATTTTGAAAATATTTAAATAATTTTCTTGAATTTTTTTTTTTTTTAATTTTTGTAAAATTCTGCAGAATTTTGTGATTTTAATAATTTGAGAATTTAAATGGAATTTTGAAAGATTTTTGGGAAATTTATGATATTTCTAAAATTTTGAAAAAATTTTTGGAATTTTGAAATTATTTAAATAATTTTTTGGATTTTTTTTTTTTTTATTTTTGTAAAATTCTGCAGAATTTTGTGATTTTAATAATTTGAGAATTTAAATGGTATTTTGGGGGATTTTTGGGAAATTTATGATATTTCTAACATTTTGAAAAAATTTTTGGAATTTTGAAAAAATTTAAATAATTTTTTGAATTTTTTTTTTTTATTTTTGTAAAATTCTGCAGAATTTTGTGATTTTAATAATTTGAGAATTTAAATGGAATTTTCGGGGATTTTTGGGAAATTTATGATATTTCTAAAATTTTGAAAATTTTTTGGAATTTTGAAATTATTTAAATAATTTTTTTGGAATTTTTTTTTTATTTTTGTAAAATTCTGCAGAATTTTGTGATTTTAATAACTTGAGAATTTAAATGGAATTTTGGGGATTTTTTGGAAATTTATGATATTTCTAAAATTTTGAAAAAATTTTTGGAATTTTGAAAATATTTAAAAAATTTTTTGGATTTTCTGTTTTTTTGATTTTTGTAAAATTCTGTAGAATTTTGAGATTTCAATAATTTGTGAATTTAAATGGAATTCTGGGGGATTTTTGGGAATTTTTTGATATTTCTAAAATTTTGAAAAGATTTGTGGAATTGTGAAAATATTTAAATAATATTTTTTGATATATTTTTTTTTTTTTTGTAAAATTGTGTGGAATTTTTTGATTTGAATTATTTGAGAATTTAAATGGAATTTTGGGGGATTTTTGGGAAATTTATGATATTTCTAAAATTTTGAAAAAATTTTTGGAATTTTGAAAATATTTCAATAATTTTTTTAATTTTTTTTTTTTTTAATTTTTGTAAAATTCTGCAGAATTTTGTGATTTTAATAATTTGAGAATTTAAATGGAATTTTGGGGGATTTTTGGGAAATTTATGATATTTCTAAAATTTTGAAAAAATTTTTGGAATTTTGAAAATATTTAAATAATTTTTTTGAATTTTTTTTTTTTTTTATTTTTGTAAAATTCTGCAGAATTTTGTGATTTTAATAATTTGAGAATTTAAATGGAATTTTGGGGGATTTTTGGGAAATTTATGATATTTCTAAAATTTTGAAAATATTTTTGGAATTTTGAAATTATTTAAATAATTGTTTTGGATTTTTTTTTTTTTTTTATTTTTGTAAAATTCTGCAGAATTTTGTGATTTTAATAATTTGAGAATTTAAATGGAATTTTGGGGGATTTTTGGGAAATTTATGATATTTCTAAAATTTTGAAAAAATTTTTGGAATTTTGAAAATATTTAAATAATTTTTTTGAATTTTTATTTTTTATTTTTGTAAAAAATCTGCAGAATTTTGTGATTTTAATAATTTGAGAATTTAAATGGTATTTTGGGGGATTTTTTGGAAATTTATGATATTTCTAAAATTTTGAAAAAATTTTTGGAATTTTGAAAATATTTAATTAATTTTTTGGATTTTTTTTTTTTTTTATTTTTGTAAAATTCTGCAGAATTTTGTGATTTTAATAATTTGAGAATTTAAATGGAATTTTTCGGGATTTTTGGGAAATTTATGATATTTCTAAAATTTTGAAAATATTTTTGGAATTTTGAAAATATTTAAATAATTTTTTACAATTTTTTTTTTTTTTTATTTTTGTAAAATTCTGCAGAATTTTGTGATTTTAATAATTTGAGAATTTAAATGGAATTTTGGGGGATTTTTGGGAAATTTATGATATTTCTAAAATTTTGAAAATATTTTTGGAATTTTGAAATTATTTAAATAATTTTTTTGGATTTTTTTTCTTTTTTATTTTTGTAAAATTCTGCAGAATTTTGTGATTTTAATAATTTGAGAATTTAAATGGAATTTGGGGGGATTTTTGGGAAATTCATGATATTTCTAAAATTTTGAAAATATTTTTGAAATTTTGAAAATATTTAAATAATTTTTTGAATTTTTTTTTTTTTTATTTTTGTAAAATTCTGCAGAATTTTGTGATTTTAATAATTTGAGAATTTAAATGGAATTTTGGAAGATTTTTGGGAAATTTATGATATTTCTAAAATTTTGAAAAAATTTTTGGAATTTTGAAAATATTTAAATAATTTTTTTGATATTTTTTATTTTTATTTTTGTAAAATTCTGCAGAATTTTGTGATTTTAATAATTTGAGAATTTAAATGGAATTTTGGGGGATTTTTGGGAAATTTATGATATTTCTAAAATTTTGAAAATATTTTTGGAATTTTGAAAATATTTAAATAATTTTTGAATTTTTTTTTTTTTTAATTTTTGTAAAATTCTGCAGAATTTTGTGATTTTAATAATTTGAGAATTTAAATGGAATTCTGGGGGATTTTTGGGAAATTTATGATATTTCTAAAATTTTGAAAAAATTTTTGGAATTTTCAAAATATTTAAATAAATTTTTTTGATTTTTTTTTTTTTAATTTTTGTAAAATTCTGTAGAATTTTGTGATTTTAATAATTTGAGAATTTAAATGGAATTTTGGGGGATTTTTGGGAAATTTATGATATTTCTAAAATTTTGAAAAAATTTTTGGAATTTTCAAAATATTTAAATAAATTTTTTTGATTTTTTTTTTTTTAATTTTTGTAAAATTCTGCAGAATTTTGTGATTTTAATAATTTGAGAATTTAAATGGAATTTTGGGGGATTTTTGGGAAATTTATGATATTTCTAAAATTTTGATAAAATTTTTGGAATTTTGAAAATATTTAAATAATTTTTTTGGATTTTTTTTTTTTTATTTTTGTAAAATTCTGCAGAATTTTGTGATTTTAATAATTTGAGAATTTAAATGGAATTTTGGGGGATTTTTGGGAAATTTATGATATTTCTAAAATTTTGAAAAAATTTTTGGAATTTTGAAATTATTTAAATAATTTTTTTGGATTTTTTTTTTTATTTTTGTAAAATTCTGCAGAATTTTGTGATTTTAATGATTTGAGAATTTAAAAGGAATTTTCGGAGATTTTTGGGAAATTTATGATATTTCTAAAATTTTGAAAAAATTTTTGGAATTTTGAAAATATTTAAATAATTTTTTTGGATTTTTTTTTTTATTTTTGTAAAATTCTGCAGAATTTTGTGATTTTAATAATTTGAGAATTTAAATGGAATTTTGGGGGATTTTTGGGAAATTTAAGTTATTTCTAAAATTTTGAAAAAATTTTTGGTATTTTGAAAATATTGAAATAATTTTTTTGGATTTTTTTTTTTTTGTTTGTTTTTGTAAAATTCTTCAGAATTTTTTTATTTCAATAATTTGAGAATTTAAATGGAATTCTGGGGGTTTTTAGAGAAATTTATGATATTTCTAAAATTTTGAAAAAATTTTTGGAATGTGAAAATATTTAAATAATTTTTTTGGATTTTTTATTTTTTTTATTTTTTTAAAATTGTGTAGAATTTTTGGATTTCAATAATTTGTGAATTTAAATGGAATTCTGGGGGATTTTTGGGAAATTTATGATATTTCTAAAATTTTGAATATATTTTTGGAACTTTGAAAATATTTAAATTTTTTTTTTGGATTTTTTTTTTTTTATTTTTGGAAAATTCTGCAGAATTTTGAGATTTCAATAATTTGTGAATTTAAATGGAATGTTGGGGGATTTTTTGGAAATTTATGATATTTCTAAAATTTTGAAAATATTTTTGGAATTTTGAAAATATTTAAATATTTGGTTTTGATTTTTTATTTTTTTATTTTTGTAAAATTCTGCAGAAAATTTTGATTTCAATAATTTGAGAATTTAAATGGAATGTTGGGGGATTTTTGGGAAATTTATGATATTTCTAAAATTTTGAAAAAATTTTTGGAATTTTGAAAATATTTAAATAATTTTTTTGAATTTTTTTTTTTTGGTTTTTGTAAAATTCTGCAGAATTTTTTGATTTCAATAATTTGTGAATTTAAATGGAATTCTGGGGGATTTTTGGGAAATTTATGATATTTCTAAAATTTTGAAAAAATTTTTGGAATTTTGAAAATATTTAAAAAATTTTTTGGATTTTCTGTTTTTCTGATTTTTGTAAAATTCTGTAGAATTTTGAGATTTCAATAATTTGTGAATTTAAATGGAATTCTGGGGGATTTTTGGGAAATTTATGATATTTCTAAAATTTTGAAAAGATTTGTGGAATTGTGAAAATATTTAAATAATATTTTTTGATTTTTTTTTTTTTTTTTTTTTGTAAAATTGTGTGGAATTTTTTGATTTGAATTATTTGTGAATTTAAATGGAATTTTGGGGGATTTTTGGGAAATTTATGATATTTCTAAAATTTTGGAAATATTTTTGGAATTTTGAAAATATTTAAATAATTTTTTTGGATTTTTTTGTTTTTTATTTTTGCAAAATTCTGCAGAATTTTGAGATTCCAATAATTTGAGAATTTAAATGGAATTTTGGGGGATTTTTGGGAAATTTATGATATTTCTAAAATTTTGAAAATATTTTTGGAATTTTGAAAATATTTAAATATTTTTTTTGAATTTTTTTTTTATTTTAGTAAAATTCTGTAGAATTTTGAGATTGAAATAATTTGAGAATTTAAATGGAATTTTGGGGGATTTTTGGGAAATTCATGAAATTTATGAAATTTTGAAAAATTTTTGTGTAATTTTGAGGAATTTTTGTAGAGTTTGCGGAATATTTTCGAATTTTGTATAAATTTTGAGAAATTTTTGGAATTTTGAAAATATTTAATTTTGTGGGATTTTTATGATTTTTTTTTTTTTTTTTTTTTTATAATTATGTAGCATTTGGAGGAGATACAAATAATTTTTTGTATACAATATTTCCACAAGAATCCCCCGAAATGATTTCATTTTTTCCAAATCCCAAACAATTTTTCAAAAATCCCAGAAAGTTCCTCAAATCTCCTGAAAATCCCACAAAATTACACAAAAATTCCGTAAAATTCCCAAAAAATCCACCAATATTATTTTAATGTTTTCAAAATCTCACCAAATTCCATCTCCTCTCCAGCCTCTGGAGCTGCTCTGCAGGGGCGTGGCTATGAGTGGGTGGGCGGGGCTTGAAGGAAGGGGCGGGGCCAGGGTTTGTCTATCTGATTAGCGGTTTCTGGACCTGTTCCGGGAGGGGTGAGTCTTTCTGTGGGTGGGCGGGGCTTAGAGAAAAGGGCGGGGCCAGGGCTTGTTTATCTCCTCACCGGCCTCAGGAACTGCTGTGGGGCAGCGTGGCTATGGGTGGGTGGGCGGGGCTTAGGCAGAAATGGGCGGGTCCAAGGCATGTCACTTACCTCGCCGGCCCCAGGAGTTGCTTTTGGAGGGGCGGGGCTATGAGTGGGTGGGCGGGGCTTCAAGAAAGGGGCGGGGCCAGGGCTTGTCTATCTCCTCACCGGCCTCAGGAGCTGCTCTGGGGTGGGGCGAGGCTATGGGTGGAGGGGCGGGGCTTACCCAAAGGGGCGGGGCCAGGGTCTGTCTATCTCTCTCTTCGCCGGTCTCAAGAACGGCTTTTTTTTTTTTTTTTTTTTTTGTAAAATTCTGTAGCATTTTGAGGAGATTTAAATAATTCTGTGGGATTTTTGTGGGATTCTGTAGGATTTTGAAAAGATTTAAATTATCTTTTTGGATTTTTTTTGTTTTTTATTTTTGCAAAATTCTGCAGAATTTTGAGATTCCAATAATTTGTAAATTTAAATGGAATTCTGGGGGATTTTTGGGAAATTTATGATATTTCTAAAATTTTGAATATATTTTTGGAACTTTGAAAATATTTAAATATTTTTTTTGGATTTTTTTTTTTTTATTTTTGTAAAATTCTGCCGAATTTTGTGATTTTAATAATTTGAGAATTTAAATGGAATTTTGGGGGATTTTTCGGAAATTTATGATATTTCTAAAATTTTGAAAAAATTTTTGGAATTTTGAAAATATTTAAATAATTTTTTGAATTTTTTTTTTTATTATTTTAGTAAAATTCTGCAGAATTTTGTGATTTTAATAATTTGAGAATTTAAATGGAATTTTGGGGGATTTTTGGGAAATTTATGATATTTCTAAAATTTTGAAAATTTTTTGGAATTTTGAAATTATTTAAATAATTTTTTTGGAATTTTTTTTTTATTTTTGTAAAATTCTGCAGAATTTTGTGATTTTAATAATTTGAGAATTTAAATGGAATTTTGGGGGATTTTTTTGAAATTTATGATATTTCTAAAATTTCGAAAATATTTTTGGAATTTTGAAAATATTTAAATAATTTTTTTGGATTTTTTTTTTATTTTTGTAAAATTCTGCAGAATTTTGTGATTTTAATAATTTGAGAATTTAAAAGGAATTTTCGGAGATTTTTGGGAAATTTATGATATTTCTAAAATTTTGAAAAAATTTTTGGAATTTTGAAAATATTTAAATAATTTTTTTGGATTTTTTTTTTTTTTTTTTGTAAAATTCTGTAGCATTTTGAGGAGATTTAAATAATTCTGTGGGATTTTTGTGGGATTCTGTAGGATTTTGAAAAGATTTAAATTATCTTTTTGGATTTTTTTTGTTTTTTATTTTTGCAAAATTCTGCAGAATTTTGAGATTCCAATAATTTGTAAATTTAAATGGAATTCTGGGGGATTTTTGGGAAATTTATGATATTTCTAAAATTTTGAATATATTTTTGGAACTTTGAAAATATTTAAATATTTTTTTTGGATTTTTTTTTTTTTATTTTTGTAAAATTCTGCCGAATTTTGTGATTTTAATAATTTGAGAATTTAAATGGAATTTTGGGGGATTTTTGGGAAATTTATGATATTTCTAAAATTTTGAAAAAATTTTTGGAATTTTCAAAATATTTAAATAAATTTTTTTGATTTTTTTTTTTTTAATTTTTGTAAAATTCTGCAGAATTTTGTGATTTTAATAATTTGAGAATTTAAATGGAATTTTGGGGGATTTTTGGGAAATTTATGATATTTCTAAAATTTTGATAAAATTTTTGGAATTTTGAAAATATTTAAATAATTTTTTTGGATTTTTTTTTTTTTATTTTTGTAAAATTCTGCAGAATTTTGTGATTTTAATAATTTGAGAATTTAAATGGAATTTTGGGGGATTTTTGGGAAATTTATGATATTTCTAAAATTTTGAAAAAATTTTTGGAATTTTGAAATTATTTAAATAATTTTTTTGGATTTTTTTTTTTATTTTTGTAAAATTCTGCAGAATTTTGTGATTTTAATGATTTGAGAATTTAAAAGGAATTTTCGGAGATTTTTGGGAAATTTATGATATTTCTAAAATTTTGAAAAAATTTTTGGAATTTTGAAAATATTTAAATAATTTTTTTGGATTTTTTTTTTTTATTTTTGTAAAATTCTGCAGAATTTTGTGATTTTAATAATTTGAGAATTTAAATGGAATTTTGGGGGATTTTTGGGAAATTTAAGTTATTTCTAAAATTTTGAAAAAATTTTTGGTATTTTGAAAATATTGAAATAATTTTTTTGGATTTTTTTTTTTTGTTTGTTTTTGTAAAATTCTTCAGAATTTTTTTATTTCAATAATTTGAGAATTTAAATGGAATTCTGGGGGTTTTTAGAGAAATTTATGATATTTCTAAAATTTTGAAAAAATTTTTGGAATGTGAAAATATTTAAATAATTTTTTTGGATTTTTTATTTTTTTTATTTTTTTAAAATTGTGTAGAATTTTTGGATTTCAATAATTTGTGAATTTAAATGGAATTCTGGGGGATTTTTGGGAAATTTATGATATTTCTAAAATTTTGAATATATTTTGGAACTTTGAAAATATTTAAATTTTTTTTTTGGATTTTTTTTTTTTATTTTTGAAAAATTCTGCAGAATTTTGAGATTTCAATAATTTGTGAATTTAAATGGAATGTTGGGGGATTTTTTGGAAATTTATGATATTTCTAAAATTTTGAAAATATTTTTGAATTTTGAAAATATTTAAATATTTGGTTTTGATTTTTTATTTTTTTATTTTTGTAAAATTCTGCAGAAAATTTTGATTTCAATAATTTGAGAATTTAAATGGAATGTTGGGGGATTTTTGGGAAATTTATGATATTTCTAAAATTTTGAAAAAATTTTTGGAATTTTGAAAATATTTAAATAATTTTTTGAATTTTTTTTTTTTGGTTTTTGTAAAATTCTGCAGAATTTTTTGATTTCAATAATTTGTGAATTTAAATGGAATTCTGGGGGATTTTTGGGAAATTTATGATATTTCTAAAATTTTGAAAAAATTTTGGAATTTGAAAATATTTAAAAAATTTTTTGGATTTTCTGTTTTTCTGATTTTTGTAAAATTCTGTAGAATTTTGAGATTTCAATAATTTGTGAATTTAAATGGAATTCTGGGGGATTTTTGGGAAATTTATGATATTTCTAAAATTTTGAAAAGATTTGTGGAATTGTGAAAATATTTAAATAATATTTTTTGATTTTTTTTTTTTTTTTTTTTTGTAAAATTGTGTGGAATTTTTTGATTTGAATTATTTGTGAATTTAAATGGAATTTTGGGGTATTTTTGGGAAATTTATGATATTTCTAAATTTTGAAAATATTTTTGGAATTTGAAAATATTTAAATAATTTTTTTGGATTTTTTTGTTTTTTATTTTTGCAAAATTCTGCAGAATTTTGAGATTCCAATAATTTGAGAATTTAAATGGAATTTTGGGGGATTTTTGGGAAATTTATGATATTTCTAAAATTTTGAAAATATTTTTGGAATTTTGAAAATATTTAAATAATTTTTTTGGAATTTTTTTTTTATTTTAGTAAAATTCTGTAGAATTTTGAGATTGAAATAATTGAGAATTTAAATGGAATTTTGGGGGATTTTTGGGAAATTCATGAAATTTATGAAATTTTGAAAAATTTTTGTGTAATTTTGAGGAATTTTTGTAGAGTTTGCGGAATATTTTCGAATTTTGTATAAATTTTGAGAAATTTTTGGAATTTTGAAAATATTTAATTTTGTGGGATTTTTATGATTTTTTTTTTTTTTTTTTTTTATAATTATGTAGCATTTGGAGGAGATACAAATAATTTTTTGTATACAATATTTCCACAAGAATCCCCCGAAATGATTTCATTTTTTCCAAATCCCAAACAATTTTTCAAAAATCCTAGAAAGTTCCTCAAATCTCCTGAAAATCCCACAAAATTACACAAAAATTCCGTAAAATTCCCAAAAAATCCACCAATATTATTTTAATGTTTTCAAAATCTCACCAAATTCCATCTCCTCTCCAGCCTCTGGAGCTGCTCTGCAGGGGCGTGGCTATGAGTGGGTGGGCGGGGCTTGAAGGAAGGGGCGGGGCCAGGGTTTGTCTATCTGATTAGCGGTTTCTGGACCTGTTCCCGGGAGGGGTGAGTCTTTCTGTGGGTGGGCGGGGCTTAGAGAAAAGGGCGGGGCCAGGGCTTGTTTATCTCCTCACCGGCCTCAGGAACTGCTGTGGGGCAGCGTGGCTATGGGTGGGTGGGCGGGGCTTAGGCAGAAATGGGCGGGTCCAAGGCATGTCACTTACCTCGCCGGCCCCAGGAGTTGCTTTTGGAGGGGCGGGGCTATGAGTGGGTGGGCGGGGCTTCAAGAAAGGGGCGGGGCCAGGGCTTGTCTATCTCCTCACCGGCCCTCAGGAGCTGCTCTGGGGTGGGGCGAGGCTATGGGTGGAGGGGGCGGGGCTTACCCAAAGGGGCGGGGCCAGGGTCTGTCTATCTCTCTCTTCGCCGGTCTCAAGAACGGCTTTTTTTTTTTTTTTTTTTTGTAAAATTCTGTAGCATTTTGAGGAGATTTAAATAATTCTGTGGGATTTTTGTGGGATTCTGTAGGATTTGAAAAGATTTAAATTATCTTTTTGGATTTTTTTTTGTTTTTTATTTTTGCAAAATTCTGCAGAATTTTGAGATTCCAATAATTTGTAAATTTAAATGGAATTCTGGGGGATTTTTGGGAAATTTATGATATTTCTAAAATTTTGAATATATTTTTGGAACTTTGAAAATATTTAAATATTTTTTTTGGATTTTTTTTTTTTTATTTTTGTAAAATTCTGCCGAATTTTGTGATTTTAATAATTTGAGAATTTAAATGGAATTTTGGGGGATTTTTCGGAAATTTATGATATTTCTAAAATTTGAAAAAATTTTTGGAATTTTGAAAATATTTAAATAATTTTTTGAATTTTTTTTTTTATTATTTTAGTAAAATTCTGCAGAATTTTGTGATTTTAATAATTTGAGAATTTAAATGGAATTTTGGGGGATTTTTGGGAAATTTATGATATTTCTAAAATTTTGAAAATTTTTTGGAATTTTGAAATTATTTAAATAATTTTTTTGGAATTTTTTTTTTATTTTTGTAAAATTCTGCAGAATTTTGTGATTTTAATAATTTGAGAATTTAAATGGAATTTTGGGGGATTTTTTTGAAATTTATGATATTTCTAAAATTTCGAAAATATTTTTGGAATTTTGAAAATATTTAAATAATTTTTTTGGATTTTTTTTTTATTTTTGTAAAATTCTGCAGAATTTTGTGATTTTAATAATTTGAGAATTTAAAAGGAATTTTCGGAGATTTTTGGGAAATTTATGATATTTCTAAAATTTTGAAAAAATTTTTGGAATTTTGAAAATATTTAAATAATTTTTTTGGATTTTTTTTTTTTTTTTTTGTAAAAATTCTGTAGCATTTTGAGGAGATTTAAATAATTCTGTGGGATTTTTGTGGGATTCTGTAGGATTTTGAAAAGATTTAAATTATCTTTTTGGATTTTTTTTGTTTTTTATTTTTGCAAAATTCTGCAGAATTTTGAGATTCCAATAATTTGTAAATTTAAATGGAATTCTGGGGGATTTTTGGGAAATTTATGATATTTCTAAAATTTTGAATATATTTTTGGAACTTTGAAAATATTTAAATATTTTTTTTGGATTTTTTTTTTTTTATTTTTGTAAAATTCTGCCGAATTTTGTGATTTTAATAATTTGAGAATTTAAATGGAATTTTGGGGGATTTTTGGGAAATTTATGATATTTCTAAAATTTTGAAAAAATTTTTGGTATTTTGAAAATATTTAAATAAATTTTTTGAATTTTTTTTTTTTTTTATTTTTGTAAAATTCTGCAGAATTTTGTGATTTTAATAATTTGAGAATTTAAATGGAATTTTGAAAGATTTTTGGGAAATATATGATATTTCTAAAATTTTGAAAAAATTTTTGGAATTTTGAAATTATTTAAATAATTTTTTGGATTTTTTTTTTTTTTATTTTTGTAAAATTCTGCAGAATTTTGTGATTTTAATAATTTGAGAATTTAAATGGAATTTTGTGGGATTTTTGGGAAATTTATGATATTTCTAAAATTTTGAAAATTTTTTGGAATTTTGAAATTATTTAAATAATTTTTTTGGAATTTTTTTTTATTTTTGTAAAATTCTGCAGAATTTTGTGATTTTAATAATTTGAGAATTTAAATGGAATTTTGGGGGATTTTTGGGAAATTTATGATATTTCTAAAATTTTGAAAAAATTTTTGGAATTTTGAAATTATTTAAATAATTTTTTGGATTTTTTTTTTTTTATTTTTGTAAAATTCTGCAGAATTTTGTGATTTTAATAATTTGAGAATTTAAATGGTATTTTGGGGGATTTTTGGGAAATTTATGATATTTCTAAAATTTTGAAAAAATTTTTGGAATTTTGAAAATATTTAAATAATTTTTTTGAATTTTTTTTTTTTTATTTTTGTAAAATCTGCAGAATTTTGTGATTTTAATAATTTGAGAATTTAAATGGAATTTTGGGGGTTTTTGGGAAATTTATGATATTTCTAAAATTTTGAAAATTTTTTGGAATTTTGAAATTATTTAAATAATTTTTTTGGAATTTTTTTTTTATTTTTGTAAAATTCTGCAGAATTTTGTGATTTTAATAATTTGAGAATTTAAATGGAATTTTGGGGGATTTTTGGGAAATTTATGATATTTCTAAAATTTTGATAAAATTTTTGGAATTTTGAAAATATTTAAATAATTTTTTGGATTTTTTTTTTTATTTTTGTAAAATTCTGCAGAATTTTGTGATTTTAATAACTTGAGAATTTAAATGGAATTTGGGGGGATTTTTTGGAAATTTATGATATTTCTAAAATTTTGAAAAAATTTTTGGAATTTTGAAAATATTTAAATAATTTTTTGAATTTTTTTTTTTTTATTTTTGTAAAATTCTGCAGAATTTTGTGATTTTAATGATTTGAGAATTTAAATGGAATTTTCGGAGATTTTTGGGAAATTTATGATATTTCTAAAATTTTGAAAAAATTTTTGGAATTTTGAAAATATTTAAATAATTTTTTTGGATTTTTTTTTTTTATTTTTGTAAAATTCTGCAGAATTTTGTGATTTTAATAATTTGAGAATTTAAATGGAATTTTGGGGGATTTTTGGGAAATTTAAGTTATTTCTAAAATTTTGAAAAAATTTTTGGTATTTTGAAAATATTGAAATAATTTTTTTGGATTTTTTTTTTTTGTTTGTTTTTGTAAAATTCTTCAGAATTTTTTTATTTCAATAATTTGAGAATTTAAATGGAATTCTGGGGGTTTTTAGAGAAATTTATGATATTTCTAAAATTTTGAAAAAATTTTTGGAATGTGAAAATATTTAAATAATTTTTTTGGATTTTTTATTTTTTTTATTTTTTTAAAATTGTGTAGAATTTTTGGATTTCAATAATTTGCGAATTTAAATGGAATTCTGGGGGATTTTTGGGAAATTTATGATATTTCTAAAATTTTGAATATATTTTTGGAACTTTGAAAATATTTAAATTTTTTTTTTGGATTTTTTTTTTTTTATTTTTGTAAAATTCTGCAGAATTTTGAGATTTCAATAATTTGTGAATTTAAATGGAATGTTGGGGGATTTTTTGGAAATTTATGATATTTCTAAAATTTTGAAAATATTTTTGGAATTTTGAAAATATTTAAATATTTGGTTTTGATTTTTTATTTTTTTATTTTTGTAAAATTCTGCAGAAAATTTTGATTTCAATAATTTGAGAATTTAAATGGAATGTTGGGGGATTTTTGGGAAATTTATGATATTTCTAAAATTTTGAAAAAATTTTTGGAATTTTGAAAATATTTAAATAATTTTTTGGAATTTTTTTTTTTTGGTTTTTGTAAAATTCTGCAGAATTTTTTGATTTCAATAATTTGTGAATTTAAATGGAATTTTGGGGGATTTTTGGGAAATTTATGATATTTCTAAAATTTTGAAAAAATTTTTGGAATTTTGAAAATATTTAAAAAATTTTTTGGATTTTCTGTTTTTCTGATTTTTGTAAAATTCTGTAGAATTTTGAGATTTCAATAATTTGTGAATTTAAATGGAATTCTGGGGGATTTTTGGGAAATTTATGATATTTCTAAAATTTTGAAAAGATTTGTGGAATTGTGAAAATATTTAAATAATATTTTTTGATTTTTTTTTTTTTTTTTTTTTTGTAAAATTGTGTGGAATTTTTTGATTTTAATAATTTGAGAATTTAAATGGAATTTTGGGGGATTTTTGGGAAATTTAAGATATTTCTAAAATTTTGAAAATTTTTTGGAATTTTGAAATTATTTAAATAATTTTTTTGGAATTTTTTTTTTATTTTTGTAAAATTCTGCAGAATTTTGTGATTTTAATAATTTGAGAATTTAAATGGAATTTTGGGGGATTTTTGGGAAATTTATGATATTTCTAAAATTTTGAAAAAATTTTTGGAATTTTGAAAATATTTAAATAATTTTTTGGATTTTTTTTTTAATTTTTGTAAAATTCTGCAGAATTTTGTGATTTTAATAACTTGAGAATTTAAATGGAATGTTGGGGGATTTTTTGGAAATTTATGATATTTCTAAAATTTTGAAAAAATTTTTGGAATTTTGAAAATATTTAAATAATTTTTTTGGATTTTTTTTTTTTTTTTTATTTTTGTAAAATTCTGCAGAATTTTGTGATTTTAATAATTTGAGAATTTAAATGGAATTTTGGGGGATTTTTTTGAAATTTATGATATTTCTAAAATTTCGAAAATAATTTTGGAATTTTGAAAATATTTAAATAATTTTTTTGGATTTTTTTTTTATTTTTGTAAAATTCTGCAGAATTTTGTGATTTTAATAATTTGAGAATTTAAAAGGAATTTTCGGAGATTTTTGGGAAATTTATGATATTTCTAAAATTTTGAAAAAATTTTTGGAATTTTGAAAATATTTAAATAATTTTTTTGGATTTTTTTTTTTTTTTTTTTGTAAAATTCTGTAGCATTTTGAGGAGATTTAAATAATTCTGTGGGATTTTTGTGGGATTCTGTAGGATTTTGAAAAGATTTAAATTATCTTTTTGGATTTTTTTTGTTTTTTATTTTTGCAAAATTCTGCAGAATTTTGAGATTCCAATAATTTGTAAATTTAAATGGAATTCTGGGGGATTTTTTGGAAATTTATGATATTTCTAAAATTTTGAAAAAATTTTTGGAATTTTGAAATATTTAAATAATATTTCTGGATTTTTTTTTTTATTTTTGTAAAATTCTGCAGAATTTTTTTATTTCAATAATTTGTGAGTTTAACTGGAATTCTGGGGGATTTTTGGGAAATTTATGATATTTCTAAAATTTTGAAAAAATTTTTGGAATTTTGAAAATATTTAAATAATTTTTTGGAATTTTTTTGTTTTGGTTTTTGTAAAATTCTGCAGAATTTTTTTATTTCAATAATTTGTGAATTTAAATGGAATTCTGGGGGATTTTTGGGAAATTTATGATATTTCTAAAATTTTGAAAAAATTTTTGGAATTTTCAAAATATTTAAATAATTTTTTTGGATTTTTTTTTTTTTTATTTTTGTAAAATTCTGCAGAATTTTGAGATTTCAATAATTTGAGAATTTAAATGGAATGTTGGGGGATTTTTGGGAAATTTATGATATTTCTAAAATTTTGAAAATATTTTTGGAATTTTGAAAATATTTAAATAATTTTTTTGGATTTTTTTTTTTTGGTTTTTGTAAAATTCTGCAGAATTTTTGGATTTGAATAATTTGTGAATTTAAATGGAATTCTGGGGGATTTTTGGGAAATTTATGATATTTCTAAAATTTTGAAAAAATTTTTGGAATTTTGAAAATATTTAAAAAAATTTTTGGATTTTCTGTTTTTCTGATTTTTGCAAAATTCTGCAGAATTTTGAGATTTCAATAATTTGTGAATTTAAATGGAATTCTGGGGGATTTTTGGGAAATTTATGATATTTCTAAAATTTTGAAAAGATTTGTGGAATTGTGAAAATATTTAAATAATATTTTTTGATTTTTTTTTTTTTTTTGTAAAATTGTGTGGAATTTTTTGATTTGAATTATTTGTGAATTTAAATGGAATTCTGGGGTATTTTTGGGAAATTTATGATATTTCTAAAATTTTGAAAATATTTTTGGAATTTTGAAAATATTTAAATAATTTTTTTGGATTTTTTTTGTTTTTTATTTTTGCAAAATTCTGCAGAATTTTGAGATTCCAATAATTTGAGAATTTAAATGGAATTTTGGGGGATTTTTGGGAAATTTATGATATTTCTAAAATTTTGAAAAAATTTTTGGAATTTTGAAAATATTTAAATAATTTTTTTGGAATTTTTTTTTTTTTTATTTTAGTAAAATTCTGTAGAATTTTGAGATTGAAATAATTTGAGAATTTAAATGGAATTTTGGGGGATTTTTGGGAAATTCATGAAATTTATGAAATTTTGAAAAATTTTTGTGTAATTTTGAGGAATTTTTGTAGAGTTTGCGGAATATTTTCGAATTTTGTATAAATTTTGAGAAATTTTTGGAATTTTGAAAATATTTAATTTTGTGGGATTTTTATGATTTTTTTTTTTTTTTTTTTTTATAATTATGTAGCATTTGGAGGAGATACAAATAATTTTTTGTATACAATATTTCCTCAAGAATCCCCCGAAATGATTTCATTTTTTCCAAATCCCAAACAATTTTTCAAAAATCCCAGAAAGTTCCTCAAATCTCCTGAAAATCCCACAAAATTACACAAAAATTCCGTAAAATTCCCAAAAAATCCACCAATATTATTTTAATGTTTTCAAAATCTCACCAAATTCCATCTCCTCTCCAGCCTCTGGAGCTGCTCTGCAGGGGCGTGGCTATGAGTGGGTGGGCGGGGCTTGAAGGAAGGGGCGGGGCCAGGGTTTGTCTATCTGATTAGCGGTTTCTGGACCTGTTCCGGGAGGGGTGAGTCTTTCTGTGGGTGGGCGGGGCTTAGAGAAAAGGGCGGGGCCAGGGCTTGTTTATCTCCTCACCGGCCTCAGGAACTGCTGTGGGGCAGCGTGGCTATGGGTGGGTGGGCGGGGCTTAGGGAGAAATGGGCGGGTCCAAGGCATGTCACTTACCTCGCCGGCCCCAGGAGTTGCTTTTGGAGGGGCGGGGCTATGAGTGGGTGGGCGGGGCTTCAAGAAAGGGGCGGGGCCAGGGCTTGTCTATCTCCTCACCGGCCTCAGGAGCTGCTCTGGGGTGGGGCGAGGCTATGGGTGGAGGGGCGGGGCTTACCCAAAGGGGCGGGTCCAGGGTCTGTCTATCTCTCTCTTCGCCGGTCTCAAGAATGGCTTTTTTTTTTTTTTTTTTGTAAAATTCTGTAGCATTTTGAGGAGATTTAAATAATTCTGTGGGATTTTTGTGGGATTCTGTAGGATTTTGAAAAGATTTAAATTATCTTTTTGGATTTTTTTTGTTTTTTATTTTTGCAAAATTCTGCAGAATTTTGAGATTCCAATAATTTGTAAATTTAAATGGAATTCTGGGGGATTTTTGGGAAATTTATGATATTTCTAAAATTTTGAATATATTTTTGGAACTTTGAAAATATTTAAATATTTTTTTTGGATTTTTTTTTTTTTATTTTTGTAAAATTCTGCCGAATTTTGTGATTTTAATAATTTGAGAATTTAAATGGAATTTTGGGGGATTTTTGGGAAATTTATGATATTTCTAAAATTTTGAAAAAATTTTTGGTATTTTGAAAATATTTAAATAAATTTCTTGAATTTTTTTTTTTTTTATTTTTGTAAAATTCTGCAGAATTTTGTGATTTTAATAATTTGAGAATTTAAATGGAATTTTGAAAGATTTTTGGGAAATATATGATATTTCTAAAATTTTGAAAAAATTTTTGGAATTTTGAATTATTTAAATAATTTTTTGGATTTTTTTTTTTTTTATTTTTGTAAAATTCTGCAGAATTTTGTGATTTTAATAATTTGAGAATTTAAATGGTATTTTGTGGGATTTTTTTTGGGAAATTTATGATATTTCTAAAATTTTGAAAATATTTTTGGAATTTTGAAAATATTTAAATAATTTTTTTGGATTTTTTTTTTTTTTTTTATTTTTGTAAAATTCTGCAGAATTTTGTGATTTTAATAATTTGAGAATTTAAATGGAATTTTGGGGGATTTTTTTGAAATTTATGATATTTCTAAAATTTCGAAAATATTTTTGGAATTTTGAAAATATTTAAATAATTTTTTTGGATTTTTTTTTTATTTTTGTAAAATTCTGCAGAATTTTGTGATTTTAATAATTTGAGAATTTAAAAGGAATTTTCGGAGATTTTTGGGAAATTTATGATATTTCTAAAATTTTGAAAAATTTTTGGAATTTTGAAAATATTTAAATAATTTTTTTGGATTTTTTTTTTTTTTTTTTTTGTAAAATTCTGTAGCATTTTGAGGAGATTTAAATAATTCTGTGGGATTTTTGTGGGATTCTGTAGGATTTTGAAAAGATTTAAATTATCTTTTTGGATTTTTTTTGTTTTTTATTTTTGCAAAATTCTGCAGAATTTTGAGATTCCAATAATTTGTAAATTTAAATGGAATTCTGGGGGATTTTTGGGAAATTTATGATATTTCTAAAATTTTGAAAAATTTTTGGAATTTTGAAAATATTTAAAATAATTTTTTTGGATTTTTTTTTTTTTTTTTATTTTTGTAAAATTCTGCAGAATTTTTGTGATTTTAATAATTTGAGAATTTAAATGGAATTTTGGGGGATTTTTTTGAAATTTATGATATTTCTAAAATTTCGAAAATATTTTTGGAATTTTGAAAATATTTAAATAATTTTTTTGGATTTTTTTTTTTATTTTTGTAAAATTCTGCAGAATTTTGTGATTTAATAATTTGAGAATTTAAAAGGAATTTTCGGAGATTTTTGGGAAATTTATGATATTTCTAAATTTTGAAAAATTTTGGAATTTTTGAAAATATTTAAATAATTTTTTTGGATTTTTTTTTTTTTTTTTTTTGTAAAATTCTGTAGCATTTTGAGGAGATTTAAATAATTCTGTGGGATTTTTGTGGGATTCTGTAGGATTTTGAAAAGATTTAAATTATCTTTTGGATTTTTTTTGTTTTTTATTTTTGCAAAATTCTGCAGAATTTTGAGATTCCAATAATTTGTAAATTTAAATGGAATTCTGGGGGATTTTTGGGAAATTTATGATTATTTCTAAAATTTTGAAAAAATTTTTGGAATTTTGAAAATATTTAAATAATTTTTTGGAATTTTTTTGTTTTGGTTTTTGTAAAATTCTGCAGAATTTTTTTTTATATTCAATAA
>JANVCZ010000090.1:0-24252 GCA_032357785.1 Periparus ater | reverse complement strand
TTATTTTTGTAAAATTCTGTCGAATTTTGAGATTTCAATAATTTGTGAATTTAAATGGAATTCTGGGGGATTTTTGGGAAATTTATGATATTTCTAAAATTTTGACAAAATTTTTGGAATTTTGAAAATATTTAAATAATTTTTTTGGATTTTTTTTTTTTTTTATTTTTGTAAAATTCCGCATAATTTTGAGATTTCAATAATTTGATAATTTTAATGGAATTCCGAGGGATTTTTGGGAAATTCATGAAATTTATGAAATTTTGAAAAAATTTTTGGAATTTTGAAAATATTTAATTTTTTTTTTTTTTTTTAATTTTTGTAAAATTCTGTAGTATTTTGAGATTGAAATAATTTGATAATTTTAATGGAATTCCGAGGGATTTTTTGGAAATTCATGAAATTTATGAAATTTTGAAGAAATTTTTGTGTAATTTTGAGGAATTTTTGTGGAGTTTGCGGAATATTTTCGAATTTTGTAAAAATTTTGAGAAATTTTGGGAATTTTAAAAATATTTAATTTTGTGGGATTTTTATGATTTTTGTTTTTTGATTTTTGTATATTTATGTAGCATTTGGAGGAGATACACGTAATTTTTTGTATACACAATTTCCACAAGAATCCCCCAAAATTATTTCATTTTTTCCAAATCCCAAGCAATTTTTCAAAAATCCCAGAAAGTTCCTCAAATCTCCTGAAAATCCCACAAAATTACACAAAAATTCTTCAAAATTCCCAAAAAATCCACAAATATTATTTTAATGTTTTCAAAATCTCACCAAATTCCATCTCCTCTCCAGCCTCTGGAGCTGCTCCGCAGGGGCGTGGCTATGAGTGGGTGGGCGGGGCTTGAAGGAAGGGGCGGGGCCAGGGTTTGTCTATCTGATTAGCGGTTTCTGGACCTGTTCCGGGAGGGGTGAGTCTTTCTGTGGGTTGGCGGGGCTTAGAGAAAAGGGCGGGGCCAGGGCTTGTTTATCTCCTCACCGGCCTCAGGAACTGCTGTGGGGCAGCGTGGCTATGGGTGGGTGGGCGGGGCTTAGGCAGAAAGGGGCGGGTCCAAGGCATGTCACTCACCTCGCCGGCCCCAGGAGTTGCTTTTGGAGGGGCGGGGCTAGGAGTGGGTGGGCGGGGCTTCAAGAAAGGGGCGGGGCCAAGGCTTGTCTATCTCCTCACCGGCCTCAGGAGCTGCTCTGGGGAGGGGCGAGGCTATGGGTGGAGGGGCGGGGCTCACCCAAAGGGGCGGGGCCAGGGTCTGTCTATCTCTCTCTTCGCCGGACTCAAGAACGGCTTTTTGATTTTTTTTTTTTTTGGTAAAATTCTGTAGCATTTTGAAGAGATTTAAATAATTCTGTGGGATTTTTGTGGGATTCTGTAGGATTTTGAAAAGATTTAAAAAATTTTGAGGAATTTCTGTGGAGTTTTGAGGAGATTTAAAAAGTGTTGAGGGATTTTTATGATTATTTTTTTTTTAATTTCCGAAACTCTGTAGAATTTTGAGATTGAAATAATTTGTGAATTCAAATGGAATTCTGAGGGATTTTTGGGAAATTCATGAAATTTATGAAATTTTGAAAAAATTTTTGGAATTTTGAAAATATTTTAATAATTTTGTTAGATTTTTTTTTTTTTATTTTTGTAAAATTCTGCAGAATTTTGAGATTGAAATAATTTGATAATTTTAATGGAATTCTGAGGGATTTTTTGGAAATTCATGAAATTTATGAAATTTTGAAGAAATTTTTTGAATTTTGAAAATATTTTAATAATTTTGTTAGATTTTTTTTTTTTTATTTTTGTAAAATTCTGCAGAATTTTGAGATTGAAATAATTTGATAATTTTAATGGAATTCTGAGGGATTTTTTGGAAATTCATGAAATTTATGAAATTTTGAAGAAATTTTTGGAATTTTGAAAATATTTAAATAATTTTTTTGGATTTTTTTTTTTTAATTTTTGTAAAATTCTGTCGAATTTTGAGATTTCAATAATTTGTGAATTTAAATGGAATTCTGGGGGATTTTTGGGA
The DNA here is from genome assembly GCA_032357785.1 of Periparus ater. Taxonomy (NCBI): domain Eukaryota; kingdom Metazoa; phylum Chordata; class Aves; order Passeriformes; family Paridae; genus Periparus; species Periparus ater. The sequence goes on along the minus strand of JANVCZ010000090.1, from coordinate 22,225 downwards.
AATTTATGATATTTCTAAAATTTTGACAAAATTGTTGGAATTTTGAAAATATTTAAATAATTTTTTTGGATTTTTTTTTTTTTTGATTTTTGTAAAATTCTGTCGAATTTTGAGATTTCAATAATTTGATAATTTAAATGGAATTCTGGGGGATTTTTGGGAAATTTATGATATTTCTAAAATTTTGAAAATATTTTTGGAATTTTGAAAATATTTAATTTTTTTTTTTTTTTTAATTTTTGTAAAATTCTGTAGTATTTTGAGATTGAAATAATTTGATAATTTTAATGGAATTCCGAGGGATTTTTGGGAAATTCATGAAATTTATGAAATTTTGTATAATTTTTGTGTAATTTTGAGGAATTTTTGTGGAGTTTGCGGAATATTTTCGAATTTTGTAAAAATTTTGAGAAATTTTTGGAATTTTAAAGATATTTAATTTTGTGGGATTTTTATGATTTTTGTTTTTTGATTTTTGTATATTTATGTAGCATTTGGAGGAGATACAAATTATTTTTTGTATACACAATTTCCACAAGAATCCCCCAAAATTATTTCATTTTTTCCAAATCCCAAGCAATTTTTCAAAAATCCCAGAAAGTTCCTCAAATCTCCTGAAAATCCCACAAAATTACACAAAAATTCCGCAAAATTCCCAAAAAATCCACAAATATTATTTTAATGTTTTCAAAATCTCACCAAATTCCATCTCCTCTCCAGCCTCTGGAGCTGCTCCGCAGGGGTGTGGCTAGGAGTGGGTGGGCGGGGCTTGAAGGAAGGGGCGGGGCCAGGGTTTGTCTATCTGATTAGCGGTTTCTGGACCTGTTCCGGGAGGGGTGAGTTTTTTTGTGGGTGGGCGGGGCTTAGAGAAAAGGGCGGGGCCAGGGCTTGTTTATCTCCTCACTGGCCTCAGGAACTGCTGTGGGGCAGCGTGGTTATGGGTGGGTGGGCGGGGCTTAGGCAGAAAGGGGCGGGTCCAAGGCATGTCACTCACCTCGCCGGCCCCAGGAGTTGCTTTTGGAGGGGCGGGGCTAGGAGTGGGTGGGCGGGGCTTCAAGAAAGGGGCGGGGCCAAGGCTTGTCTATCTCCTCACCGGCCTCAGGAGCTGCTCTGGGGAGGGGCGAGGCTATGGGTGGAGGGGCGGGGCTCACCCAAAGGGGCGGGGGCCAGGGTCTGTCTATCTCTCTCTTCGCCGGACTCAAGAACGGCTTTTTGATTTTTTTTTTTTTTTGGTAAAATTCTGTAGCATTTTGAAGAGATTTAAATAATTCTGTGGGATTTTTGTGGGATTCTGTTGGATTTTGAAAAGATTTAAAAAATTTTGAGGAATTTCTGTGGAGTTTTGAGGAGATTTAAAAAGTGTTGAGGGATTTTTATGATTATTTTTTTTTTAATTTCCGAAACTCTGTAGAATTTTGAGATTGAAATAATTTGTGAATTCAAATGGAATTCTGAGGGATTTTTGGGAAATACATGAAATTTATGAAATTTTGAAAAAATTTTTGGAATTTTGAAAATATTTAATAATTTTGTTAGATTTTTTATTTTTTTTTATTTTTGTAAAATTCTGCAGAATTTTGAGATTGAAATAATTTGATAATTTTAATGGAATTCTGAGGGATTTTTTGGAAATTCATGAAATTTATGAAATTTTGAAGAAATTTTTGGAATTTTGAAAATATTTAAATAATTTTTTTGGATTTTTTCTTTTTTATTTTTGTAAAATTCTGCAGAATTTTTTGATTTCAGTAATTTGTGAATTTAAATGAAATTCTGGGGGATTTTAGGGAAATTTATGATATTTCTAAAATTTTGAAGAAATTTTTGGAATTTTGAAAATATTTAAATAATTTTTTTGGATTTTTTTTTTTTTTATTTTTGTAAAATTCTGTAGAATTTTTTGATTTGAATAATTTGTGAATTTAAATGGAATTCTGGGGGATTTTTGGGAAATTTATGATATTTCTAAAATTTTGACAAAATTTTTGGAATTTTGAAAATATTTAAATAATTTTTTTGGATTTTTTTTTTTTTTATTTTTGTAAAATTCTGCATAATTTTGAGATTTCAATAATTTGATAATTTTAATGGAATTCCGAGGGATTTTTGGGAAATTCATGAAATTTATGAAATTTTGAAAAAATTTTTGGAATTTTGAAAATATTTAATTTTTTTTTTTTTTTTTAATTTTTGTAAAATTCTGTAGTATTTTGAGATTGAAATAATTTGATAATTTTAATGGAATTCCGAGGGATTTTTTGGAAATTCATGAAATTTATGAAATTTTGAAGAAATTTTTGTGTAATTTTGAGGAATTTTTGTGGAGTTTGCGGAATATTTTCGAATTTTGTAAAAATTTTGAGAAATTTTTGGAATTTTAAAAATATTTAATTTTGTGGGATTTTTATGATTTTTGTTTTTTGATTTTTGTATATTTATGTAGCATTTGGAGGAGATACACGTAATTTTTTGTATACACAATTTCCACAAGAATCCCCGAAAATTATTTCATTTTTTCCAAATCCCAAGCAATTTTTCAAAAATCCCAGAAAGTTCCTCAAATCTCCTGAAAATCCCACAAAATTACACAAAAATTCTTCAAAATTCCCAAAAAATCCACAAATATTATTTTAATGTTTTCAAAATCTCACCAAATTCCATCTCTCCAGCCTCTGGAGCTGCTCCGCAGGGGCGTGGCTAGGAGTGGGTGGGCGGGGCTTGAAGGAAGGGGCGGGGCCAGGGTTTGTCTATCTGATTAGCGGTTTCTGGACCTGTTCCGGGAGGGGTGAGTCTTTCTGTGGGTTGGCGGGGCTTAGAGAAAAGGGCGGGGCCAGGGCTTGTTTATCTCCTCACCGGCCTCAGGAACTGCTGTGGGGCAGCGTGGCTATGGGTGGGTGGGCGGGGCTTAGGCAGAAAGGGGCGGGTCCAAGGCATGTCACTCACCTCGCCGGCCCCAGGAGTTGCTTTTGGAGGGGCGGGGCTAGGAGAGGGTGGGCGGGGCTTCAAGAAAGGGGCGGGGCCAAGGCTTGTCTATCTCCTCACCGGCCTCAGGAGCTGCTCTGGGGAGGGGCGAGGCTATGGGTGGAGGGGGCGGGGCTCACCCAAAGGGGCGGGGCCAGGGTCTGTCTATCTCTCTCTTCGCCGGACTCAAGAACGGCTTTTTGATTTTTTTTTTTTTGGTAAAATTCTGTAGCATTTTGAAGAGATTTAAATAATTCTGTGGGATTTTTGTGGGATTCTGTAGGATTTTGAAAAGATTTAAAAAATTTTGAGGAATTTCTGTGGAGTTTTGAGGAGATTTAAAAAGTGTTGAGGGATTTTTATGATTATTTTTTTTTTAATTTCCGAAACTCTGTAGAATTTTGAGATTGAAATAATTTGTGAATTCAAATGGAATTCTGAGGGATTTTTGGGAAATTCATGAAATTTATGAAATTTTGAAAAAATTTTTGGAATTTTGAAAATATTTTAATAATTTTGTTAGATTTTTTTTTTTTTTATTTTTGTAAAATTCTGCAGAATTTTGAGATTGAAATAATTTGATAATTTTAATGGAATTCTGAGGGATTTTTTGGAAATTCATGAAATTTATGAAATTTTGAAGAAATTTTTGGAATTTTGAAAATATTTAAATAATTTTTTTGGATTTTTTTTTTTAATTTTTGTAAAATTCTGCAGAATTTTGAGATTTCAATAATTTGTGAATTTAAATGGAATTCTGGGGGATTTTTGGGAAATTTATGATATTTCTAAAATTTTGACAAAATTTTTGGAATTTTGAAAATATTTAAATAATTTTTTTGGATTTTTTTTTTTTTATTTTTGTAAAATTCTGTCGAATTTTGAGATTTCAATAATTTGATAATTTTAATGGAATTCCGAGGGATTTTTGGGAAATTCATGAAATTTATGAAATTTTGAAAAAATTTTTGGAATTTTGAAAATATTTAATTTTTTTTTTTTTTTTTAATTTTTGTAAAATTCTGTAGTATTTTGAGATTGAAATAATTTGATAATTTTAATGAATTCCGAGGGATTTTTTGGAAATTCATGAAATTTATGAAATTTTGAAGAAATTTTTGTGTAATTTTGAGGAATTTTTGTGGAGTTTGCGGAATATTTTCGAATTTTGTAAAAATTTTGAGAAATTTTTGGAATTTTAAAAATATTTAATTTTGTGGGATTTTTATGATTTTTTGTTTTTTGATTTTTGTATATTTATGTAGCATTTGGAGGAGATACACGTAATTTTTTGTATACACAATTTCCACAAGAATCCCCGAAAATTATTTCATTTTTTCCAAATCCCAAGCAATTTTTCAAAAATCCCAGAAAGTTCCTCAAATCTCCTGAAAAATCCCACAAAATTACACAAAAATTCTTCAAAATTCCCAAAAATCCACAAATATTATTTTAATGTTTTCAAAATCTCACCAAATTCCATCTCTCCAGCCTCTGGAGCTGCTCCGCAGGGGCGTGGCTAGGAGTGGGTGGGCGGGGCTTGAAGGAAGGGGCGGGGCCAGGGTTTGTCTATCTGATTAGCGGTTTCTGGACCTGTTCCGGGAGGGGTGAGTCTTTCTGTGGGTTGGCGGGGCTTAGAGAAAAGGGCGGGGCCAGGGCTTGTTTATCTCCTCACTGGCCTCAGGAACTGCTGTGGGGCAGCGTGGCTATGGGTGGGTGGGCGGGGCTTAGGCAGAAAGGGGCGGGTCCAAGGCATGTCACTCACCTCGCCGGCCCCAGGAGTTGCTTTTGGAGGGGCGGGGCTAGGAGTGGGTGGGCGGGGCTTCAAGAAAGGGGCGGGGCCAAGGCTTGTCTATCTCCTCACCGGCCTCAGGAGCTGCTCTGGGGAGGGGCGAGGCTATGGGTGGAGGGGCGGGGCTCACCCAAAGGGGCGGGGCCAGGGTCTGTCTATCTCTCTCTTCGCCGGACTCAAGAACGGCTTTTTGATTTTTTTTTTTTTGGTAAAATTCTGTAGCATTTTGAAGAGATTTAAATAATTCTGTGGGATTTTTGTGGGATTCTGTAGGATTTTGAAAAGATTTAAAAAATTTTGAGGAATTTCTGTGGAGTTTTGAGGAGATTTAAAAAGTGTTGAGGGATTTTTATGATTATTTTTTTTTTAATTTCCGAAACTCTGTAGAATTTTGAGATTGAAATAATTTGTGAATTCAAATGGAATTCTGAGGGATTTTTTGGAAATTCATGAAATTTATGAAATTTTGAAGAAATTTTTGGAATTTTGAAAATATTTAAATAATTTTTTTGGATTTTTTTTTTTAATTTTTGTAAAATTCTGCCGAATTTTGAGATTTCAATAATTTGTGAATTTAAATGGAATTCTGGGGGATTTTTGGGAAATTTATGATATTTCTAAAATTTTGACAAAATTTTTGGAATTTTGAAAATATTTAAATAATTTTTTTGGATTTTTTTTTTTTTTTATTTTTGTAAAATTCTGTCGAATTTTGAGATTTCAATAATTTGTGAATTTAAATGGAATTCTGGGGGATTTTTGGGAAATTTATGATATTTCTAAAATTTTGAAAAAATTTTTGGAATTTTGAAAATATTTAAATAATTTTTTTGGATTTTTTTAATTTTTGTAAAATTCTGCAGAATTTTGAGATTGAAATAATTTGATAATTTTAATGGAATTCTGAGGGATTTTTGGGAAATCCATGAAATTTATGAAATTTTGTAAAATTTTTGTGTAATTTTGAGGAATTTTTGTGGAGTTTTCGGAATATTTTCGAATTTTGTAAAAATTTTGAGAAATTTTTGGAATTTTAAAAATATTTAATTTTGTGGGATTTTTATGATTTTTGTTTTTTGATTTTTGTATATTTATGTAGCATTTGGAGGAGATACACGTAATTTTTTGTATACACAATTTCCACAAGAATCCCCGAAAATTATTTCATTTTTTCCAAATCCCAAGCAATTTTTCAAAAATCCCAGAAAGTTCCTCAAATCTCCTGAAAATCCCACAAAATTACACAAAAATTCCGCAAAATTCCCAAAAAATCCACAAATATTATTTTAATGTTTTCAAAATCTCACCAAATTCCATCTCCTCTCCAGCCTCTGGAGCTGCTCCGCAGGGGTGTGGCTATGAGTGGGTGGGCGGGGCTTGAAGGAAGGGGCGGGGCCAGGGTTTGTCTATCTGATTAGCGGTTTCTGGACCTGTTCCGGGAGGGGTGAGTCTTTCTGTGGGTTGGCGGGGCTTAGAGAAAAGGGCGGGGCCAGGGCTTGTTTATCTCCTCACCGGCCTCAGGAACTGCTGTGGGGCAGCGTGGCTATGGGTGGGTGGGCGGGGCTTAGGCAGAAAGGGGCGGGTCCAAGGCATGTCACTCACCTCGCCGGCCCCAGGAGTTGCTTTTGGAGGGGCGGGGCTAGGAGTGGGTGGGCGGGGCTTCAAGAAAGGGGCGGGGCCAAGGCTTGTCTATCTCCTCACCGGCCTCAGGAGCTGCTCTGGGGAGGGGCGAGGCTATTGGTGGAGGGGCGGGGCTCACCCAAAGGGGCGGGGCCAGGGTCTGTCTATCTCTCTCTTCGCCGGACTCAAGAACGGCTTTTTGATTTTTTTTTTTTTGGTAAAATTCTGTAGCATTTTGAAGAGATTTAAATAATTCTGTGGGATTTTTGTGGGATTCTGTAGGATTTTGAAAAGATTTAAAAAATTTTGAGGAATTTCTGTGGAGTTTTGAGGAGATTTAAAAAGTGTTGAGGGATTTTTATGATTATTTTTTTTTTAATTTCCGAAACTCTGTAGAATTTTGAGATTGAAATAATTTGTGAATTCAAATGGAATTCTGAGGGATTTTTGGGAAATACATGAAATTTATGAAATTTTGAAAAAATTTTTGGAATTTTGAAAATATTTTAATAATTTTGTTAGATTTTTTTTTTTTTTATTTTTGTAAAATTCTGCAGAATTTTGAGTTTGAAATAATTTGTGAATTTTAATGGAATTCTGAGGGATTTTTTGGAAATTCATGAAATTTATGAAATTTTGAAGAAATTTTTGGAATTTTGAAAATATTTAAATAATTTTTTTGGATTTTTTCTTTTTTATTTTTGTAAAATTCTGCAGAATTTTTTGATTTCAGTAATTTGTGAATTTAAATGGAATTCTGGGGGATTTTTGAGAAATTTATGATATTGCTAAAATTTTGAAAAAATTTTTGGAATTTTCAAAATATTTAAATAATTTTTTTGGATTTTTTTTTTTTTATTTTTGTAAAATTCTGTAGAATTTTGAGATTTCAATAATTTGTGAATTTAAATGGAATTCTGGGGGATTTTTGGGAAATTTATGATATTTCTAAAATTTTGACAAAATTTTTGGAATTTTGAAAATATTTAAATAATTTTTTTGGATTTTTTTTTTTTTATTTTTGTAAAATTCTGCATAATTTTGAGATTTCAATAATTTGATAATTTTAATGGAATTCCGAGGGATTTTTGGGAAATTTATGATATTTCTAAAATTTTGAAAATATTTTTGGAATTTTGAAAATATTTAATTTTTTTTTTTTTTTAATTTTTGTAAAATTCTGTAGTATTTTGAGATTGAAATAATTTGATAATTTTAATGGAATTCTGAGGGATTTTTGGGAAATTCATGAAATTTATGAAATTTTGAAAAAATTTTTGTGTAATTTTGAGGAATTTTTGTGGAGTTTGCAGAATATTTTCGAATTTTGTAAAAATTTTGAGAAATTTTTGGAATTTTAAAGATATTTAATTTTGTGGGATTTTTATGATTTTTGTTTTTTGATTTTTGTATATTTATGTAGCATTTGGAGGAGATACAAATTATTTTTTGTATACACAATTTCCACAAGAATCCCCCAAAATTATTTCATTTTTTCCAAATCCCAAGCAATTTTTCAAAAATCCCAGAGAGTTCCTCAAATCTCCTGAAAATTCCACAAAATTACACAAAAATTCCGCAAAATTCCCAAAAAATCCACAAATATTATTTTAATGTTTTCAAAATCTCACCAAATTCCATCTCCTCTCCAGCCTCTGGAGCTGCTCCGCAGGGGCGTGGCTATGAGTGGGTGGGCGGGGCTTGAAGGAAGGGGCGGGGCCAGGGTTTGTCTATCTGATTAGCGGTTTCTGGACCTGTTCCGGGAGGGGTGAGTCTTTCTGTGGGTTGGCGGGGCTTAGAGAAAAGGGCGGGGCCAGGGCTTGTTTATCTCCTCACCGGCCTCAGGAGCTGCTGTGGGGCAGCGTGGCTATGGGTGGGTGGGCGGGGCTTAGGCAGAAAGGGGCGGGTCCAAGGCATGTCACTCACCTCGCCGGCCCCAGGAGTTGCTTTTGGAGGGGCGGGGCAAGGAGTGGGTGGGCGGGGCTTCAAGAAAGGGGCGGGGCCAAGGCTTGTCTATCTCCTCACCGGCCTCAGGAGCTGCTCTGGGGAGGGGCGAGGCTATGGGTGGAGGGGCGGGGCTCACCCAAAGGGGCGGGGCCAGGGTCTGTCTATCTCTCTCTTCGCCGGACTCAAGAACGGCTTTTTGATTTTTTTTTTTTTGGTAAAATTCTGTAGCATTTTGAAGAGATTTAAATAATTCTGTGGGATTTTTGTGGGATTCTGTAGGATTTTGAAAAGATTTAAAAATTTTGAGGAATTTCTGTGGAGTTTTGAGGAGATTTAAAAAGTGTTGAGGGATTTTTATGATTATTTTTTTTTTAATTTCCGAAATTCTGTAGAATTTTGAGATAGAAATAATTTGTGAATTTTAATGGAATTCTGAGGGATTTTTGGGAAATCTATGATATTTCTAAAATTTTGAAAAAATTATTGGAATTTTGTAAATATTTATATAATTTTTTTTAATTTTTTTTTTTTCTGATTTTAGGAAAATCTGCAGAATTATGAAATTTGGATAATTTGTGAATTTAAATGGAATTCTGGGGGATTTTTGGGAAATTTATGATATTTCTAAAATTTTGAAAATATTTTTGGAATTTTGAAAATATTTAAATAATTTTTTTGAATTTTTTTAATTTTTGTAAAATTCTGCAGAATTTTGAGATTGAAATAATTTGATAATTTTAATGGAATTCTGAGGGATTTTTGGGAAATTCATGAAATTTATGAAATTTTGTAAAATTTTTGTGTAATTTTGAGGAATTTTTGTGGAGTTTTCGGAATATTTTCGAATTTTGTAAAAATTTTGAGAAATTTTTGGAATTTTAAAAATATTTAATTTTGTGGGATTTTTATGATTTTTGTTTTTTGATTTTTGTATATTTATGTAGCATTTGGAGGAGATACACGTAATTTTTTGTATACACAATTTCCACAAGAATCCCCGAAAATTATTTCATTTTTTCCAAATCCCAAGCAATTTTTCAAAAATCCCAGAAAGTTCCTCAAATCTCCTGAAAATCCCACAAAATTACACAAAAATTCTTCAAAATTCCCAAAAAATCCACAAATATTATTTTAATGTTTTCAAAATCTCACCAAATTCCATCTCCTCTCCAGCCTCTGGAGCTGCTCCGCAGGGGCGTGGCTAGGAGTGGGTGGGCGGGGCTTGAAGAAAAGGGGCGGGGCCAGGGTTTGTCTATCTGATTAGCGGTTTCTGGACCTGTTCCGGGAGGGGTGAGTTTTTTTGTGGGTGGGCGGGGCTTAGAGAAAAGGGCGGGGCCAGGGCTTGTTTATCTCCTCACCGGCCTCAGGAACTGCTGTGGGGCAGCGTGGCTATGGGTGGGTGGGCGGGGCTTAGGCAGAAAGGGGCGGGTCCAAGGCATGTCACTCACCTCGCCGGCCCCAGGAGTTGCTTTTGGAGGGGCGGGGCTAGGAGTGGGTGGGCGGGGCTTCAAGAAAGGGGCGGGGCCAAGGCTTGTCTATCTCCTCACCGGCCTCAGGAGCTGCTCTGGGGAGGGGCGAGGCTATGGGTGGAGGGGCGGGGCTCACCCAAAGGGGCGGGGCCAGGGTCTGTCTATCTCTCTCTTCGCCGGACTCAAGAACGGCTTTTTGATTTTTTTTTTTTTGGTAAAATTCTGTAGCATTTTGAAGAGATTTAAATAATTCTGTGGGATTTTTGTGGGATTCTGTAGGATTTTGAAAAGATTTAAAAAATTTTGAGGAATTTCTGTGGAGTTTTGAGGAGATTTAAAAAGTGTTGAGGGATTTTTATGATTATTTTTTTTTTAATTTCCGAAACTCTGTAGAATTTTGAGATTGAAATAATTTGTGAATTCAAATGGAATTCTGAGGGATTTTTGGGAAATACATGAAATTTATGAAATTTTGAAGAAATTTTTGGAATTTTGAAAATATTTAAATAATTTTGTTAGATTTTTTTTTTTTTTATTTTTGTAAAATTCTGCAGAATTTTGAGTTTGAAATAATTTGATAATTTTAATGGAATTCTGAGGGATTTTTTGGAAATTCATGAAATTTATGAAATTTTGAAGAAATTTTTGGAATTTTGAAAATATTTAAATAATTTTTTTGGATTTTTTCTTTTTTATTTTTGTAAAATTCTGCAGAATTTTTTGATTTCAGTAATTTGTGAATTTAAATGGAATTCTGGGGGATTTTTGGGAAATTTATGATATTTCTAAAATTTTGAAAAAATTTTTGGAATTTTGAAAATATTTAAATAATTTTTTTGGATTTTTTTTTTTTTTATTTTTGTAAAATTCTGTAGAATTTTTTGATTTGAATAATTTGTGAATTTAAATGGAATTCTGGGGGATTTTTGGGAAATTTATGATATTTCTAAAATTTTGAAAAAATTTTTGGAATTTTGAAAATATTTAAATAATTTTTTTGGATTTTTTTTTTTTATATTTTTGTAAAATTCTGTAGAATTTTTTGATTTGAATAATTTGTGAATTTAAATGGAATTCTGGGGGATTTTTTGGAAATTTATGATATTTCTAAAATTTTGACAAAATTTTTGGAATTTTGAAAATATTTAAATAATTTTTTTGGATTTTTTTTTTTTTATTTTTGTAAAATTCTGCATAATTTTGAGATTTCAATAATTTGATAATTTTAATGGAATTCCGAGGGATTTTTGGGAAATTCATGAAATTTATGAAATTTTGAAAACATTTTTGGAATTTTGAAAATATTTAATTTTTTTTTTTTTTTTTAATTTTTGTAAAATTCTGTAGTATTTTGAGATTGAAATAATTTGATAATTTTAATGGAATTCTGAGGGATTTTTGGGAAATTCATGAAATTTATGAAATTTTGTAAAATTTTTGTGTAATTTTGAGGAATTTTTGTGGAGTTTGCAGAATATTTTCGAATTTTGTAAAAATTTTGAGAAATTTTTGGAATTTTAAAAATATTTAATTTTGTGGGATTTTTATGATTTTTGTTTTTTTGATTTTTGTATATTTATGTAGCATTTGGAGGAGATACACGTAATTTTTTGTATACACAATTTCCACAAGAATCCCCCAAAATTATTTCATTTTTTCCAAATCCCAAGCAATTTTTCAAAAATCCCAGAAAGTTCCTCAAATCTCCTGAAAATCCCACAAAATTACACAAAAATTCCGCAAAATTCCCAAAAAATCCACAAATATTATTTTAATGTTTTCAAAATCTCACCAAATTCCATCTCCTCTCCAGCCTCTGGAGCTGCTCCGCAGGGGCGTGGCTATGAGTGGGTGGGCGGGGCTTGAAGAAAGGGGCGGGGCCAGGGTTTGTCTATCTGATTAGCGGTTTCTGGACCTGTTCCGGGTGGGGTGAGTCTTTCGGTGGGTGGGCGGGGCTTAGAGAAAAGGGCGGGGCCAGGGCTTGTTTATCTCCTCACTGGCCTCAGGAGCTGCTGTGGGGCAGCGTGGCTATGGGTGGGTGGGCGGGGCTTAGGCAGAAAGGGGCGGGTCCAAGGCATGTCACTCACCTCGCCGGCCCCAGGAGTTGCTTTTGGAGGGGCGGGGCTAGGAGTGGGTGGGCGGGGCTTCAAGAAAGGGGCGGGGCCAAGGCTTGTCTATCTCCTCACCGGCCTCAGGAGCTGCTCTGGGGAGGGGCGAGGCTATGGGTGGAGGGGCGGGGCTCACCCAAAGGGGCAGGGCCAGGGTCTGTCTATCTCTCTCTTCGCCGGACTCAAGAACGGCTTTTTGATTTTTTTTTTTTTGGTAAAATTCTGTAGCATTTTGAAGAGATTTAAATAATTCTGTGGGATTTTTGTGGGATTCTGTAGGATTTTGAAAAGATTTAAAAAATTTTGAGGAATTTCTGTGGAGTTTTGAGGAGATTTAAAAAGTGTTGAGGGATTTTTATGATTATTTTTTTTTTAATTTCCGAAACTCTGTAGAATTTTGAGATTGAAATAATTTGTGAATTCAAATGGAATTCTGAGGGATTTTTGGGAAATACATGAAATTTATGAAATTTTGAAAAAATTTTTGGAATTTTGAAAATATTTAAATAATTTTGTTAGATTTTTTTTTTTTTTTATTTTTGTAAAATTCTGCAGAATTTTGAGTTTGAAATAATTTGATAATTTTAATGGAATTCTGAGGGATTTTTTGGAAATTCATGAAATTTATGAAATTTTGAAGAAATTTTTGGAATTTTGAAAATATTTAAATAATTTTTTTGGATTTTTTCTTTTTTATTTTTGTAAAATTCTGCAGAATTTTTTGATTTCAGTAATTTGTGAATTTAAATGGAATTCTGGGGGATTTTTGGGAAATTTATGATATTTCTAAAATTTTGACAAAATTTTTGGAATTTTGAAAATATTTAAATAATTTTTTTGGATTTTTTTTTTTTTATTTTTGTAAAATTCTGCATAATTTTGAGATTTCAATAATTTGGTAATTTTAATGGAATTCCGAGGGATTTTTGGGAAATTCATGAAATTTATGAAATTTTGAAAAAATTTTTGGAATCTTGAAAATATTTAATTTTTTTTTTTTTTTTAATTTTTGTAAAATTCTGTAGTATTTTGAGATTGAAATAATTTGATAATTTTAATGGAATTCCGAAGGATTTTTTGGAAATTCATGAAATTTATGAAATTTTGAAGAAATTTTTGTGTAATTTTGAGGAATTTTTGTGGAGTTTGCAGAATATTTTCGAAGTTTGTAAAAATTTTGAGAAATTTTTGGAATTTTAAAGATATTTAATTTTGTGGGATTTTTATGATTTTTGTTTTTTGATTTTTGTATATTTATGTAGCATTTGGAGGAGATACAAATTATTTTTTGTATACACATTCCACAAGAATCCCCCAAAATTATTTCATTTTTTCCAAATCCCAAGCAATTTTTCAAAAATCCCAGAAAGTTCCTCAAATCTCCTGAAAATCCCACAAAATTACACAAAAATTCCGCAAAATTCCCAAAAAATCCACAAATATTATTTTAATGTTTTCAAAATCTCACCAAATTCCATCTCCTCCCCAGCCTCTGGAGCTGCTCCGGAGTGGTGTGGCTATGAGTGGGTGGGCGGGGGCTTGAAGAAAAGGGGCGGGGCCAGGGTTTGTCTATCTGATTAGCGGTTTCTGGACCTGTTCCGGGAGGGGTGAGTTTTTTTGTGGGTGGGCGGGGCTTAGAGAAAAGGGCGGGGCCAGGGCTTGTTTATCTCCTCACCGGCCTCAGGAACTGCTGTGGGGCAGCGTGGCTATGGGTGGGTGGGCGGGGCTTAGGCAGAAAGGGGCGGGTCCAAGGCATGTCACTCACCTCGCCGGCCCCAGGAGTTGCTTTTGGAGGGGCGGGGCTAGGAGAGGGTGGGCGGGGCTTCAAGAAAGGGGCGGGGCCAAGGCTTGTCTATCTCCTCACCGGCCTCAGGAGCTGCTCTGGGGAGGGGCGAGGCTATGGGTGGAGGGGCGGGGGCTCACCCAAAGGGGCGGGGCCAGGGTCTGTCTATCTCTCTCTTCGCCGGACTCAAGAACGGCTTTTTGATTTTTTTTTTTTTTGGTAAAATTCTGTAGCATTTTGAAGAGATTTAAATAATTCTGTGGGATTTTTGTGGGATTCTGTAGGATTTTGAAAAGATTTAAAAAATTTTGAGGAATTTCTGTGGAGTTTTGAGGAGATTTAAAAAGTGTTGAGGGATTTTTATGATTATTTTTTTTTTAATTTCCGAAATTCTGTAGAATTTTGAGATAGAAATAATTTGTGAATTCAAATGGAATTCTGAGGGATTTTTGGGAAATTTATGATATTTCTAAAATTTTGAAAAAATTTATGGAATTTTGAAAATATTTATATAATTTTTTTTAATTTTTTTTTTTTCTGATTTTAGGAAAATCTGCAGAATTATGAAATTTGGATAATTTGTGAATTTAAATGGAATTCTGAGGGATTTTTGGGAAATTTATGATATTTCTAAAATTTTGAAAATATTTTTGGAATTTTGAAAATATTTAAATAATTTTTTTGGATTTTTTTAATTTTTGTAAAATTCTGTAGTATTTTGAGATTGAAATAATTTGATAATTTTAATGGAATTCTGAGGGATTTTTGGGAAATTCATGAAATTTATGAAATTTTGTAAAATTTTTGTGTAATTTTGAGGAATTTTTGTGGAGTTTGCAGAATATTTTCGAAGTTTGTAAAAATTTTGAGAAATTTTTGGAATTTTAAAGATATTTAATTTTGTGGGATTTTTATGATTTTTGTTTTTTGATTTTTGTATATTTATGTAGCATTTGGAGGAGATACACGTAATTTTTTGTATACACAATTTCCACAAGAATCCCCCAAAATGATTTCATTTTTTCCAAATCCCAAGCAATTTTTCAAAAATCCCAGAAAGTTCCTCAAATCTCCTGAAAATCCCACAAAATTACACAAAAATTCCGCAAAATTCCCAAAAAATCCACAAATATTATTTTAATGTTTTCAAAATCTCACCAAATTCCATCTCCTCTCCAGCCTCTGGAGCTGCTCCGCAGGGGCGTGGCTAGGAGTGGGTGGGCGGGGCTTGAAGGAAGGGGCGGGGCCAGGGTTTGTCTATCTGATTAGCGGTTTCTGGACCTGTTCCGGGAGGGGTGAGTCTTTCTGTGGGTGGGCGGGGCTTAGAGAAAAGGGCGGGGCCAGGGCTTGTTTATCTCCTCACCGGCCTCAGGAGCTGCTGTGGGGCAGCGTGGCTATGGGTGGGTGGGCGGGGCTTAGGCAGAAAGGGGCGGGTCCAAGGCATGTCACTCACCTCGCCGGCCCCAGGAGTTGCTTTTGGAGGGGCGGGGCTAGGAGTGGGTGGGCGGGGCTTCAAGAAAGGGGCGGGGCCAAGGCTTGTCTATCTCCTCACCGGCCTCAGGAGCTGCTCTGGGGAGGGGCGAGGCTATGGGTGGAGGGGCGGGGCTCACCCAAAGGGGCGGGGCCAGGGTCTGTCTATCTCTCTCTTCGCCGGACTCAAGAACGGCTTTTTGATTTTTTTTTTTTTTGGTAAAATTCTGTAGCATTTTGAAGAGATTTAAATAATTCTGTGGGATTTTTGTGGGATTCTGTAGGATTTTGAAAAGATTTCAAAAATTTTGAGGAATTTCTGTGGAGTTTTGAGGAGATTTAAAAAGTGTTGAGGGATTTTTATGATTATTTTTTTTTTAATTTCCGAAACTCTGTAGAATTTTGAGATTGAAATAATTTGTGAATTTAAATGGAATTCTGAGGGATTTTTGGAAAATTCATGAAATTTATGAAATTTTGAAAAAATTTTTGGAATTTTGAAAATATTTTAATAATTTTGTTAGATTTTTTTTTTTTATTTTTGTAAAATTCTGCAGAATTTTGAGATTGAAATAATTTGATAATTTTAATGGAATTCTGGGGGATTTTTGGGAAATTCATGAAATTTATGAAATTTTGAAGAAATTTTTGGAATTTTGAAAATATTTAAATAATTTTGTTAGATTTTTTTTTTTTTTTATTTTTGTAAAATTCTGCAGAGTTTTGAGATTTCAATAATTTGATAATTTTAATGGAATTCTGAGGGATTTTTTGGAAATTCATGAAATTTATGAAATTTTGAAGAAATTTTTGGAATTTTGAAAATATTTTAATAATTTTGTTAGATTATTTTTTTTTTTATTTTTGTAAAATTCTGCAGAATTTTGAGATTTCAATAATTTGTGAATTTAAATGGAATTCTGGGGGATTTTTGGGAAATTTATGATATTTCTAAAATTTTGACAAAATTTTTGGAATTTTGAAAATATTTAATTTTTTTTTTTTTTTTTTTTAATTTTTGTAAAATTCTGTAGTATTTTGAGATTGAAATAATTTGATAATTTTAATGGAATTCTGAGGGATTTTTGGGAAATTCATGAAATTTATGAAATTTTGAAAAAATTTTTGTGTAATTTTGAGGAATTTTTGTGGAGTTTGCGGAATATTTTCGAATTTTGTAAAAATCTTGAGAAATTTTTGGAATTTTAAAAATATTTAATTTTGTGGGATTTTTATGATTTTTGTTTTTTGATTTTTGTATATTTATGTAGCATTTGGAGGAGATACACGTAATTTTTTGTATACACAATTTCCACAAGAATCCCCCAAAATGATTTCATTTTTTCCAAATCCCAAGCAATTTTTCAAAAATCCCAGAAAGTTCCTCAAATCTCCTGAAAATCCCACAAAATTACACAAAAATTCCGCAAAATTCCCAAAAAATCCACAAATATTATTTTAATGTTTTCAAAATCTCACAAATTTCCATCTCCTCTCCAGCCTCTGGAGCTGCTCCGCAGGGGCGTGGCTAGGAGTGGGTGGGCGGGGCTTGAAGAAAGGGGCGGGGCCAGGGTTTGTCTATCTGATTAGCGGTTTCTGGACCTGTTCCGGGAGGGGTGAGTCTTTCGGTGGGTGGGCGGGGCTTAGAGAAAAGGGCGGGGCCAGGGCTTGTTTATCTCCTCACCGGCCTCAGGAACTGCTGTGGGGCAGCGTGGCTATGGGTGGGTGGGCGGGGCTTAGGCAGAAAGGGGCGGGTCCAAGGCATGTCACTCACCTCGCTGGCCCCAGGAATTGCTTTTGGAGGGGCGGGGCTAGGAGTGGGTGGGCGGGGCTTCAAGAAAGGGGCGGTGCCAAGGCTTGTCTATCTCCTCACCGGCCTCAGGAGCTGCTCTGGGGAGGGGCGAGGCTATGGGTGGAGGGGCGAGGCTTACCCAAAGGGGCGGGGCCAGGGTCTGTCTATCTCTCTCTTCGCCGGACTCAAGAACGGCTTTTTTATTTTTCTTTTTTTGGTAAAATTCTGTAGCATTTTGAAGAGATTTAAATAATTCTGTGGGATTTTTGTGGGATTCTGTAGGATTTTGAAAAGATTTCAAAAATTTTGAGGAATTTCTGTGGAGTTTTGAGGAGATTTAAAAAGTGTTGAGGGATTTTTATGATTTTTTTTTTTTTAATTTCCGAAATTCTGTAGAACTTTGAGATAGAAATAATTTGTGAATTTAAATGGAATTCTGAGGCATTTTTGGGAAATTTATGATATTTCTAAAATTTTGAAAACATTTTTGGAATTTTGAAAATATTTAAGTAATTTTTTTTTTTTTTTTTAATTTTTGTAAAATTCTGCAGAATTTTGAGATTGAAATAATTTGATAATTTTAATGGAATTCTGAGGGATTTTTGGGAAAATCATGAAATTTATGAAATTTTGAAGAAATTTTTGTGTAATTTTGAGGAATTTTTGTGGAGTTTGCAGAATATTTTCGAATTTTGTAAAAATTTTGAGAAATTTTTGGAATTTTAAAAATATTTAATTTTGTGGGATTTTTATGATTTTTGTTTTTTTGATTTTTGTATATTTATGTAGCATTTGGAGGAGATACACCTAATTTTTTGTATACACAATTTCCACAAGAATCCCCCAAAATGATTTCATTTTTTCCAAATCCCAAGCAATTTTTCAAAAATCCCAGAAAGTTCCTCAAATCTCCTGAAAATCCCACAAAATTACACAAAAATTCTTCAAAATTCCCAAAAAATCCACAAATATTATTTTAATGTTTTCAAAATCTCACCAAATTCCATCTCCTCTCCAGCCTCTGGAGCTGCTCTGCAGGGGCGTGGCTAGGAGTGGGTGGGCGGGGCTTGAAGGAAGGGGCGGGGCCAGGGTTTGTCTATCTGATTAGCGGTTTCTGGACCTGTTCCGGGAGGGGTGAGTCTTTCTGTGGGTGGGCGGGGCTTAGAGAAAAGGGCGGGGCCAGGGCTTGTTTATCTCCTCACCGGCCTCAGGAACTGCTGTGGGGCAGCGTGGCTATGGGTGGGTGGGCGGGGCTTAGGCAGAAAGGGGCGGGTCCAAGGCATGTCACTCACCTCGCCGGCCCCAGGAGTTGCTTTTGGAGGGGCGGGGCTAGGAGTGGGTGGGCGGGGCTTCAAGAAAGGGGCGGTGCCAAGGCTTGTCTATCTCCTCACCGGCCTCAGGAGCTGCTCTGGGGAGGGGCGAGGCTATGGGTGGAGGGGCGAGGCTTACCCAAAGGGGCGGGGCCAGGGTCTGTCTATCTCTCTCTTCGCCGGACTCAAGAACGGCTTTTTTATTTTTCTTTTTTTGGTAAAATTCTGTAGCATTTTGAAGAGATTTAAATAATTCTGTGGGATTTTTGTGGGATTCTGTAGGATTTTGAAAAGATTTCAAAAATTTTGAGGAATTTCTGTGGAGTATTGAGGAGATTTAAAAAGTGTTGAGGGATTTTTATGATTATTATTTTTTTAATATCCGAAATTCTGTAGAACTTTGAGATAGAAATAATTTGTGAATTTTAATGGAATTCTGAGGGATTTTTGGGAAATCTATGAAATTTATGAAATTTTGAATTTTTTTTGTGCAATTTTGAAAATATTAGTGAAATTTTGAAAATATTTAAATAATTTTGTGTGATTTTTTATTTTTTTCATATTTAGAAAATTCTGTAGAATTTTTTGATTTAAATATTTTGTGAATTTCAATGGAATTCTGGCGGATTGTTTGGAAATTTATGATATTTACAATATTTGGAAAAATTTATGGTATTTTGATAATATTTGTGAAATTTTGAAAATATTTAAATAATTTTGTGTGATTTTTTATTTTTTATATTTAGAAAATTATGTAGAATTTTTTGACATAATTTTTCAATTTAAATGGAATTCTGAGGGATTTTTGTGAAATTTATGATATTTTTAAAATTTTTAAAAAATTTGAGAAATTTTGAAAATATTTAAATAATTTTGTGTGCGGTTTTTTTTTTTTGATTTTTGCAAAATTCTGTAGAATTTTTTGATTTAAATTATTTGTGAATTTAAATGGAATTCTGAGAGATTTTTTGGAAATTGATGAAATTTATGAAATTATGAACTTTTTTTGTGTAATTTTGAAAAAATTTGTGAAATTTTGAAAATATTTAAATAATTTTTTGCGATGTTTTTTTCTAATTTTTGTAAAATTCTGTAGAATTTTGAGATTTAAATAATTTGTGAATTTCAATGGAATTCTGGGGGACTTTTGGGAAACTTATGACATTACTTAAATTTTGACAAAATTTGTGAAATTTTGAAAATATTTAAATAATTTTGTGTGATTTTTATTTCTTTTTGATTTTTGCAAAATTCTGTAGAATTTTTTGATTTAAATATTTTGTGAATTTCTATGGAATTTTGGTGGATTTTTAAGAAATTTATGATATTTCAAAAATTTTGACAAAATTTGTGGAATTTTGAAAATATTTAAATAATTTTGTGTGATTTTTTTCCTAATTTTTGTAAAATTCTATAGGGTTTTTTGATTTCAATAATTTGTGAATTTAACTGGAATTCTGGGGCATTTTTGGGACATCTATGAAATTTATGAAATTTTGAAATCTTTTTGTGTAATTTTGAAACTATTAGTGAAATTTTGAAAATATTTAAATAATTTTGTGTGATTTTTTATTTTTTTCATATTTAGAAATGTCTGAAGAATTTTTTGATATATATATTTTGTGAATTTCAATGGAATTCTGGGGGATTTTTGGGAAATTTATGATATTTCTAAATTATGACAAAATTTGTGGAATTTTGAAAATATATGTAATTCTGGGGTACTATTCCATATAAATTCACAAATTATTTTAGTCAAAAAATTCTGCATAATTTTACCAAAATAAAAAAAAAAAATCGCACAAAATTATTTAAATATTTTCAAAATCTCACAAATTTTGTCAAAATTCTAAAAATATCATAAATTTTACTAAAAACCCCCAGAATTCCATTAAAATTCACAAATTATTCAAATCTCAAAATTCTACAGAATTTTACAACAATCAGAGAAAAAAAATCACACATAATTATTTAAATATTTTCAAAATACCATAAAATTCCTCAAAATTACACAAAAAATTTTATAAATTTCATAAATTTCATCAATTTCCCAAAAATCCGCCAGAATTCCATTTAAATTCACAAATTATTTAAATCTAAAAATTCTACAGAATTTTACAAAAATAAAAAAATAAAACCAACATAATTATTTAAATATTTTCAAAATTCCACAAAATTCCTCAAAATTGCACAAAAAAATTTCAAAACTTTAGAAATACCATAAATTTCCCAAAAAACCCCCAGAATTCCTTTGAAATTCACAAATTATTCAAATCGCAAAATTCTACAGAATTTTACAAAAATCCAAACAAATAAAATCTCACAAAATTATTTTAAATATTTCCAAAATTTCACAAAATTCCTCCAAATTACACACAAAAATTTCAAAATTTCATAAATTTCATCAATTTCCCAAAAATCCCTCAGAATTCCATTTAAATTCACAAATTATTTAAATCTCAAAATTCTACACAATTTTGCAAAAATCAAAAATTATAAAAATCCCACAAAATTATTTTAAATATTTCCAAAATTTCACAAATTTTTTCAAAATTTTAGAAATACCATAAATTTCCCAAAAATCCCCCAGAATTCCATTACAATTCACAAATTATGCAAATCTCAAAATTCTACAGAATTTTACAAAAATAAAAAATAAAAAATCACACAAAATTAATTAAATATTTTCAAAATTCCACAAAATTCCTCCAAATTACACATAAAAATTTCAAAATTTCATAAATTTCATAAATTTCCCAGAAATCCCTCAGAATTCCATTTAAATTCACAAATTATTTAAATCAAAAAATTCGGCAGAATTTTACAAAAATCACAAAAAAAAATCACACAAAATTATTTAAATATTTTCAAAATGCCACAAATTTTTTCAAAATTACACAAAAAATTTTCAAAATTTCATAAATTTCATCAATTTCCCAAAATTCCCCCAGAATTCCATTAAAATTCATAAATTATTTAAATCTAAAAATTCTACAGAATTTAACAAAAATAAAAAGATAAAATCACACAAAATTATTTAAATAGTTACAAAATTCCTGAAAAGTCCTCAAAATTACACAAAAAAAATTCAAAACGTTAGAAATATCATAAATTTCCATAAAATCCCCCAGAATTTCATTTAAATTCACAAATTATTGAAATCTCAAAAAACGACAGAATTTACAATAATATAAAATTGAAAATCAAACAAAATTATTTAAATATTTTCAAAATTCTACAAATTTTTTCAAAATTACACAAAAAAAATTCAAAGTTCTATAAATATCTTGAATTTCCCAAAAATCCCTCAGAATTCCATTTAAATTCACAAATTATTCAAATCTCAAAATTCTACACAATTTTGCAAAAATCAAAAAATATAAAAATCACACAAAATTATTTAAATATTTTCAAAATTTCACAAATTTCTTCAAAATTTTAGAAATATCATAAATTTTACTAGAAAACCTTCAAATTCCATTAAAATTCACAAATTATTCAAATCTCAAAATTCTACAGAATTTTACGAAAATCGAAAAAAATTTATCCTACAAAATTATTTTAAATATTTTCAAAATTTCACAAAATTCCTCCAAATTACACATAAAAATCTCAAAATTTCATAAATTTCATAAATTTCCCAGAAATCCCTCAGAATTCCATTTAAATTCACAAATTATTTAAATCAAAAAATTCGACAGAATTTTACAAAAATCACAAACAAAAATCACACAAAATTATTTAAATATTTTCAAAATGCCACAAATTTTTTCAAAATTACACAAAAAATTTTCAAAATTTCATAAATTTCATCAATTTCCCAAAATTCCCCCAGAATTCCATTAAAATTCATAAATTATTTAAATCTAAAAATTCTACAGAATTTAACAAAAATAAAAAGATAAAATCACACAAAATTATTTAAATAGTTACAAAATTCCTGAAAAGTCCTCAAAATTACACAAAAAAAATT
>JANVCZ010000089.1:0-48763 GCA_032357785.1 Periparus ater | reverse complement strand
AAAAATTATTGAAATCAAAAAACTCTACAGAATATTACAAAAATAAAATAATCCAAAAAAATTATTTAAATATTTTCAAAATTCCAAAAATTTTTTCAAAATTTTAGAAATATCATAAATTTCCAAAAAATCCCCCAGAATTCCTTTTAAATTCAAAAATTATTGAAATCAAAAAATTCTACACAAGTTTACAAAAATAAAATAATCCAAAAAAATTATTTAAATATTTTCAAAATTCCGGAAATTTTGTCAAAATTTCAGAAATATCATAAATTTCCCAAAAATCACCCAGAATTCCATTTCAATTCACAAATTATTCAAATCAAAAAATTCTACACAATTTTACAAAAATAAAAAAAAAAAATCCAAAAAAATAATTTAAATATTTTCAAAATCCCACGAAATTTTTCAAAATTTTAGAAATATCATAAATTTCCCAAATATCCCCCAGAATTTCATTTAAATTCACAAATTATTGAAATCAAAAAATTCTACACAATTTTACAAAAATAAAAAGAAAAATCCAAAAAAATTATTTAAATATTTTCAAAATTCCACCAATCCTTTCAAAATTTTAGAAATATCATAAATTTCCCAAAAATCCCCCAGAATTCCATTTCAATTCACAAATTATTCAAATCTCAAAATTCTACAGAATTTTACAAAAATAAAAAACAATCATAAAAAATCCCACAAAATTAAATATTGTCAAAATTCCAAAAATTTTTTCAAAATTTTTACAAAATTCGAAAATATTCCGCAAAACTCCACAAAAATTCCTCAAAATTACACAAAAATTTTTCAAAAGTTCAGAAATTTCATGAATTTCCCAAAAATCCCTCAGAATTCCATTAAAATTCACAAATGATTTCAATCTCAAAATTCTACAGAATTTTGGAAATTAAAAAAAAAAAAAATCATAAAAATCCCTCAACACTTTTTAAATCTCCTCAAAACTCCACAGAAATTCCTCAAAATTTTTTAAATCTTTTCAAAATCCTACAGAATCCCACAAAAATCCCACAGAATTATTTAAATCTCTTCAAAATGCTACAGAATTTTCCAAAAAAAAAAAAAAAAAAAAGCCGTTCTTGAGACCGGCGAAGAGAGAGATAGACAGACCCTGGCCCCGCCCCTTTGGGTAAGCCCCGCCCCTCCACCCATAGCCTCGCCCCTCCCCAGAGCAGCTCCTGAGGCCGGTGAGGAGATAGACAAGCCCTGGCCCCGCCCCTTTCTTGAAGCCCCGCCCACCCACTCCTAGCCCCGCCCCTCCAAAAGCAACTCCTGGGGCCGGCGAGGTGACTGACATGCCTTGGACCCGCCCCTTTCTGCCTAAGCCTCGCCCACCCACCCATAGCCACGCTGCCCCACAGCAGTTCCTGAGGCCGGTGAGGAGATAAACAAGCCCTGGCCCCGCCCTTTTCTCTAAGCCCCGCCCACCCACAGAAAGACTCACCCCCTCCCGGAACAGGTCCAGAATCCGCTCATCAGATAGACAAGCCCTGGCCCCGCCCCTTTCTTCAAGCCCCGCCCACCCACTCATAGCCACGCCCCTGCGGAGCAGCTCCAGAGGCTGGAGAGGAGATGGAATTTGGTGAGATTTTGAAAACATTAAAATAATATTTGTGGATTTTTGGGGAATTTTGCGGAATTTTTGTGTAATTTTGTGGGATTTTCAGGAGATTTGAGGAACGTTCTGGGATTTTTGAAAAATTGTTTGGGATTTGGAAAAAATGAAATAATTTCGGGGGATTCTTCTGGAAATTTTGTATACAAAAAATTATTTGTATCTCCTCCAAATGCTACATAAATATGCAAAAATCAAAAACAAAAATCATAAAAATCCCACAAAATTAAATATTGTCAAAATTCCAAAAATTTCTCAAAATTTTTACAAAATTCGAAAATATTCCGCAAACTCCACAAAAATGCCTCAAAATTACACAAAAATTTTTCAAAATTTCATAAATTTCATGAATTTCCCAAAAATCCCTCAGCATTCCATTAAAATTATCAAATTATTAAAATCTCAAAATTCTACAGAATTTTACGAAAAATAAAAAAAAAAAAATTATTTGAATAATTTCAAAATTTCAAAAATTTTGTCAAAATTTTAGAAATATCATAAATTTCCCAAAAAATCCCCCAGAATTCCATTTAAATTCAAAAATTATTGAAATCAAAAAACTCTACAGAATATTACAAAAATAAAATAATCAAAAAAAATTATTTAAATATTTTCAAAATTCCAAAAATTTTTTCAAAATTTTAGAAATATCATAAATTTCCAAAAAATCCCCCAGAATTCCTTTTAAATTCAAAAATTATTGAAATCAAAAAATTCTACACAAGTTTACAAAAATAAAATAATCCAAAAAAATTATTTAAATATTTTCAAAATTCCGGAAATTTTGTCAAAATTTCAGAAATATCATAAATTTCCCAAAAATCACCCAGAATTCCATTTCAATTCACAAATTATTCAAATCAAAAAATTCTACAGAATTTTACAAAAATAAAAAAAAAAAATCCAAAAAAATAATTTAAATATTTTCAAAATCCCACGAAATTTTTCAAAATTTTAGAAATATCATAAATTTCCCAAATATCCCCCAGAATTTCATTTAAATTCACAAATTATTGAAATCAAAAAATTCTACACAATTTTACAAAAATAAAAAGAAAAATCCAAAAAAATTATTTAAATATTTTCAAAATTCCACCAATCCTTTCAAAATTTTAGAAATATCATAAATTTCCCAAAAATCCCCCAGAATTCCATTTCAATTCACAAATTATTCAAATCTCAAAATTCTACAGAATTTTACAAAAATAAAAAAAAAATCATAAAAATCCCACAAAATTAAATATTGTCAAAATTCCAAAAATTTCTCAAAATTTTTACAAAATTCGAAAATATTCCGCAAAACTCCACAAAAATTCCTCAAACTTACACAAAAATTTTTCAAAAGTTCAGAAATTTCATGAATTTCCCAAAAATCCCTCAGAATTCCATTAAAATTATCAAATTATTAAAATCTCAAAATTCTACAGAATTTTACGAAAAATAAAAAAAAAAAAATTATTTGAATAATTTCAAAATTTCAAAAATTTTGTCAAAATTTTAGAAATATCATAAATTTCCCAAAAAATCCCCCAGAATTCCATTTAAATTCAAAAATTATTGAAATCAAAAAACTCTACAGAATATTACAAAAATAAAATAATCCAAAAAAATTATTTAAATATTTTCAAAATTCCAAAAATTTTTTCAAAATTTTAGAAATATCATAAATTTCCAAAAAATCCCCCAGAATTCCTTTTAAATTCAAAAATTATTGAAATCAAAAAATTCTACACAAGTTTACAAAAATAAAATAATCCAAAAAAATTATTTAAATATTTTCAAAATTCCGGAAATTTTGTCAAAATTTCAGAAATATCATAAATTTCCCAAAAATCACCCAGAATTCCATTTCAATTCACAAATTATTCAAATCAAAAAATTCTACAGAATTTTACAAAATAAAAAAAAAAAATCCAAAAAAATAATTTAAATATTTTCAAAATCCCACGAAATTTTTCAAAATTTTAGAAATATCATAAATTTCCCAAATATCCCCCAGAATTTCATTTAAATTCACAAATTATTGAAATCAAAAAATTCTACACAATTTTACAAAAATAAAAAGAAAAATCCAAAAAAATTATTTAAATATTTTCAAAATTCCACCAATCCTTTCAAAATTTTAGAAATATCATAAAATTTCCCAAAAATCCCCCAGAATTCCATTTCAATTCACAAATTATTCAAATCTCAAAATTCTACAGAATTTTACAAAAATAAAAAAAAAATCATAAAAATCCCACAAAATTAAATATTGTCAAAATTCCAAAAATTTCTCAAAATTTTTACAAAATTCGAAAATATTCCGCAAAACTCCACAAAAATTCCTCAAACTTACACAAAAATTTTTCAAAAGTTCAGAAATTTCATGAATTTCCCAAAAATCCCTCAGAATTCCATTAAAATTCACAAATGATTTCAATCTCAAAATTCTACAGAATTTTGGAAATTAAAAAAAAAAAAATCATAAAAATCCCTCAACACTTTTTAAATCTCCTCAAAACTCCACAGAAATTCCTCAAAATTTTTTAAATCTTTTCAAAATCCTACAGAATCCCACAAAAATCCCACAGAATTATTTAAATCTCTTCAAAATGCTACAGAATTTTACAAAAAAAAAAAAAAAAAAAGCCGTTCTTGAGACCGGCGAAGAGAGAGATAGACAGACCCTGGCCCCGCCCCTTTGGGTAAGCCCCGCCCCTCCACCCATAGCCTCGCCCCTCCCCAGAGCAGCTCCTGAGGCCGGTGAGGAGATAGACAAGCCTTGGCCCCGCCCCTTTCTTGAAGCCCCGCCCACCCACTCCTAGCCCCGCCCCTCCAAAAGCAACTCCTGGGGCCGGTGAGGTGACTGACATGCCTTGGACCCGCCCCTTTCTGCCTAAGCCCCGCCCACCCACCCATAGCCACGCTGCCCCACAGCAGTTCCTGAGGCCAGTGAGGAGATAAACAAGCCCTGGCCCCGCCCTTTTCTCTAAGCCCCGCCCACCCACAGAAAGACTCACCCCTCCCGGAACAGGTCCAGAAACCGCTCATCAGATAGACAAGCCCTGGCCCCGCCCCTTTCTTCAAGCCCCGCCCACCCACTCATAGCCACGCCCCTGCGGAGCAGCTCCAGAGGCTGGAGAGGAGATGGAATTTGGTGAGATTTTGAAAACACTAAAATAATATTTGTGGATTTTTGGGGAATTTTGCGGAATTTTTGTGTAATTTTGTGGGATTTTCAGGAGATTTGAGGAACGTTCTGGGATTTTTGAAAAATTGTTTGGGATTTGGAAAAAATGAATTAATTTCGGGGGATTCTTCTGGAAATTTTGTATACAAAAAATTATTTGTATCTCCTCCAAATGCTACATAAATATGCAAAAATCAAAAAACAAAAATCATAAAAATCCCACAAAGTTAAATATTGTCAAAATTCCAAAAATTTCTCAAAATTTTTACAAAATTCGAAAATATTCCGCAAACTCCACAAAAATGCCTCAAAATTACACAAAAATTTTTCAAAATTTCAGAAATTTCATGAATTTCCCAAAAATCCCTCAGAATTCCATTAAAATTATCAAATTATTAAAAACTCAAAATTATACAGAATTTTGCAAAAATAAAAAAAAAAAAATTATTTAAATATTTTCAAAATTCCGGAAATTTTGTCAAAATTTCAGAAATATCATAAATTTCACAAAAATCCCCCAGAATTCCATTTCAATTCACAAATTATTCAAATCAAAAAATTCTACACAATTTTACAAAAATAAAATAATCCAAAAAAATTATTTAAATATTTTCAAAATTCCAAAAATTTTTTCAAAATTTTAGAAATATCATAAATTTCCAAAAAATCCCCCAGAATTCCTTTTAAATTCAAAAATTATTGAAATCAAAAAATTCTACACAAGTTTACAAAAATAAAATAATCTAAAAAAATTATTTAAATATTTTCAAAATTCCGGAAATTTTGTCAAAATTTCAGAAATATCATAAATTTCACAAAAATCCCCCAGAATTCCATTTCAATTCTCAAATTATTGAAATCAAAAATTCTACACAATTTTACAAAAATAAAATAATCCAAAAAAATTATTTAAATATTTTCAAAATTCCAAAAATTTTTTCAAAATTTTAGAAATATCATAAATTTCCAAAAAATCCCCCAGAATTCCTTTTAAATTCAAAAATTATTGAAATCAAAAAATTCTACACAAGTTTACAAAAATAAAATAATCTAAAAAAATTATTTAAATATTTTCAAAATTCCGGAAATTTTGTCAAAATTTCAGAAATATCATAAATTTCACAAAAATCCCCCAGAATTCCATTTCAATTCACAAATTATTCAAATCAAAAAATTCTACAGAATTTTACAAAAATAAAAAAAAAAATCCAAAAAAATAATTTAAATATTTTCAAAATTCCACTAATTTTTTCAAAATTTTAGAAATATCATAAATTTCCCAAATATCCCCCAGAATTTCATTTAAATTCACAAATTATTGAAATCAAAAAATTCTACACAATTTACAAAAATGAAAAGAAAAATCCCAGAAAATTATTTAAATATTTTTAAAATTCCACCAATCCTTTCAAAATTTTAGAAATATCATAAATTTCCCAAAAATCCCCCAGAATTCCATTTCAATTCACAAATTATTGAAATCTCAAAATTCTACAGAATTTTACAAAAATAAAAAACAATCATAAAAATCCCACAAAATTAAATATTGTCAAAATTCCAAAAATTTTTTCAAAATTTTTACAAAATTCGAAAATATTCCGCAAAACTCCACAAAAATTACTCAAAATTACACAAAAATTTTTCAAAAGTTCAGAAATTTCATGAATTTCCCAAAAATCCCTCAGAATTCCATTAAAATTCACAAATGATTTCAATCTCAAAATTCTACAGAATTTTGGAAATTAAAAAAAAAAAAATCATAAAAATCCCTCAACACTTTTTAAATCTCCTCAAAACTCCACAGAAATTCCTCAAAATTTTTTAAATCTTTTCAAAATCCTACAGAATCCCACAAAAATCCCACAGAATTATTTCAATCTCTTCAAAATGCTACAGAATTTTCCAAAAAAAAAAAAAAAAAAAAGCCGTTCTTGAGACCGGCGAAGAGAGAGATAGACAGACCCTGGCCCCGCCCCTTTGGGTAAGCCCCGCCCCTCCACCCATAGCCTCGCCCCTCCCCAGAGCAGCTCCTGAGGCCGGTGAGGAGATAGACAAGCCCTGGCCCCGCCCCTTTCTTGAAGCCCCGCCCACCCACTCCTAGCCCCGCCCCTCCAAAAGCAACTCCTGGGGCCGGCGAGGTGACTGACATGCCTTGGACCCGCCCCTTTCTGCCTAAGCCCCGCCCACCCACCCATAGCCACGCTGCCCCACAGCAGTTCCTGAGGCCGGTGAGGAGATAAACAAGCCCTGGCCCCGCCCTTTTCTCTAAGCCCCGCCCACCCACAGAAAGACTCACCCCTCCCGGAACAGGTCCAGAATCCGCTCATCAGATAGACAAGCCCTGGCCCCGCCCCTTTCTTCAAGCCCCGCCCACCCACTCATAGCCACGCCCCTGCGGAGCAGCTCCAGAGGCTGGAGAGGAGATGGAATTTGGTGAGATTTTGAAAACACTAAAATAATATTTGTGGATTTTTGGGGAATTTTGCGGAATTTTTGTGTAATTTTGTGGGATTTTCAGGAGATTTGAGGAACGTTCTGGGATTTTTGAAAAATTGTTTGGGATTTGGAAAAAATGAAATAATTTCGGGGGATTCTTCTGGAAATTTTGTATACAAAAAATTATTTGTATCTCCTCCAAATGCTACATAAATATGCAAAAATCAAAAAACAAAAATCATAAAAATCCCACAAAATTAAATATTGTCAAAATTCCAAAAATTTCTCAAAATTTTTACAAAATTCGAAAATATTCCGCAAAACTCCACAAAAATGCCTCAAAATTTCACAAAAATTTTTCAAAATTTCATAAATTTCATGAATTTCCCAAAAATACCTCAGAATTCCATTAAAATTCACAAATTATTTCAATCTCAAAATTCTACAGAATTTTGGAAATTAAAAAAAAAAAAAAATCATAAAAATCCCTCAACACTTTTTAAATCTCCTCAAAACTCCACAGAAATTCCTCAAAATTTTTTAAATCTTTTCAAAATCCTACAGAATCCCACAAAAATCCCACAGAATTATCTAAATCTCTTCAAAATGCTACAGAATTTTACAAAAAAAAAAAAAAAAAGCCGTTCTTGAGACCGGCGAAGAGAGAGATAGACAGACCCTGGCCCCGCCCCTTTGGGTAAGCCCCGCCCCTCCACCCATAGCCTCGCCCCTCCCCAGAGCAGCTCCTGAGGCCGGTGAGGAGATAGACAAGCCCTGGCCCCGCCCCTTTCTTGAAGCCCCGCCCACCCACTCCTAGCCCCGCCCCTCCAAAAGCAACTCCTGGGGCCGGCGAGGTGACTGACATGCCTTGGACCCGGCCCTTTCTGCCTAAGCCCCGCCCACCCACCCATAGCCACGCTGCCCCACAGCAGTTCCTGAGGCCGGTGAGGAGATAAACAAGCCCTGGCCCTGCCCTTTTCTCTAAGCCCCGCCCACCCACCGAAAGACTCACCCCTCCCGGAACAGGTCCAGAATCCGCTCATCAGATAGACAAGCCCTGGCCCCGCCCCTTTCTTCAAGCCCCGCCCACCCACTCATAGCCACGCCCCTGCGGAGCAGCTCCAGAGGCTGGAGAGGAGATGGAATTTGGTGAGATTTTGAAAACACTAAAATAATATTTGTGGATTTTTGGGGAATTTTGCGGAATTTTTGTGTAATTTTGTGGGATTTTCAGGAGATTTGAGGAACGTTCTGGGATTTTTGAAAAATTGTTTGGGATTTGGAAAAAATGAATTAATTTCGGGGGATTCTTCTGGAAATTTTGTATACAAAAAATTATTTGTATCTCCTCCAAATGCTACATAAATATGCAAAAATCAAAAAACAAAAATCATAAAAATCCCACAAAGTTAAATATTGTCAAAATTCCAAAAATTTCTCAAAATTTTTACAAAATTCGAAAATATTCCGCAAACTCCACAAAAATGCCTCAAAATTACACAAAAATTTTTCAAAATTTCAGAAATTTCATGAATTTCCCAAAAATCCCTCAGAATTCCATTAAAATTATCAAATTATTAAAATCTCAAAATTATACAGAATTTTGCAAAAATAAAAAAAAAAAAATTATTTAAATATTTTCAAAATTCCGGAAATTTTGTCAAAATTTCAGAAATATCATAAATTTCACAAAAATCCCCCAGAATTCCATTTCAATTCACAAATTATTCAAATCAAAAAATTCTACACAATTTTACAAAAATAAAATAATCCAAAAAAATTATTTAAATATTTTCAAAATTCCACAAATTTTTTCAAAATTTTAGAAATATCATAAATTTCCCAAAAATCCCCCAGAATTCCTTTTAAATTCAAAAATTATTGAAATCAAAAAATTCTACACAAGTTTACAAAAATAAAATAATCTAAAAAAATTATTTAAATATTTTCAAAATTCCGGAAATTTTGTCAAAATTTCAGAAATATCATAAATTTCACAAAAATCCCCCAGAATTCCATTTCAATTCTCAAATTATTGAAATCAAAAAAATTCTACAGAATTTTACAAAAATAAAAAAAAAAATCCAAAAAAATAATTTAAATATTTTCAAAATTCCACTAATTTTTCAAAATTTTAGAAATATCATAAATTTCCCAAATATCCCCCAGAATTTCATTTAAATTCACAAATTATTGAAATCAAAAAATTCTACACAATTTTACAAAAATAAAAAGAAAAATCCAAAAAAATTATTTAAATATTTTTAAAATTCCACCAATCCTTTCAAAATTTTAGAAATATCATAAATTTCCCAAAAATCCCCCAGAATTCCATTTCAATTCACAAATTATTCAAATCTCAAAATTCTACAGAATTTTACAAAAACAAAAAACAATCATAAAAATCCCACAAAATTAAATATTGTCAAAATTCCAAAAATTTTTTCAAAATTTTTACAAAATTCGAAAATATTCCGCAAACTCCACAAAAATGCCTCAAAATTACACAAAAATTTTTCAAAATTTCAGAAATTTCATGAATTTCCCAAAAATCCCTCAGAATTCCATTAAAATTATCAAATTATTAAAATCTCAAAATTCTACAGAATTTTGGAAATTAAAAAAAAGAAATCATAAAAATCCCTCAACGCTTTTTAAATCTCCTCAAAACTCCACAGAAATTCCTCAAAATTTTTTAAATCTTTTCAAAATCCTACAGAATCCCACAAAAATCCCACAGAATTATTTTAATCTCTTCAAAATGCTACAGAATTTTACAAAAAAAAAAAAGAAAAAAGCCGTTCTTGAGACCGGCGAAGAGAGAGATAGACAGACCCTGGCCCCGCCCCTTTGGGTAAGCCCCGCCCCTCCACCCATAGCCTCGCCCCTCCCCAGAGCAGCTCCTGAGGCCGGTGAGGAGATATACAAGCCCTGGCCCCGCCCCTTTCTTGAAGCCCCGCCCACCCACTCCTAGCCCCGCCCCTCCAAAAGCAACTCCTGGGGCCAGCGAGGTGACTGACATGCCTTGGACCCGCCCCTTTCTGCCTAAGCCCCGCCCACCCACCCATAGCCACGCTGCCCCACAGCAGTTCCTGAGGCCGGTGAGGAGATAAACAAGCCCTGGCCCCGCCCTTTTCTCTAAGCCCCGCCCACCCACAGAAAGACTCACCCCTCCCGGAACAGGTCCAGAATCCGCTCATCAGATAGACAAGCCCTGGCCCCGCCCCTTTCTTCAAGCCCCGCCCACCCACTCCTAGCCACGTCCCTGCGGAGCAGCTCCAGAGGGTGGAGAGGAGATGGAATTTGGTGAGATTTTGAAAACATTAAAATAATATTTGTGGATTTTTGGGGAATTTTGCGGAATTTTTGTGTAATTTTGTGGGATTTTCAGGAGATTTGAGGAACGTTCTGGGATTTTTGAAAAATTGTTTGGGATTTGGAAAAATGAAATAATTTCGGGGGATTCTTCTGGAAATTTTGTATACAAAAAATTATTTGTATCTCCTCCAAATGCTACATAAATATGCAAAAATCAAAAAACAAAAATCATAAAAATCCCACAAAATTAAATATTGTCAAAATTCCAAAAATTTCTCAAAATTTTACAAAATTTGAAAATATTCCGCAAAACTCCACAAAAATTCCTCAAAATTACACAAAAATTTTTCAAAATTTTAGAATATCAATGAATTTCCCAAAAATCCCTCAGAATTCCATTAAAATTCACAAATTATTGAAATCGAAAAATTCTACACAATTTTAAAAAAATGAAAAATAAAAAAAATCACGCATAATTATTTAAATATTTTCAAAATTACACAAATTTTTTTCAAAATTACACAAAAAATTTTCAAAATTTTAAAAATATCATAAATTTCCCAAAATTCCCCCGGAATTCCATTTAAATTCAAAAATTATTGAAGTCGCAAAATTCTACACAATTTTAAAAAAATGAAAAAGAAAAAAATCACGCATAAGTATTTAAATATTTCAAAATTTCACAAATTTTTTCAAAATTACACGAAAAATTTTCTAAATTTCATAAATTTCATCAATTTCCCAAAAATCCCCCGAATTCCATTTAAATTCACAAATTATTCAAATCACAAAATTCTACACAATATTAGAAAAATAAAAGAAAAAAAATCACGCATAATTATTAAAATATTTTCAAAATTGCACAAATTTTTTCAAAATTACACAAAAAATTTTCAAAATTTTAGAAATATCATAAATTTCCCAAAAATCCCTCAGAATTCCATTTAAATTCACAAATTATTGAAATCGCAAAATTCTACACAATTTTAAAAAAATGAAAAAGAAAAAAATCACGCAAAATTATTTAAATATTTTCAAAATTCCACAAATTTTTTCAAAATTCCACAAATTTTTTCAAAATTACACAAAAAAAATTTCAAAATTGTAGAGATATCATAAATTTCTTAAAAATTTCTCAGAATTCCCTTAAAATTCACAAATTATTTCAATCTCAAAATCCTACAGAATTTTCAAAAAAAAAAAAAAAAATCACACAAAATTCTTTAAATATTTTCAAAATTACACAAATTTTTTCAAAATTTTAGAAATATCATAAATTTCCCAAAAATCCCCCCGAATTCCATTTAAATTCACAAATTATTGAAATCACAAAATTCTACACAATTTTAAAAAAATGAAAAACAAAAAAATCACGCATAATTATTTAAATATTTTCAAAATTCCACAAATTTTTTCGAAATTACACAAAAAATTTTCAAAATTTTTGAAATATCATCAATTTCACAAAAATCCCTAAGAATTCCATTTAAATTCACAAATTATTGAAATCGCAAAATTCTACACAATTTTAAAAAAATGAAAAAGAAAAAAATCACGCATAAGTATTTAAATATTTTCAAAATACCACAAATTTTTTCAAAATTACACAAAAAATTTTCAAAATTTTAGAAATATCATAAATTTCACAAAAAATCCTCAGAATTCCATTAAAATTCAAAAACTATTGAAATCGCAAAATTCTACAGAATTTTACAAAAATTCAAAAGAAAAAAAAATCACACAAAATTATTTAAATATTTTCAAAATTTCACAAATTTTTTCAAAATTTTAGAAATATCATAAATTTCCCAAAAATCCCCCCGAATTCCATTAAAATTCACAAATTATTCAAATCGCAAAATTCTACATAATTTTAAAAAAATGAAAAAGAAAAAAATCACGCAAAATTATTAAAATATTTTCAAAATTCCACAAATTTTTTCAAAATTACACAAAAAATTTTCAAAATTTTAAAAATATTATAAATTTCCCAAAAATCCCCCAGTATTCCATTTAAATTCACAAATTATTCAAATCGCAAAATTCTACAGAATTTTACAAAAATCAAAAAGAAAAAAAATGACGCAAAATTATTTAAATATTTTCAAACTTTCACAAATTTTTTCAAAATTCCACAAATTTTTTCAAAATTACACAAAAAAATTTTCAAAATTTTAGAAATATCATAAATTTCCCAAAACTCCCTCTGAATTCCATTAAAATTCACAAATTATTGAAATCGCAAAAT
Source organism: Periparus ater (assembly GCA_032357785.1). Lineage (NCBI taxonomy): Eukaryota > Metazoa > Chordata > Aves > Passeriformes > Paridae > Periparus > Periparus ater. The sequence continues at coordinate 35,962 of JANVCZ010000089.1, read as the reverse complement.
TCTACAGAATTTTACAAAAATCAAAAAGAAAAAAAATTGCGCATAATTATTTAAATATTTTCAAAATTCCACAATTTTTTTCAAAATTCCACAAATTTTTTCAAAATTACACAAAAAATTTTCAAAATTTTAGAAATATCATAAATTTCTTAAAAATCCCTCAGACTTCCATTTAAATTCACAAATTATTGAAATCGCAAAATTCTACACAATTTTACAAAAATAAAAAAAAAATCACACAAAATTATTTAAATATTTTCAAAATTCCACAAATTTTTTCAAAATTCCACAAATTTTTTCAAAATTACACAAAAAAAATTTCAAAATTTTAGAAATATCATAAATTTCACAAAAATTCCTCAGAATTCCATTAAAATTCAAAAACTATTGAAATCGCAAAATTCTACTAAATTTTACAAAAAAAAAAAAAAATCACACAAAATTATTTAAATTTTTTCAAAATTCCACAAATTTATTCAAAATTACACAAAAACTTTTCAAAATTTTAAAAATATCATAAATTTCACAAAAATCCCTAAGAATTCCATTTAAATTCACAAATTATTGAAATCGCAAAATTCTACACAATTTTAAAAAAATGAAAAAGAAAAAAATTATTTAAATAATTTTTTAAATATTTGAATATTTAAAAATAATTATTTCTTAGTAAATATTTAAATATTTATATTTATGTTATATTATATATAATTATATATATTATATTATATTTATATTATATATAAATATTGAATATTTATTATTAATTATTAAACATAGTTATTTAAATATTTTCAAAATTACACAAATTTTTTCAAAATTACACAAAAAATTTTCAAAATTTTAGAAATATCATAAATTTCCCAAAAATCCCCCCGAATTCCATTTAAATTCACAAATTATTCAAATCGCAAAATTCTACACAATTTTACAGAAATAAAAAAAAAAAACCACACAAAATTATTTAAATGTTTTCAAAATTCCACAAATTTTTTCAAAATTTTAGAAATATCATAAATTTCCCAAAAATCCCTCAGAATTCCATTTAAATTCACAAATTATTGAAATCACAAAATTCTACACAATTTTAAAAAAATGAAAAACAAAAAAATCACGCATAATTATTTAAATATTTTCAAAATTCCACAAATTTTTTCGAAATTACACAAAAAATTTTCAAAATTTTTGAAATATCATCAATTTCACAAAAATCCCTCAGAATTCCATTTAAATTCACAAATTATTGAAATCGCAAAATTCTACACAATTTTAAAAAAATGAAAAAGAAAAAAATCACGCATAAGTATTTAAATATTTTCAAAATACCACAAATTTTTTCAAAATTACACAAAAAATTTTCAAAATTTTAGAAATATCATAAATTTCACAAAAAATCCTCAGAATTCCATTAAAATTCAAAAACTATTGAAATCGCAAAATTCTACACAATTTTAAAAAAATTCAAAAGAAAAAAAATCACACAAAATTATTTAAATATTTTCAAAATTTCACAAATTTTTTCAAAATTTTAGAAATATCATAAATTTCCCAAAAATCCCCCCGAATTCCATTTAAATTCACAAATTATTCAAATCGCAAAATTCTACACAATTTTACAGAAATAAAAAAAAAAAACCACACAAAATTATTTAAATGTTTTCAAAATTCCACAAATTTTTTCAAAATTTTAGAAATATCATAAATTTCCCAAAAATCCCTCAGAATTCCATTTAAATTCACAAATTATTGAAATTGCAAAATTCTACACAATTTTAAAAAAATGAAAAAGAAAAAAATCACGCATAAGTATTTAAATATTTTCAAAATTCCACAAATTTTTTCAAAATTCCACAAAAAATTTTTTCAAAATTTTAAAAATATCTATAATTTCCCAAAAATCCCCCCGAATTCCATTTAAATTCACAAATTATTCAAATCTCAAAATTCTACACAATTTTACAAAAAAAAAAGAAAAAAAATCACGCAAAATTATTTAAATACTTTCAAAATTCCACAAATTTTTTCAAAATTACACAAAAAAATTTTCAAAATTTTAGAAATATCATAAATTTTCCAAAAATCCCCCAGAATTCCATTTAAATTCACAAATTATTCAGATCGCAAAATTCTACAGAATTTTACAAAAATCAAAAAGAAAAAAAATTGCGCATAATTATGTAAATATTTTCAAAATTCCACAATTTTTTTCAAAATTCCACAAATTTTTTCAAAATTACACAAAAAATTTTCAAAATTTTAGAAATATCATAAATTTCACAAAAATTCCTCAGAATTCCATTAAAATTCAAAAACTATTGAAATCGCAAAATTCTACACAATTTTAAAAAAATTCAAAAGAAAAAAAATCACACAAAATTATTTAAATATTTTCAAAATTCCACAAATTTTTTCAAAATTACACAAAAAAATTTCAAAACTTCGTAAATTTCATCAATATCCCAAAAATCCCCCCGAATTCCATTAAAATTCACAAATTATTGAAATCGCAAAATTCTACTAAATTTTACAAAAAAAAAAAAAATCACACAAAATTATTTAAATTTTTTCAAAATTCCACAAATTTATTCAAAATTACACAAAAACTTTTCAAAATTTTAAAAATATCATAAATTTCACAAAAATCCCTAAGAATTCCATTTAAATTCACAAATTATTGAAATCGCAAAATTCTACACAATTTTAAAAAAATGAAAAAGAAAAAAATTATTTAAATAATTTTTTAAATATTTGAATATTTAAAAATAATTATTTCTTAGTAAATATTTAAATATTTATATTTATGTTATATTATATATAATTATATATATTATATTATATTTATATTATATATAAATATTGAATATTTATTATTAATTATTAAACATAGTTATTTAAATATTTTCAAAATTACACAAATTTTTTCAAAATTACACAAAAAATTTTCAAAATTTTAGAAATATCATAAATTTCCCAAAAATCCCCCCGAATTCCATTTAAATTCACAAATTATTCAAATCGCAAAATTCTACACAATTTTACAGAAATAAAAAAAAAAAACCACACAAAATTATTTAAATGTTTTCAAAATTCCACAAATTTTTTCAAAATTTTAGAAATATCATAAATTTCCCAAAAATCCCTCAGAATTCCATTTAAATTCACAAATTATTGAAATCGCAAAATTCTACACAATTTTAAAAAAATGAAAAAGAAAAAAATCACACATAAGTATTTAAATATTTTCAAAATTCCACAAATTTTTTCAAAATTCCACAAAAAATTTTTTCAAAATTTTAAAAATATCTATAATTTCCCAAAAATCCCCCCGAATTCCATTTAAATTCACAAATTATTGAAATCGCAAAATTCTACACAATTTTAAAAAAATGAAAAATAAAAAAATCACGCATAATTATTTAAATATTTTCAAAATTCCACAAATTTTTTCGAAATTACACAAATTTTTTTCAAAATTACACAAAAAATTTTCAAAATTTTAGAAATATCAATAATTTCCCTGAAATCCCTCAGAATTCCATTAAAATTCACAAATTATTGAAATCGAAAAATTCTACACAATTTTAAAAAAATGAAAAATAAAAAAAATCACGCAAAATTATTTAAATATTTTCAAAATTACACAAATTTTTTTCAAAATTACACAAAAAATTTTCAAAATTTTAAAAATATCATAAATTTCCCAAAAATCCCCCGGAATTCCATTTAAATTCAAAAATTATTGAAGTCGCAAAATTCTACACAATTTTAAAAAAATGAAAAAGAAAAAAATCACGCATAAGTATTTAAATATTTTCAAAATTTCACAAATTTTTTCAAAATTACACGAAAAATTTTCTATATTTCATAAATTTCATCAATTTCCCAAAAATCCCCCCGAATTCCATTAAAATTCACAAATTATTCAAATCGCAAAATTCTACACAATATTAGAAAAATAAAAGAAAAAAAATCACGCATAATTATTAAAATATTTTCAAAATTGCACAAATTTTTTCAAAATTACACAAAAAATTTTCAAAATTTTAGAAATATCATAAATTTCCCAAAAATCCCTCAGAATTCCATTTAAATTCACAAATTATTGAAATCGCAAAATTCTACACAATTTTAAAAAAATGAAAAAGAAAAAAATCACGCAAAATTATTTAAATATTTTCAAAATTCCACAAATTTTTTCAAAATTCCACAAATTTTTTCAAAATTACACAAAAAAATTTTCAAAATTGTAGAGATATCATAAATTTCTTAAAAATTTCTCAGAATTCCCTTAAAATTCACAAATTATTTCAATCTCAAAATCCTACAGAATTTTTCAAAAAAAAAAAAAAATCACACAAAATTCTTTAAATATTTTCAAAATTACACAAATTTTTTCAAAATTTTAGAAATATCATAAATTTCCCAAAAATCCCCCCGAATTCCATTTAAATTCACAAATTATTCAAATCGCAAAATTCTACACAATTTTACAGAAATAAAAAAAAAAAACCACACAAAATTATTTAAATGTTTTCAAAATTCCACAAATTTTTTCAAAATTTTAGAAATATCATAAATTTCCCAAAAATCCCTCAGAATTCCATTTAAATTCACAAATTATTGAAATCGCAAAATTCTACACAATTTTAAAAAAATGAAAAAGAAAAAAATCACGCATAAGTATTTAAATATTTTCAAAATTCCACAAATTTTTTCAAAATTCCACAAAAAATTTTTTCAAAATTTTAAAAATATCTATAATTTCCCAAAAATCCCCCCGAATTCCATTTAAATTCACAAATTATTCAAATCTCAAAATTCTACACAATTTTACAAAAAAAAAAGAAAAAAAATCACGCAAAATTATTTAAATACTTTCAAAATTCCACAAATTTTTTCAAAATTACACAAAAAAATTTGCAAAATTTTAGAAATATCATAAATTTTCCAAAAATCCCCCAGAATTCCATTTAAATTCACAAATTATTCAGATCGCAAAATTCTACAGAATTTTACAAAAATCAAAAAGAAAAAAAATTGCGCATAATTATGTAAATATTTTCAAAATTCCACAATTTTTTTCAAAATTCCACAAATTTTTTCAAAATTACACAAAAAATTTTCAAAATTTTAGAAATATCATAAATTTCACAAAAATTCCTCAGAATTCCATTAAAATTCAAAAACTATTGAAATCGCAAAATTCTACACAATTTTAAAAAAATTCAAAAGAAAAAAAATCACACAAAATTATTTAAATATTTTCAAAATTCCACAAATTTTTTCAAAATTACACAAAAAAATTTCAAAACTTCGTAAATTTCATCAATATCCCAAAAATCCCCCAGAATTCCATTTAAATTCACAAATTATTGAAATCGCAAAATTCTACACAATTTTACAAAAATGAAAAAGAAAAAACACACGCATAATTATTTAAATATTTTCAAAATTCCACAAATTTTTTCAAAATTACACAAAAAATTTTCAAAATGTTAGAAATATCATAAATTCCCCAAAAATCCCCCCGAATTCCATTAAAATTCACAAATTATTCAAATCGCAAAATTCTACACAATTTTAGAGAAATAAAAAAAAAAAAACACACAAAATTATTTAAATAATTTCAAAATTCCACAAATTTTTTCAAAATTACACAAAAAATTTTCAAAATTTTAGAAATATCATAAATTTCTTAAAAATCCCTCAGAATTCCATTAAAATTCACAAATTATTGAAATCGCAAAATTCTACAGAATTTTTCAAAAAAAAAGAAAAATCACACAAAATTATTTAAATACTTTCAAAATTGCACAAATTTTTTCAAAATTTTAGAAATATCATAAATTTCCCAAAAATCCCCCCGAATTCCATTTAAATTCACATATTATTCAAATCGCAAAATTCTACAGAATTTACAAAAAGCAAAAAAAAATCACACAAAATTATTTAAATATTTTAAAAATTTCACAAATTTTTTCAAAATTACACAAAAAATTTTCAAAATTTTAGAAATATCATAAATTTCACAAAAATCCCTCAGAATTCCATTTAAATTCACAAATTATTGAAATCGCAAAATTCTACACAATTTTAAAAAAATGAAAAAGAAAAAAATCACGCAAAATTATTTAAATATTTTCAAAATTCCACAAATTTTTTCAAAATTCCACAAATTTTTTCAAAATTACACAAAAAAATTTTCAAAATTGTAGAGATATCATAAATTTCTTAAAAATTTCTCAGAATTCCCTTAAAATTCACAAATTATTTCAATCTCAAAATCCTACAGAATTTTTCAAAAAAAAAAAAAAAATCACACAAAATTCTTTAAATATTTTCAAAATTACACAAATTTTTTCAAAATTTTAGAAATATCATAAATTTCCCAAAAATCCCCCCGAATTCCATTTAAATTCACAAATTATTGAAATCACAAAATTCTACACAATTTTAAAAAAATGAAAAACAAAAAAATCACGCATAATTATTTAAATATTTTCAAAATTCCACAAATTTTTTCGAAATTACACAAAAAATTTTCAAAATTTTTGAAATATCATCAATTTCACAAAAATCCCTAAGAATTCCATTTAAATTCACAAATTATTGAAATCGCAAAATTCTACACAATTTTAAAAAAATGAAAAAGAAAAAAATCACGCATAAGTATTTAAATATTTTCAAAATACCACAAATTTTTTCAAAATTACACAAAAAATTTTCAAAATTTTAGAAATATCATAAATTTCACAAAAAATCCTCAGAATTCCATTAAAATTCAAAAACTATTGAAATCGCAAAATTCTACACAATTTTAAAAAAATTCAAAAGAAAAAAAATCACACAAAATTATTTAAATATTTTCAAAATTTCACAAATTTTTTCAAAATTTTAGAAATATCATAAATTTCCCAAAAATCCCCCCGAATTCCATTTAAATTCACAAATTATTCAAATCGCAAAATTCTACACAATTTTACAGAAATAAAAAAAAAAAACCACACAAAATTATTTAAATGTTTTCAAAATTCCACAAATTTTTTCAAAATTTTAGAAATATCATAAATTTCCCAAAAATCCCTCAGAATTCCATTTAAATTCACAAATTATTGAAATCGCAAAATTCTACACAATTTTAAAAAAATGAAAAAGAAAAAAATCACGCATAAGTATTTAAATATTTTCAAAATTCCACAAATTTTTTCAAAATTCCACAAAAAATTTTTTCAAAATTTTAAAAATATCTATAATTTCCCAAAAATCCCCCCGAATTCCATTTAAATTCACAAATTATTCAAATCTCAAAATTCTACACAATTTTACAAAAAAAAAAAGAAAAAAAATCACGCAAAATTATTTAAATACTTTCAAAATTCCACAAATTTTTTCAAAATTACACAAAAAAATTTGCAAAATTTTAGAAATATCATAAATTTCCCAAAAATCCCTCAGAATTCCATTTAAATTCACAAATTATTGAAATCGCAAAATTCTACACAATTTTAAAAAAATGAAAAAGAAAAAAATCACGCATAAGTATTTAAATATTTTCAAAATTCCACAAATTTTTTCAAAATTCCACAAAAAATTTTTTCAAAATTTTAAAAATATCTATAATTTCCCAAAAATCCCCCCGAATTCCATTTAAATTCACAAATTATTCAAATCTCAAAATTCTACACAATTTTACAAAAAAAAAAGAAAAAAAATCACGCAAAATTATTTAAATACTTTCAAAATTCCACAAATTTTTTCAAAATTACACAAAAAAATTTGCAAAATTTTAGAAATATCATAAATTTTCCAAAAATCCCCCAGAATTCCATTTAAATTCACAAATTATTCAGATCGCAAAATTCTACAGAATTTTACAAAAATCAAAAAGAAAAAAAATTGCGCATAATTATGTAAATATTTTCAAAATTCCACAATTTTTTTCAAAATTCCACAAATTTTTTCAAAATTACACAAAAAATTTTCAAAATTTTAGAAATATCATAAATTTCACAAAAATCCCTCAGAATTCCATTAAAATTCAAAAACTATTGAAATCGCAAAATTCTACACAATTTTAAAAAAATTCAAAAGAAAAAAAATCACACAAAATTATTTAAATATTTTCAAAATTCCACAAATTTTTTCAAAATTACACAAAAAAATTTCAAAACTTCGTAAATTTCATCAATATCCCAAAAATCCCCCAGAATTCCATTTAAATTCACAAATTATTGAAATCGCAAAATTCTACACAATTTTACAAAAATGAAAAAGAAAAAACACACGCATAATTATTTAAATATTTTCAAAATTCCACAAATTTTTTCAAAATTACACAAAAAATTTTCAAAATGTTAGAAATATCATAAATTCCCCAAAAATCCCCCCGAATTCCATTAAAATTCACAAATTATTCAAATCGCAAAATTCTACACAATTTTAGAGAAATAAAAAAAAAAAAACACACAAAATTATTTAAATAATTTCAAAATTCCACAAATTTTTTCAAAATTACACAAAAAATTTTCAAAATTTTAGAAATATCATAAATTTCTTAAAAATCCCTCAGAATTCCATTAAAATTCACAAATTATTTCAATCTCAAAATTCTACAGAATTTTTCAAAAAAAAAGAAAAATCACACAAAATTATTTAAATACTTTCAAAATTGCACAAATTTTTTCAAAATTTTAGAAATATCATAAATTTCCCAAAAATCCCCCCGAATTCCATTTAAATTCACATATTATTCAAATCGCAAAATTCTACAGAATTTACAAAAAGCAAAAAAAAATCACACAAAATTATTTAAATATTTTAAAAATTTCACAAATTTTTTCAAAATTACACAAAAAATTTTCAAAATTTTAGAAATATCATAAATTTCACAAAAATCCCTCAGAATTCCATTTAAATTCACAAATTATTGAAATCGCAAAATTCTACACAATTTTAAAAAAATGAAAAAGAATAAAATCACGCATAATTATTTAAATATTTTCAAAATTCCACAAATTTTTTCAAAATTCCACAAAAAATTTTCAAAATTTTAAAAATATCTATAATTTCCCAAAAATCCCTCAGAATTCCATGAAAATTCACAAATTATTCAAATCTCAAAATTCTACACAATTTTACAAAAAAAAAGAAAAAAAATCACGCAAAATTATTTAAATATTTTCAAAATTGCACAAATTTTTTCAAAATTTTAGAAATATCATAAATTTCCCAAAAATCCCCCAGAATTCCATTAAAATTTACAAATTATTTCAATCTCAAAATTCTACAGAATTTTTCAAAAAAAATAAAAAATCACACAAAATTATTTAAATATATTCAAAATTTCACAGATTTTTTCAAAATTCCACAAATTTTTTCAAAATTACACAAAAAAATTTTCAAAATTGTAGAGATATCATAAATTTCTTAAAAATTTCTCAGAATTCCATTAAAATTCACAAATTATTTCAATCTCAAAATTCTACAGAATTTTTCAAAAAAAAAAAAAAAAAATCACACAAAATTCTTTAAATATTTTCAAAATTACACAAATTTTTTCAAAATTTTAGAAATATCATAAATTTCCCAAAAATCCCCCCGAATTCCATTTAAATTCACAAATTATTGAAATCGCAAAATTCTACACAATTTTAAAAAAATGAAAAATAAAAAAATCACGCATAATTATTTAAATATTTTCAAAATTCCACAAATTTTTTCGAAATTACACAAATTTTTTTCAAAATTACACAAAAAATTTTCAAAATTTTAGAAATATCAATAATTTCCCTGAAATCCCTCAGAATTCCATTAAAATTCACAAATTATTGAAATCGAAAAATTCTACACAATTTTAAAAAAATGAAAAATAAAAAAAATCACGCATAATTATTTAAATATTTTCAAAATTACACAAATTTTTTTCAAAATTACACAAAAAATTTTCAAAATTTTAAAAATATCATAAATTTCCCAAAATTCCCCCGGAATTCCATTTAAATTCAAAAATTATTGAAGTCGCAAAATTCTACACAATTTTAAAAAAATGAAAAAGAAAAAAATCACGCATAAGTATTTAAATATTTTCAAAATTTCACAAATTTTTTCAAAATTACACGAAAAATTTTCTAAATTTCATAAATTTCATCAATTTCCCAAAAATCCCCCCGAATTCCATTTAAATTCACAAATTATTCAAATCACAAAATTCTACACAATATTAGAAAAATAAAAGAAAAAAAATCACGCATAATTATTAAAATATTTTCAAAATTGCACAAATTTTTTCAAAATTACACAAAAAATTTTCAAAATTTTAGAAATATCATAAATTTCCCAAAAATCCCTCAGAATTCCATTTAAATTCACAAATTATTGAAATCGCAAAATTCTACACAATTTTAAAAAAATGAAAAAGAAAAAAATCACGCATAAGTATTTAAATATTTTCAAAATACCACAAATTTTTTCAAAATTACACAAAAAATTTTCAAAATTTTAGAAATATCATAAATTTCACAAAAAATCCTCAGAATTCCATTAAAATTCAAAAACTATTGAAATCGCAAAATTCTACACAATTTTAAAAAAATTCAAAAGAAAAAAAATCACACAAAATTATTTAAATATTTTCAAAATTTCACAAATTTTTTCAAAATTTTAGAAATATCATAAATTTCCCAAAAATCCCCCCGAATTCCATTTAAATTCACAAATTATTCAAATCGCAAAATTCTACACAATTTTACAGAAATAAAAAAAAAAAACCACACAAAATTATTTAAATGTTTTCAAAATTCCACAAATTTTTTCAAAATTTTAGAAATATCATAAATTTCCCAAAAATCCCTCAGAATTCCATTTAAATTCACAAATTATTGAAATTGCAAAATTCTACACAATTTTAAAAAAATGAAAAAGAAAAAAATCACGCATAAGTATTTAAATATTTTCAAAATTCCACAAATTTTTTCAAAATTCCACAAAAAATTTTTTCAAAATTTTAAAAATATCTATAATTTCCCAAAAATCCCCCCGAATTCCATTTAAATTCACAAATTATTGAAATCGCAAAATTCTACACAATTTTAAAAAAATGAAAAAGAAAAAAATTATTTAAATAATTTTTTAAATATTTGAATATTTAAAAATAATTATTTCTTAGTAAATATTTAAATATTTATATTTATGTTATATTATATATAATTATATATATTATATTATATTTATATTATATATAAATATTGAATATTTATTATTAATTATTAAACATAGTTATTTAAATATTTTCAAAATTACACAAATTTTTTCAAAATTACACAAAAAATTTTCTAAATTTCATAAATTTCATCAATTTCCCAAAAATCCCCCCGAATTCCATTTAAATTCACAAATTATTCAAATCGCAAAATTCTACACAATTTTACAGAAATAAAAAAAAAAAAACCACACAAAATTATTTAAATGTTTTCAAAATTCCACAAATTTTTTCAAAATTTTAGAAATATCATAAATTTCCCAAAAATCCCTCAGAATTCCATTTAAATTCACAAATTATTGAAATCGCAAAATTCTACACAATTTTAAAAAAATGAAAAAGAAAAAAATCACGCATAAGTATTTAAATATTTTCAAAATTCCACAAATTTTTTCAAAATTCCACAAAAAATTTTTTCAAAATTTTAAAAATATCTATAATTTCCCAAAAATCCCCCCGAATTCCATTTAAATTCACAAATTATTCAAATCTCAAAATTCTACACAATTTTACAAAAAAAAAAGAAAAAAAATCACGCAAAATTATTTAAATACTTTCAAAATTCCACAAATTTTTTCAAAATTACACAAAAAATTTTCAAAATTTTAGAAATATCTATAATTTCCCAAAAATCCCCCAGAATTCCATTAAAATTCAAAAATTATTGAAGTCGCAAAATTCTACACAATTTTAAAAAAATGAAAAAGAAAAAAATCACGCATAAGTATTTAAATATTTTCAAAATTTCACAAATTTTTTCAAAATTACACGAAAAATTTTCTAAATTTCATAAATTTCATCAATTTCCCAAAAATCCCCCCGAATTCCATTTAAATTCACAAATTATTCAAATCGCAAAATTCTACACAATTTTACAAAAATGAAAAAGAAAAAACACACGCATAATTATTTAAATATTTTCAAAATTGCACAAATTTTTTCAAAATTACACAAAAAATTTTCAAAATTTTAGAAATATCATAAATTTCCCAAAAATCCCTCAGAATTCCATTTAAATTCACAAATTATTGAAATCGCAAAATTCTACACAATTTTAAAAAAATGAAAAAGAAAAAAATCACGCATAAGTATTTAAATATTTTCAAAATTCCACAAATTTTTTCAAAATTCCACAAAAAATTTTTTCAAAATTTTAAAAATATCTATAATTTCCCAAAAATCCCCCCGAATTCCATTTAAATTCACAAATTATTGAAATCGCAAAATTCTACACAATTTTAAAAAAATGAAAAATAAAAAAATCACGCATAATTATTTAAATATTTTCAAAATTCCACAAATTTTTTCGAAATTACACAAATTTTTTTCAAAATTACACAAAAAATTTTCAAAATTTTAGAAATATCATAAATTTCCCAAAAATCCCTCAGAATTCCATTTAAATTCACAAATTATTGAAATCGCAAAATTCTACACAATTTTAAAAAAATGAAAAAGAAAAAAATCACGCAAAATTATTTAAATATTTTCAAAATTCCACAAATTTTTTCAAAATTCCACAAATTTTTTCAAAATTACACAAAAAAATTTTCAAAATTGTAGAGATATCATAAATTTCTTAAAAATTTCTCAGAATTCCCTTAAAATTCACAAATTATTTCAATCTCAAAATCCTACAGAATTTTTCAAAAAAAAAAAAAAATCACACAAAATTCTTTAAATATTTTCAAAATTACACAAATTTTTTCGAAATTACACAAAAAATTTTCAAAATTTTTGAAATATCATCAATTTCACAAAAATCCCTAAGAATTCCATTTAAATTCACAAATTATTGAAATCGCAAAATTCTACACAATTTTAAAAAAATGAAAAAGAAAAAAATCACGCATAAGTATTTAAATATTTTCAAAATACCACAAATTTTTTCAAAATTACACAAAAAATTTTCAAAATTTTAGAAATATCATAAATTTCACAAAAAATCCTCAGAATTCCATTAAAATTCAAAAACTATTGAAATCGCAAAATTCTACACAATTTTAAAAAAATTCAAAAGAAAAAAAATCACACAAAATTATTTAAATATTTTCAAAATTTCACAAATTTTTTCAAAATTTTAGAAATATCATAAATTTCCCAAAAATCCCCCCGAATTCCATTAAAATTCACAAATTATTCAAATCGCAAAATTCTACATAATTTTAAAAAAATGAAAAAGAAAAAAATCACGCAAAATTATTTAAATTTTTTCAAAATTCCACAAATTTTTTCAAAATTACCCAAAAAAATTTTCAAAATTTTAGAAATATCATAAATTTCTTAAAAATCCCTCAGACTTCCATTTAAATTCACAAATTATTGAAATCGCAAAATTCTACACAATTTTACAAAAATAAAAAAAAAAATCACACAAAATTATTTAAATATTTTCAAAATTCCACAAATTTTTTCAAAATTACACAAAAAATTTTCAAAATGATAGAAATATCATAAATTTCCCAAAAATCCCCCCGAATTCCATTAAAATTCACAAATTATTGAAATCGCAAAATTCTACACAATTTTAAAAAAATGAAAAAGAAAAAAATGACGAAAAATTATTTAAATATTTTCAAAATTCCACAAATTTTTTCAAAATTACACAAAAAATTTTCTAAATTTTAAAAATATCATAAATTTTCCAAAAATCCCCCAGAATTCCATTTAAATTCACAAATTATTCAAATCGCAAAATTCTACAGAATTTTACAAAAATCAAAAAGAAAAAAAATGACGCAAAATTCTTTAAATATATTCAAAATTTCACAAATTTTTTCAAAATTTTAGAAATATCATAAATTTCCCAAAAATCCCTCAGAATTCCATTAAAATTTACAAATTATTTCAATCTCAAAATTCTACAGAATTTTTCAAAAAAAATAAAAAATCACACAAAATTATTTAAATATATTCAAAATTTCACAAATTTTTTCAAAATTCCACAAATTTTTTCAAAATTACACAAAAAAATTTTCAAAATTGTAGAGATATCATAAATTTCTTAAAAATTTCTCAGAATTCCATTAAAATTCAAAAATTATTGAAATCGCAAAATCCTACAGAATTTTTCAAAAAAAAAAAAAAAAATCACACAAAATTCTTTAAATATTTTTAAAATTTCACAAATTTTTTCAAAATTTTAGAAATATCATAAATTTCCAAAAAATCCCCCAGAATTCCATTTAAATTCACAAATTATTGAAATCGCAAAATTCTACATAATTTTAAAAAAATGAAATAGAAAAAAATCACGCATAATTATTTAAATATTTTCAAAATTACACAAATATTTTCAAAATTCCACAAATTTTTTCAAAATTACACAAAAAATTTTCAAAATTTTAAAAATATTATAAATTTCCCAAAAATCCCCCAGTATTCCATTTAAATTCACAAATTATTCAAATCGCAAAATTCTACAGAATTTTACAAAAATCAAAAAGAAAAAAAATGACGCAAAATTATTTAAATATTTTCAAACTTTCACAAATTTTTTCAAAATTCCACAAATTTTTTCAAAATTACACAAAAAAATTTTCAAAATTTTAGAAATATCATAAATTTCCCAAAACTCCCTCTGAATTCCATTAAAATTCACAAATTATTGAAATCGCAAAATTCTACAGAATTTTACAAAAATCAAAAAGAAAAAAAATTGCGCATAATTATTTAAATATTTTCAAAATTCCACAATTTTTTTCAAAATTCCACAAATTTTTTCAAAATTACACAAAAAATTTTCAAAATTTTAGAAATATCATAAATTTTTTAAAAATCCCTCAGACTTCCATTTAAATTCACAAATTATTGAAATCGCAAAATTTTACACAATTTTACAAAAATAAAAAAAAAAATCACACAAAATTATTTAAATATTTTCAAAATTCCACAAATTTATTCAAAATTACACAAAAACTTTTCAAAATTTTAAAAATATCATAAATTTCACAAAAATCCCTAAGAATTCCATTTAAATTCACAAATTATTGAAATCGCAAAATTCTACACAATTTTAAAAAAATGAAAAAGAAAAAAATTATTTAAATAATTTTTTAAATATTTGAATATTTAAAAATAATTATTTCTTAGTAAATATTTAAATATTTATATTTATGTTATATTATATATAATTATATATATTATATTATATTTATATTATATATAAATATTGAATATTTATTATTAATTATTAAACATAGTTATTTAAATATTTTCAAAATTACACAAATTTTTTCAAAATTACACAAAAAATTTTCTAAATTTCATAAATTTCATCAATTTCCCAAAAATCCCCCCGAATTCCATTTAAATTCACAAATTATTCAAATCGCAAAATTCTACACAATTTTACAGAAATAAAAAAAAAAAAACCACACAAAATTATTTAAATGTTTTCAAAATTCCACAAATTTTTTCAAAATTTTAGAAATATCATAAATTTCCCAAAAATCCCTCAGAATTCCATTTAAATTCACAAATTATTGAAATCGCAAAATTCTACACAATTTTAAAAAAATGAAAAAGAAAAAAATCACGCATAAGTATTTAAATATTTTCAAAATTCCACAAATTTTTTCAAAATTCCACAAAAAATTTTTTCAAAATTTTAAAAATATCTATAATTTCCCAAAAATCCCCCCGAATTCCATTTAAATTCACAAATTATTCAAATCTCAAAATTCTACACAATTTTACAAAAAAAAAAGAAAAAAAATCACGCAAAATTATTTAAATACTTTCAAAATTCCACAAATTTTTTCAAAATTACACAAAAAAATTTTCAAAATTTTAGAAATATCTATAATTTCCCAAAAATCCCCCAGAATTCCATTAAAATTCAAAAATTATTGAAGTCGCAAAATTCTACACAATTTTAAAAAAATGAAAAAGAAAAAAATCACGCATAAGTATTTAAATATTTTCAAAATTTCACAAATTTTTTCAAAATTACACGAAAAATTTTCTAAATTTCATAAATTTCATCAATTTCCCAAAAATCCCCCCGAATTCCATTTAAATTCACAAATTATTCAAATCGCAAAATTCTACACAATTTTACAAAAATGAAAAAGAAAAAACACACGCATAATTATTTAAATATTTTCAAAATTGCACAAATTTTTTCAAAATTACACAAAAAATTTTCAAAATTTTAGAAATATC
Organism: Periparus ater; assembly: GCA_032357785.1. NCBI lineage: Eukaryota > Metazoa > Chordata > Aves > Passeriformes > Paridae > Periparus > Periparus ater. The sequence goes on along the minus strand of JANVCZ010000089.1, from coordinate 19,542 downwards.
ATAAATTTCCCAAAAATCCCTCAGAATTCCATTTAAATTCACAAATTATTGAAATCGCAAAATTCTACACAATTTTAAAAAAATGAAAAAGAAAAAAATCACGCATAAGTATTTAAATATTTTCAAAATTCCACAAATTTTTTCAAAATTCCACAAAAAATTTTTTCAAAATTTTAAAAATATCTATAATTTCCCAAAAATCCCCCCGAATTCCATTTAAATTCACAAATTATTGAAATCGCAAAATTCTACACAATTTTAAAAAAATGAAAAATAAAAAAATCACGCATAATTATTTAAATATTTTCAAAATTCCACAAATTTTTTCGAAATTACACAAATTTTTTTCAAAATTACACAAAAAATTTTCAAAATTTTAGAAATATCATAAATTTCCCAAAAATCCCTCAGAATTCCATTTAAATTCACAAATTATTGAAATCGCAAAATTCTACACAATTTTAAAAAAATGAAAAAGAAAAAAATCACGCAAAATTATTTAAATATTTTCAAAATTCCACAAATTTTTTCAAAATTCCACAAATTTTTTCAAAATTACACAAAAAAATTTTCAAAATTGTAGAGATATCATAAATTTCTTAAAAATTTCTCAGAATTCCCTTAAAATTCACAAATTATTTCAATCTCAAAATCCTACAGAATTTTTCAAAAAAAAAAAAAAATCACACAAAATTCTTTAAATATTTTCAAAATTACACAAATTTTTTCGAAATTACACAAAAAATTTTCAAAATTTTTGAAATATCATCAATTTCACAAAAATCCCTAAGAATTCCATTTAAATTCACAAATTATTGAAATCGCAAAATTCTACACAATTTTAAAAAAATGAAAAAGAAAAAAATCACGCATAAGTATTTAAATATTTTCAAAATACCACAAATTTTTTCAAAATTACACAAAAAATTTTCAAAATTTTAGAAATATCATAAATTTCACAAAAAATCCTCAGAATTCCATTAAAATTCAAAAACTATTGAAATCGCAAAATTCTACACAATTTTAAAAAAATTCAAAAGAAAAAAAATCACACAAAATTATTTAAATATTTTCAAAATTTCACAAATTTTTTCAAAATTTTAGAAATATCATAAATTTCCCAAAAATCCCCCCGAATTCCATTAAAATTCACAAATTATTCAAATCGCAAAATTCTACATAATTTTAAAAAAATGAAAAAGAAAAAAATCACGCAAAATTATTTAAATTTTTTCAAAATTCCACAAATTTTTTCAAAATTACCCAAAAAAATTTTCAAAATTTTAGAAATATCATAAATTTCTTAAAAATCCCTCAGACTTCCATTTAAATTCACAAATTATTGAAATCGCAAAATTCTACACAATTTTACAAAAATAAAAAAAAAAATCACACAAAATTATTTAAATATTTTCAAAATTCCACAAATTTTTTCAAAATTACACAAAAAATTTTCAAAATGATAGAAATATCATAAATTTCCCAAAAATCCCCCCGAATTCCATTAAAATTCACAAATTATTCAAATCGCAAAATTCTACAGAATTTTACAAAAATCAAAAAGAAAAAAAATGACGCAAAATTCTTTAAATATATTCAAAATTTCACAAATTTTTTCAAAATTTTAGAAATATCATAAATTTCCCAAAAATCCCTCAGAATTCCATTAAAATTTACAAATTATTTCAATCTCAAAATTCTACAGAATTTTTCAAAAAAAATAAAAAATCACACAAAATTATTTAAATATATTCAAAATTTCACAAATTTTTTCAAAATTCCACAAATTTTTTCAAAATTACACAAAAAAATTTTCAAAATTGTAGAGATATCATAAATTTCTTAAAAATTTCTCAGAATTCCATTAAAATTCACAAATTATTGAAATCGCAAAATCCTACAGAATTTTTCAAAAAAAAAAAAAAAAATCACACAAAATTCTTTAAATATTTTTAAAATTTCACAAATTTTTTCAAAATTTTAGAAATATCATAAATTTCCAAAAAATCCCCCAGAATTCCATTTAAATTCACAAATTATTGAAATCGCAAAATTCTACATAATTTTAAAAAAATGAAATAGAAAAAAATCACGCATAATTATTTAAATATTTTCAAAATTACACAAATTTTTTCGAAATTCCACAAATTTTTTTCAAAATTACACCAAAAATTTTCAAAATTTTAGAAATATCTATAATTTCCCAAAAATCCCCCAGAATTCCATTTAAATTCACAAATTATTTCAATCTCAAAATTCTACAGAATTTTTTAAAAAAAAAAAATCACATAAAATTATTTAAATATTTTCAAACTTTCACAAATTTTTTCAAAATTCCACAATTTTTTCAAAATTACCCAAAAAAATTTTCAAAATTTTAGAAATATCATAAATTTCCCAAAACTCGCTCTGAATTCCATTAAAATTCACAAATTATTGAAATCGCAAAATTCTACAGAATTTTACAAAAATCAAAAGAATGAAAAATTGCGCATAATTATTTAAATATTTTCAAAATTCCACAATTTTTTTCAAAATTCCACAAATTTTTTCAAAATTACACAAAAAATTTTCAAAATTTTAGAAATATCATAAATTTCACAAAAATCCCTAAGAATTCCATTTAAATTCACAAATTATTGAAATTTCAAAATTCTACTAAATTTTACAAAAAAAAAAAAAAAATCACACAAAATTATTTAAATACTTTCAAAATTCCACAAATTTTTTCAAAATTACACAAAAAATTTTCAAAATTTTAAAAATATCATAAATTTCACAAAAATCCCTAAGAATTCCATTTAAATTCACAAATTATTGAAATCGCAAAATTCTACACAATTTTACAAAAATGAAAAAGAAAAAAATCACGCATAAGTATTTAAATATTTTCAAAATTCCACAAATTTTTTCAAAATTCCACAAATTATTTCAAAATTACACCAAAAATTTTCAAAATTTTAAAAATATCTATAATTTCCCAAAAATCCCCACAAATGAGGGACCCAGATTCCCCTCTCTGTGACATCACTGCACTGACAAGTCCAATTGCCACTTCTCTGGAACACCACAGTGGTGCCAGACCCCTTATTCTACTCTCTGGGACATCCCAGCAGAGACAGAAACAGTTCTAACCTCTCTCTGATACCATAGCCATGACAAGCCCAATTGCATCCCCTTGGTGGCAACAGACAAGTCACAACACCTGTGGAACTTTCTCTCAGACTCCACAGCTGTGATAGCCCCACTTTTCCCTTCTCTGTCACATCACAGCACTAGGAACCCCAATCTACGCCTCTCTGGGACAGCACAGCACTGAAAGACCCAGTTTCCACAAGTTCACACATCACAGCACTGACAGACCAAATTTCACCCGTTCTCTCACACCACACAAGGAACAAGCCCACTTTACACCTACATGGAACACCACAGCGCTGACAGTGCCAGCTTTCTCCTCTCCGTGACATAACATCAAAGACAAGTCTGAATTCTTCCCCTCCTCTAGGCCACAGCAGTGACAGCCTCAGTTTCCCTCTCTCTGGGAGATCACTGCACTGACAAGTCCAATTGACACCTCTCTGGGACACCCTGGCGGTGAAAGACCCATTATTCCCCTCTCTGGGACATCCCAGCAGAGACACAACCAAATCAAGACTCCCTGTCATACCACAGCCCCAACAACCCCAATTCCATCCCCTTTGTGGCAACAGACAAGTCATAGCACTTGTGGAACTTTCTCCAGGACTGCACAACAATGATCACTCTAGTTTTCCCTTCTCTGGGACACCACAGCAGTGACAGACTCACTTTTCCCCTCTTGCTGACATCACAGAAGTGACAGGCCCAATTGATGCCTCTCTGGGACATCTGTGCAGTGGCAGCCTCAGTTTTTTCCTCTCTGTGACATCACACCAATGAGGAACTCATTTTCCCCTCTCTATGACATCACTGCACTGACAACTCTCATTTACACCTCTCTGGGACACCACAGCCGTCACACACGCATTATTCCCCTCTCTGGGACTTCACAGTCATGACAGCCTCAATTCATCCCATTTGCAACACCACAGCAGTGACTGCTCCACTTTTCCTTCATTTGTGACATCAGAGCAGTGACAGGACCAACATACCTCTCTTTATGACACCAAAGCTAGGGTAGCCTCACTTTTTTCTTCTCTGTGCCATCACACAAATGAGGGACCCAGATTCCCCTCTCTGTGACATCACTGCACTGACAAGTCCAATTGCCACTTCTCTGGAACACCACAGTGGTGCCAGACCCCTTATTCTACTCTCTGGGACATCCCAGCAGAGACAGAAACAGTTCTAACCTCTCTCTGATACCATAGCCATGACAAGCCCAATTGCATCCCCTTGGTGGCAACAGACAAGTCAGAACACCTGTGGAACTTTCTCTCAGACTCCACAGCTGTGATAGCCCCACTTTTCCCTTCTCTGTCACATCACAGCACTAGGAACCCCAATCTACGCCTCTCTGGGACAGCACAGCAGTGAAAGACCCAGTTTCCACAAGTTCACACATCACAGCACTGATAGACCAAATTTCACCCTTTCTCTCACACCACACAAGGAACAAGCCCACTTTACACCTACATGGAACACCACAGCGCTGACAGTGCCAGCTTTCTCCTCTCTGTGACATATCATCAAAGACAAGTCTGAATTCTTCCCCTCCTCTAGGCCACAGCAGTGACAGTCCCCGTTTTCCTCTCTCTGGGAGATCACTGCACTGACAAGTCCAATTGACACCTCTCTGGGACACCCTGGCGGTGAAAGACCCATTATTCCCCTCTCTGGGACATCCCAGCAGAGACACAACCAAATCAAGACTCCCTGTCATACCACAGCCCCAACAACCCCAATTCCATCCCCTTTGTGGCAACAGACAAGTCATAGCACCTGTGGAACTTTCTCCGGGACTGCACAACAATGATCACTCCAGTTTTCCCCTCTCTGGGACACCACAGCAGTGACAGACTCACTTTTCCCCTCTTGCTGACATCACAGAACGGACAGGCCCAATTGATTCCTCTCTGGGACACCTGTGCAGTGGCAGCCTCAGTTTTTTCCTCTCTGTGACATCACACCAATGAGGAACTCATTTTCCCCTCTCTATGACATCACTGCACTGACAACTCTCATTTACACCTCTCTGGGACACCACAGCCGTCACACACGCATTATTCCCCTCTCTGGGACTTCACAGACATGATAGCCTCAAATCATCCCCTTTGCAACACCACAGCAGTGACTGCTCCACTTTTCCTCCATTTGTGACATCAGAGCAGTGACAGGCCCAACTTACCTCTCTTTATGACACCAAAGCTGGGGTAGCCTCACTTTTTTCTTCTCTGTGCCATCACACAAATGAGGGACCCAGATTCCCCTCTCTGTGACATCACTGCACTGACAAGTCCAATTGCCACTTCTCTGGAACACCACAGTGGTGCCAGACCCCTTATTCTACTCTCTGGGACATCCCAGCAGAGACAGAAACAGTTCTAACCTCTCTCTGATACCATAGCCATGACAAGCCCAATTGCATCCCCTTTGTGGCAACAGACAAGTCACAACACCTGTGGAACTTTCTCTCAGACTCCACAGCTGTGATAGCCCCACTTTTCCCTTCTCTGTCACATCACAGCACTAGGAACCCCAATCTACGCCTCTCTGGGACAGCACAGCAGTGAAAGACCCAGTTTCCACAAGTTCACACATCACAGCACTGACAGACCAAATTTCACCTTTTCTCTCACACCACACAAGGAACAAGCCCACTTTACACCTACATGGAACACCACAGCGCTGACAGTGCCAGCTTTCTCCTCTCTGTGACATATCATCAAAGACAAGTCTGAATTCTTCCCCTCCTCTAGGCCACAGCAGTGACAGCCTCAGTTTTCCTCTCTCTGGGAGATCACTGCACTGACAAGTCCAATTGACACCTCTCTGGGACACCCTGGCGGTGAAAGACCCATTATTCCCCTCTCTGGGACATCCCAGCAGAGACACAACCAAATCAAGACTCCCTGTCATACCACAGCCCCAACAACCCCAATTCCATCCCCTTTGTGGCAACAGACAAGTCATAGCACCTGTGGAACTTTCTCCAGGACTGCACAACAATGATCACTCTAGTTTTCCCTTCTCTGGGACACCACAGCAGTGACAGACTCACTTTTCCCCTCTTGCTGACATCACAGAAGTGACAGGCCCAATTGATGCCTCTCTGGGACACCTGTGCAGTGGCAGCCTCAGTTTTTTCCTCTCTGTGACATCACACCAATGAGGAAGTCATTTTCCCCTCTCTATGACATCACTGCACTGACAACTCTCATTTACACCTCTCTGGGACACCACAGCCGTCACACACGCATTATTCCCCTCTCTGGGACTTCACAGACATGATAGCCTCAATTCATCCCCTTTGCAACACCACAGCAGTGACTGCTCCACTTTTCCTCCATTTGTGACATCAGAGCAGTGACAGGCCCAACTTACCTCTCTTTATGACACCAAAGCTGGGGTAGCCTCACTTTTTTCTTCTCTGTGCCATCACACAAATGAGGGACCCAGATTCCCCTCTCTGTGACATCACTGCACTGACAAGTCCAATTGACACCTCTCTGGGACACCACAGTGGTGCCAGACCCCTTATTCTACTCTCTGGGACATCCCAGCAGAGACAGAAACAGTTCTAACCTCTCTCTGATACCATAGCCATGACAAGCCCAATTGCATCCCCTTGGTGGCAACAGACAAGTCACAACACCTGTGGAACTTTCTCTCAGACTCCACAGCTGTGATAGCCCCACTTTTCCCTTCTCTGTCACATCACAGCACTGGGAACCCCAATCTACGCCTCTCTGGGACAGCACAGCAGTGAAAGACCCAGTTTCCACAAGTTCACACATCACAGCACTGACAGACCAAATTTCACCCGTTCTCTCACACCACACAAGGAACAAGCCCACTTTACACCTACATAGAACACCACAGCGCTGACAGTGCCAGCTTTCTCCTCTCTGTGACATATCATCAAAGACAAGTCTGAATTCTTCCCCTCCTCTAGGCCACAGCAGTGACAGCCTCAGTTTTCCTCTCTCTGGGAGATCACTGCACTGACAAGTCCAATTGACACCTCTCTGGGACACCCTGGCGGTGAAAGACCCATTATTCCCCTCTCTGGGACATCCCAGCAGAGACACAACCAAATCAAGACTCCCTGTCATACCACAGCCCCAACAACCCCAATTCCATCCCCTTTGTGGCAACAGACAAGTCATAGCACCTGTGGAACTTTCTCCAGGACTGCACAACAATGATCACTCTAGTTTTCCCTTCTCTGGGACACCACAGCAGTGACAGACTCACTTTTCCCCTCTTGCTGACATCACAGAAGTGACAGGCCCAATTGATGCCTCTCTGGGACACCTGTGCAGTGGCAGCCTCAGTTTTTTCCTCTCTGTGACATCACACCAATGAGGAACTCATTTTCCCCTCTCTATGACATCACTGCACTGACAACTCTCATTTACACCTCTCTGGGACACCACAGCCGTCACACACGCATTATTCCCCTCTCTGGGACTTCACAGTCATGACAGCCTCAATTCATCCCATTTGCAACACCACAGCAGTGACTGCTCCACTTTTCCTTCATTTGTGACATCAGAGCAGTGACAGGACCAACATACCTCTCTTTATGACACCAAAGCTGGGGTAGCCTCACTTTTTTCTTCTCTGTGCCATCACACAAATGAGGGACCCAGATTCCCCTCTCTGTGACATCACTGCACTGACAAGTCCAATTGCCACTTCTCTGGAACACCACAGTGGTGCCAGACCCCTTATTCTACTCTCTGGGACATCCCAGCAGAGACAGAACCAGTTCTAACCTCTCTCTGATACCATAGCCATGACAAGCCCAATTGCATCCCCTTTGTGGCAACAGACAAGTCACAACACCTGTGGAACTTTCTCTCAGACTCCACAGCTGTGATAGCCCCACTTTTCCCTTCTCTGTCACATCACAGCACTAGGAACCCCAATCTACGCCTCTCTGGGACAGCACAGCACTGAAAGACCCAGTTTCCACAAGTTCACACATCACAGCACTGACAGACCAAATTTCACCCGTTCTCTCACACCACACAAGGAACAAGCCCACTTTACACCTACATGGAACACCACAGCGCTGACAGTGCCAGCTTTCTCCTCTCTGTGACATATCATCAAAGACAAGTCTGAATTCTTCCCCTCCTCTAGGCCACAGCAGTGACAGCCTCAGTTTTCCTCTCTCTGGGAGATCACTGCACTGACAAGTCCAATTGACACCTCTCTGGGACACCCTGGCGGTGAAAGACCCATTATTCCCCTCTCTGGGACATCCCAGCAGAGACACAACCAAATCAAGACTCCCTGTCATACCACAGCCCCAACAACCCCAATTCCATCCCCTTTGTGGCAACAGACAAGTCATAGCACCTGTGGAACTTTCTCCAGGACTGCACAACAATGATCACTCTAGTTTTCCCTTCTCTGGGACACCACAGCAGTGACAGACTCACTTTTCCCCTCTTGCTGACATCACAGAAGTGACAGGCCCAATTGATGCCTCTCTGGGACACCTGTGCAGTGGCAGCCTCAGTTTTTTCCTCTCTGTGACATCACACCAATGAGGAACTCATTTTCCCCTCTCTATGACATCACTGCACTGACAACTCTCATTTACACCTCTCTGGGACACCACAGCCGTCACACACGCATTATTCCCCTCTCTGGGACTTCACAGTCATGACAGCCTCAATTCATCCCCTTTGCAACACCACAGCAGTGACTGCTCCACTTTTCCTCCATTTGTGACATCAGAGCAGTGACAGGCCCAACTTACCTCTCTTTATGACACCAAAGCTGGGGTAGCCTCACTTTTTTCTTCTCTGTGCCATCACAAAAATGAGGGACCCAGATTCCCCTCTCTGTGACATCACTGCACTGACAAGTCCAATTGACACCTCTCTGGAACACCACAGTGGTGCCAGACCCCTTATTCTACTCTCTGGGACATCCCAGCAGAGACAGAAACAGTTCTAACCTCTCTCTGATACCATAGCCATGACAAGCCCAATTGCATCCCCTTGGTGGCAACAGACAAGTCAGAACACCTGTGGAACTTTCTCTCAGACTCCACAGCTGTGATAGCCCCACTTTTCCCTTCTCTGTCACATCACAGCACTGGGAACCCCAATCTACGCCTCTCTGGGACAGCACAGCAGTGAAAGACCCAGTTTCCACAAGTTCACACATCACAGCACTGACAGACCAAATTTCACCCGTTCTCTCACACCACACAAGGAACAAGCCCACTTTACACCTACATGGAACACCACAGCGCTGACAGTGCCAGCTTTCTCCTCTCCGTGACATAACATCAAAGACAAGTCTGAATTCTTCCCCTCCTCTAGGCCACAGCAGTGACAGCCTCAGTTTCCCTCTCTCTGGGAGATCACTGCACTGACAAGTCCAATTGACACCTCTCTGGGACACCCTGGCGGTGAAAGACCCATTATTCCCCTCTCTGGGACATCCCAGCAGAGACACAACCAAATCAAGACTCCCTGTCATACCACAGCCCCAACAACCCCAATTCCATCCCCTTTGTGGCAACAGACAAGTCATAGCACCTGTGGAACTTTCTCCGGGACTGCACAACAATGATCACTCCAGTTTTCCCCTCTCTGGGACACCACAGCAGTGACAGACTCACTTTTCCCCTCTTGCTGACATCACAGAAGTGACAGGCCCAATTGATGCCTCTCTGGGACACCTGTGCAGTGGCAGCCTCAGTTTTTTCCTCTCTGTGACATCACACCAATGAGGAACTCATTTTCCCCTCTCTATGACATCACTGCACTGACAACTCTCATTTACATCTCTCTGGGACACCACAGCCGTCACACACGCATTATTCCCCTCTCTGGGACTTCACAGACATGATATCCTCAATTCATCCCCTTTGCAACACCACAGCAGTGACTGCTCCACTTTTCCTCCATTTGTGACATCAGAGCAGTGACAGGCCCAACTTACCTCTCTTTATGACACCAAAGCTGGGGTAGCCTCACTTTTTTCTTCTCTGTGCCATCACACAAATGAGGGACCCAGATTCCCCTCTCTGTGACATCACTGCACTGACAAGTCCAATTGCCACTTCTCTGGAACACCACAGTGGTGCCAGACCCCTTATTCTACTCTCTGGGACATCCCAGCAGAGACAGAAACAGTTCTAACCTCTCTCTGATACCATAGCCATGACAAGCCCAATTGCATCCCCTTTGGGGCAACAGACAAGTCACAACACCTGTGGAACTTTCTCTCAGACTCCACAGCTGTGATAGCCCCACTTTTCCCTTCTCTGTCACATCACAGCACTAGGAACCCCAATCTACGCCTCTCTGGGACAGCACAGCAGTGAAAGACCCAGTTTCCACAAGTTCACACATCACAGCACTGACAGACCAAATTTCACCCGTTCTCTCACACCACACAAGGAACAAGCCCACTTTACACCTACATGGAACACCACAGCGCTGACAGTGCCAGCTTTCTCCTCTCCGTGACATATCATCAAAGACAAGTCTGAATTCTTCCCCTCCTCTAGGCCACAGCAGTGACAGCCTCAGTTTTCCTCTCTCTGGGAGATCACTGCACTGACAAGTCCAATTGACACCTCTCTGGGACACCCTGGCGGTGAAAGACCCATTATTCCCCTCTCTGGGACATCCCAGCAGAGACACAACCAAATCAAGACTCCCTGTCATACCACAGCCCCAACAACCCCAGTTCCATCCCCTTTGTGGCAACAGACAAGTCATAGCACCTGTGGAACTTTCTCCAGGACTGCACAACAATGATCACTCTAGTTTTCCCTTCTCTGGGACACCACAGCAGTGACAGACTCACTTTTCCCCTCTTGCTGACATCACAGAAGTGACAGGCCCAATTGATGCCTCTCTGGGACACCTGTGCAGTGGCAGCCTCAGTTTTTTCCTCTCTGTGACATCCCCTCTCTATGACATCACTGCACTGACAACTCTCATTTACACCTCTCTGGGACACCACAGCCGTCACACACGCATTATTCCCCTCTCTGGGACTTCACAGACATGATAGCCTCAATTCATCCCCTTTGCAACACCACAGCAGTGACTGCTCCACTTTTCCTCCATTTGTGACATCAGAGCAGTGACAGGCCCAACTTACCTCTCTTTATGACACCAAAGCTGGGGTAGCCTCACTTTTTTCTTCTCTGTGCCATCACACAAATGAGGGACCCAGATTCCCCTCTCTGTGACATCACTGCACTGACAAGTCCAATTGCCACTTCTCTGGAACACCACAGTGGTGCCAGACCCCTTATTCTACTCTCTGGGACATCCCAGCAGAGACAGAAACAGTTCTAACCTCTCTCTGATACCATAGCCATGACAAGCCCAATTGCATCCCCTTGGTGGCAACAGACAAGTCACAACACCTGTGGAACTTTCTCTCAGACTCCACAGCTGTGATAGCCCCACTTTTCCCTTCTCTGTCACATCACAGCACTAGGAACCCCAATCTACGCCTCTCTGGGACAGCACAGCAGTGAAAGACCCAGTTTCCACAAGTTCACACATCACAGCACTGACAGACCAAATTTCACCCGTTCTCTCACACCACACAAGGAACAAGCCCACTTTACACCTACATGGAACACCACAGCGCTGACAGTGCCAGCTTTCTCCTCTCCGTGACATAACATCAAAGACAAGTCTGAATTCTTCCCCTCCTCTAGGCCACAGCAGTGACAGCCTCAGTTTCCCTCTCTCTGGGAGATCACTGCACTGACAAGTCCAATTGACACCTCTCTGGGACACCCTGGCGGTGAAAGACCCATTATTCCCCTCTCTGGGACATCCCAGCAGAGACACAACCAAATCAAGACTCCCTGTCATACCACAGCCCCAACAACCCCAATTCCATCCCCTTTGTGGCAACAGACAAGTCATAGCACTTGTGGAACTTTCTCCAGGACTGCACAACAATGATCACTCTAGTTTTCCCTTCTCTGGGACACCACAGCAGTGACAGACTCACTTTTCCCCTCTTGCTGACATCACAGAAGTGACAGGCCCAATTGATGCCTCTCTGGGACATCTGTGCAGTGGCAGCCTCAGTTTTTTCCTCTCTGTGACATCACACCAATGAGGAACTCATTTTCCCCTCTCTATGACATCACTGCACTGACAACTCTCATTTACACCTCTCTGGGACACCACAGCCGTCACACACGCATTATTCCCCTCTCTGGGACTTCACAGTCATGACAGCCTCAATTCATCCCATTTGCAACACCACAGCAGTGACTGCTCCACTTTTCCTTCATTTGTGACATCAGAGCAGTGACAGGACCAACATACCTCTCTTTATGACACCAAAGCTAGGGTAGCCTCACTTTTTTCTTCTCTGTGCCATCACACAAATGAGGGACCCAGATTCCCCTCTCTGTGACATCACTGCACTGACAAGTCCAATTGCCACTTCTCTGGAACACCACAGTGGTGCCAGACCCCTTATTCTACTCTCTGGGACATCCCAGCAGAGACAGAAACAGTTCTAACCTCTCTCTGATACCATAGCCATGACAAGCCCAATTGCATCCCCTTGGTGGCAACAGACAAGTCAGAACACCTGTGGAACTTTCTCTCAGACTCCACAGCTGTGATAGCCCCACTTTTCCCTTCTCTGTCACATCACAGCACTAGGAACCCCAATCTACGCCTCTCTGGGACAGCACAGCAGTGAAAGACCCAGTTTCCACAAGTTCACACATCACAGCACTGATAGACCAAATTTCACCCTTTCTCTCACACCACACAAGGAACAAGCCCACTTTACACCTACATGGAACACCACAGCGCTGACAGTGCCAGCTTTCTCCTCTCTGTGACATATCATCAAAGACAAGTCTGAATTCTTCCCCTCCTCTAGGCCACAGCAGTGACAGTCCCCGTTTTCCTCTCTCTGGGAGATCACTGCACTGACAAGTCCAATTGACACCTCTCTGGGACACCCTGGCGGTGAAAGACCCATTATTCCCCTCTCTGGGACATCCCAGCAGAGACACAACCAAATCAAGACTCCCTGTCATACCACAGCCCCAACAACCCCAATTCCATCCCCTTTGTGGCAACAGACAAGTCATAGCACCTGTGGAACTTTCTCCGGGACTGCACAACAATGATCACTCCAGTTTTCCCCTCTCTGGGACACCACAGCAGTGACAGACTCACTTTTCCCCTCTTGCTGACATCACAGAAGTGACAGGCCCAATTGATGCCTCTCTGGGACACCTGTGCAGTGGCAGCCTCAGTTTTTTCCTCTCTGTGACATCACACCAATGAGGAACTCATTTTCCCCTCTCTATGACATCACTGCACTGACAACTCTCATTTACACCTCTCTGGGACACCACAGCCGTCACACACGCATTATTCCCCTCTCTGGGACTTCACAGACATGATAGCCTCAATTCATCCCCTTTGCAACACCACAGCAGTGACTGCTCCACTTTTCCTCCATTTGTGACATCAGAGCAGTGACAGGCCCAACTTACTTCTCTTTATGACACCAAAGCTGGGGTAGCCTCACTTTTTTCTTCTCTGTGCCATCACACAAATGAGGGACCCAGATTCCCCTCTCTGTGACATCACTGCACTGACAAGTCCAATTGACACCTCTCTGGGACACCACAGTGGTGCCAGACCCCTTATTCTACTCTCTGGGACATCCCAGCAGAGACAGAAACAGTTCTAACCTCTCTCTGATACCATAGCCATGACAAGCCCAATTGCATCCCCTTGGTGGCAACAGACAAGTCAGAACACCTGTGGAACTTTCTCTCAGACTCCACAGCTGTGATAGCCCCACTTTTCCCTTCTCTGTCACATCACAGCACTGGGAACCCCAATCTACGCCTCTCTGGGACAGCACAGCAGTGAAAGACCCAGTTTCCACAAGTTCACACATCACAGCACTGACAGACCAAATTTCACCCGTTCTCTCATACCACACAAGGAACAAGCCCACTTTACACCTACATGGAACACCACAGCGCTGACAGTGCCAGCTTTCTCCTCTCTGTGACATATCATCAAAGACAAGTCTGAATTCTTCCCCTCCTCTAGGCCACAGCAGTGACAGCCTCAGTTTTCCTCTCTCTGGGAGATCACTGCACTGACAAGTCCAATTGACACCTCTCTGGGACACCCTGGCGGTGAAAGACCCATTATTCCCCTCTCTGGGACATCCCAGCAGAGACACAACCAAATCAAGACTCCCTGTCATACCACAGCCCCAACAACCCCAATTCCATCCCCTTTGTGGCAACAGACAAGTCATAGCACCTGTGGAACTTTCTCCAGGACTGCACAACAATGATCACTCTAGTTTTCCCTTCTCTGGGACACCACAGCAGTGACAGACTCACTTTTCCCCTCTTGCTGACATCACAGAAGTGACAGGCCCAATTGATGCCTCTCTGGGACACCTGTGCAGTGGCAGCCTCAGTTTTTTCCTCTCTGTGACATCACACCAATGAGGAACTCATTTTCCCCTCTCTATGACATCACTGCACTGACAACTCGCATTTACACCTCTCTGGGACACCACAGCCGTCACACACGCATTATTCCCCTCTCTGGGACTTCACAGACATGATAGCCTCAATTCATCCCCTTTGCAACACCACAGCAGTGACTGCTCCACTTTTCCTTCATTTGTGACATCAGAGCAGTGACAGGCCCAACTTACCTCTCTTTATGACACCAAAGCTGGGGTAGCCTCACTTTTTTCTTCTCTGTGCCATCACAAAATGAGGGACCCAGATTCCCCTCTCTGTGACATCACTGCACTGACAAGTCCAATTGACACCTCTCTGGGACACCACAGTGGTGCCAGACCCCTTATTCTACTCTCTGGGACATCCCAGCAGAGACAGAACCAGTTCTAACCTCTCTCTGATACCATAGCCATGACAAGCCCAATTGCATCCCCTTGGTGGCAACAGACAAGTCAGAACACCTGTGGAACTTTCTCTCAGACTCCACAGCTGTGATAGCCCCACTTTTCCCTTCTCTGTCACATCACAGCACTAGGAACCCCAATCTACGCCTCTCTGGGACAGCACAGCAGTGAAAGACCCAGTTTCCACAAGTTCACACATCACAGCACTGATAGACCAAATTTCACCCTTTCTCTCACACCACACAAGGAACAAGCCCACTTTACACCTACATGGAACACCACAGCGCTGACAGTGCCAGCTTTCTCCTCTCTGTGACATATCATCAAAGACAAGTCTGAATTCTTCCCCTCCTCTAGGCCACAGCAGTGACAGTCCCCGTTTTCCTCTCTCTGGGAGATCACTGCACTGACAAGTCCAATTGACACCTCTCTGGGACACCCTGGCGGTGAAAGACCCATTATTCCCCTCTCTGGGACATCCCAGCAGAGACACAACCAAATCAAGACTCCCTGTCATACCACAGCCCCAACAACCCCAATTCCATCCCCTTTGTGGCAACAGACAAGTCATAGCACCTGTGGAACTTTCTCCGGGACTGCACAACAATGATCACTCCAGTTTTCCCCTCTCTGGGACACCACAGCAGTGACAGACTCACTTTTCCCCTCTTGCTGACATCACAGAAGTGACAGGCCCAATTGATGCCTCTCTGGGACACCTGTGCAGTGGCAGCCTCAGTTTTTTCCTCTCTGTGACATCACACCAATGAGGAACTCATTTTCCCCTCTCTATGACATCACTGCACTGACAACTCTCATTTACACCTCTCTGGGACACCACAGCCGTCACACACGCATTATTCCCCTCTCTGGGACTTCACAGACATGATAGCCTCAATTCATCCCCTTTGCAACACCACAGCAGTGACTGCTCCACTTTTCCTCCATTTGTGACATCAGAGCAGTGACAGGCCCAACTTACTTCTCTTTATGACACCAAAGCTGGGGTAGCCTCACTTTTTTCTTCTCTGTGCCATCACACAAATGAGGGACCCAGATTCCCCTCTCTGTGACATCACTGCACTGACAAGTCCAATTGACACCTCTCTGGGACACCACAGTGGTGCCAGACCCCTTATTCTACTCTCTGGGACATCCCAGCAGAGACAGAAACAGTTCTAACCTCTCTCTGATACCATAGCCATGACAAGCCCAATTGCATCCCCTTGGTGGCAACAGACAAGTCAGAACACCTGTGGAACTTTCTCTCAGACTCCACAGCTGTGATAGCCCCACTTTTCCCTTCTCTGTCACATCACAGCACTGGGAACCCCAATCTACGCCTCTCTGGGACAGCACAGCAGTGAAAGACCCAGTTTCCACAAGTTCACACATCACAGCACTGACAGACCAAATTTCACCCGTTCTCTCATACCACACAAGGAACAAGCCCACTTTACACCTACATGGAACACCACAGCGCTGACAGTGCCAGCTTTCTCCTCTCTGTGACATATCATCAAAGACAAGTCTGAATTCTTCCCCTCCTCTAGGCCACAGCAGTGACAGCCTCAGTTTTCCTCTCTCTGGGAGATCACTGCACTGACAAGTCCAATTGACACCTCTCTGGGACACCCTGGCGGTGAAAGACCCATTATTCCCCTCTCTGGGACATCCCAGCAGAGACACAACCAAATCAAGACTCCCTGTCATACCACAGCCCCAACAACCCCAATTCCATCCCCTTTGTGGCAACAGACAAGTCATAGCACCTGTGGAACTTTCTCCAGGACTGCACAACAATGATCACTCTAGTTTTCCCTTCTCTGGGACACCACAGCAGTGACAGACTCACTTTTCCCCTCTTGCTGACATCACAGAAGTGACAGGCCCAATTGATGCCTCTCTGGGACACCTGTGCAGTGGCAGCCTCAGTTTTTTCCTCTCTGTGACATCACACCAATGAGGAACTCATTTTCCCCTCTCTATGACATCACTGCACTGACAACTCGCATTTACACCTCTCTGGGACACCACAGCCGTCACACACGCATTATTCCCCTCTCTGGGACTTCACAGACATGATAGCCTCAATTCATCCCCTTTGCAACACCACAGCAGTGACTGCTCCACTTTTCCTTCATTTGTGACATCAGAGCAGTGACAGGCCCAACTTACCTCTCTTTATGACACCAAAGCTGGGGTAGCCTCACTTTTTTCTTCTCTGTGCCATCACAAAATGAGGGACCCAGATTCCCCTCTCTGTGACATCACTGCACTGACAAGTCCAATTGACACCTCCTCTGGGACACCACAGTGGTGCCAGAACCCCTTATTCTACTCTCTGGGACATCCCAGCAGAGACAGAACCAGTTCTAACCTCTCTCTGATACCATAGCCATGACAAGCCCAATTGCATCCCTTGGTGGCAACAGACAAGTCACAACACCTGTGGAACTTTCTCTCAGACTCCACAGCTGTGATAGCCCCACTTTTCCCTTCTCTGTCACATCACAGCACTGGGAACCCCAATCTACGCCTCTCTGGGACAGCACAGCAGTGAAAGACCCAGTTTCCACAAGTTCCACATCACAGCACTGACAGACCAAATTTCACCCGTTCTCTCACACCAACACAAGGAACAAGCCCACTTTTACACCTACATAGACACCACAGCGCTGACAGTGCCAGCTTTCTCCTCTCTGTGACATATCATCAAAGACAAAGTCTGAATTCTTCCCCTCCTCTAGGCCACAGCAGTGACAGCCTCAGTTTTCCTCTCTCTGGGAGATCACTGCACTGACAAGTCCAATTGACACCTCTCTGGGACACCCTGGCGGTGAAAGACCCATTATTCCCCTCTCTGGGACATCCCAGCAGAGACACAACCAAAATCAAGACTCCCTGTCATACCACAGCCCCAACAACCCCAATTCCATCCCCTTGTTGTGGCAACAGACAAGTCATAGCACCTGTGGAACTTTCTCCAGGACTGCACAACAATGATCACTCTAGTTTTCCCTTCTCTGGGGACACCACAGCAGTGACAGACTCACTTTTCCCTCTTGCTGACATCACAGAAGTGACAGGCCAATTGATGCCTCTCTGGGACACCTGTGCAGTGGCAGCCTCAGTTTTTTCCTCTCTGTGACATCACACCAATGAGGAACTCATTTTCCCCCTCTCTATGACATCACTGCACTGACAACTCTCATTTACACCTCTCTGGGACAACCACAGCCGTCACACACGCATTATTCCCCTCTCTGGGACTTCACAGTCATGACAGCCTCAATTCATCCCATTTGCAACACCACAGCAGTGACTGCTCCACTTTTCCTTCATTTGTGACATCAGAGCAGTGACAGGACCAACATACCTCTCTTTATGACACCAAGCTGGGGTAGCCTCACTTTTTTCTTTCTCTGTGCCATCACACAAATGAGGGACCCAGATTCCCCTCTCTGTGACATCACTGCACTGACAAGTCCAATTGCCACTTCTCTGGAACACCACAGTGGTGCCAGGACCCCTTATTCTACTCTCTGGGACATCCCAGCAGAGACAGAACCAGTTCTAACCTCTCTCTGATACCATAGCCATGACAAGCCCAATTGCATCCCCTTTGTGGCAACAGACAAGTCACAACACCTGTGGAACTTTCTCTCAGACTCCACAGCTGTGATAGCCCCACTTTCCCTTCTCTGTCACATCACAGCACTAGGAACCCCAATCTACGCCTCTCTGGGACAGCACAGCACTGAAAGACCCAGTTTCCACAAGTTCACACATCACAGCACTGACAGACCAAATTTCACCCGTTCTCTCACACCACACAAGGAACAAGCCCACTTTACACCTACATGGAACACCACAGCGCTGACAGTGCCAGCTTTCTCCTCTCTGTGACATATCATCAAAGACAAGTCTGAATTCTTCCCCTCCTCTAGGCCACAGCAGTGACAGCCTCAGTTTTCCTCTCTCTGGGAGATCACTGCACTGACAAGTCCAATTGACACCTCTCTGGGACACCCTGGCGGTGAAAGACCCATTATTCCCCTCTCTGGGACATCCAGCAGAGACACAACCAAATCAAGACTCCCTGTCATACCACAGCCCCAACACACCCAATTCCATCCCCTTTGTGGCAACAGACAAGTCATAGCACCTGTGGAACTTTCTCCAGGACTGCACAACAATGATCACTCTAGTTTTCCCTTCTCTGGGACACCACAGCAGTGACAGACTCACTTTTCCCCTCTTGCTGACATCACAGAAGTGGACAGGCCCAATTGATGCCTCTCTGGGACACCTGTGCAGTGGCAGCCTCAGTTTTTTCCTCTCTGTGACATCACACCAATGAGGAACTCATTTTCCCCTCTCTATGACATCACTGCACTGACAACTCTCATTTACACCTCTCTGGGACACCACAGCCGTCACACACGCATTATTCCC
>JANVCZ010000088.1:0-160012 GCA_032357785.1 Periparus ater | reverse complement strand
AATTCCACAAATTTTTTCAAAATTACACAAAAAATTTTCAAAATTTTAAAATATTATAAATTTCCCAAAAATCCCCCAGTATTCCATTTAAATTCACAAATTATTCAAATCGCAAAATTCTACAGAATTTACAAAAATCAAAAAGAAAAAAATGACGCAAAATTCTTTAAATATTTTCAAAATTTCACAAATTTTTTCAAAATTTTAGAAATATCATAAATTTCCCAAAAATCCCTCTGAATTCCATTAAAATTCACAAATTATTGAAAACGCAAAATTCTACACAATTTTAAAAAAATGAAAAAGAAAAAAATCACGCATAATTATTTAAATATTTTCAAAATTCCACAAATTTTTTCAAAATTACACAAATTTTTTTCAAAATTACACAAAAAATTTTCAAAATTTTAGAAATACCTATAATTTCTTAAAAATCCCCCAGAATTCCATTAAAATTCACAAATTATTGAAATCTCAAAATTCTACTAAATTTTACAAAAAAAAAAAAAAATCACACAAAATTATTTAAATACTTTCAAAATTCCCACAAATTTTTTCAAAATTACACAAAAAATTTTCAAAATTTTAAAAATATCATAAATTTCACAAAAATCCCTAAGAATTCCATTTAAATTCACAAATTATTGAAATTGCAAAATTCTACACAATTTTAAAAAAATGAAAAAGAAAAAAAATCACGCATAATTATTTAAATTTTTTCAAAATTCCACAAATTTTTTCAAAATTCCACAAATTATTTCAAAATTACACCAAAAATTTTCAAAATTTTAAAAATATCTTTAATTTCTTAAAAATCCCCCAGAATTCCATTTAAATTCACAAATTATTTCAATCTCAAAATTCTACTGAATTTTTCAAAAAAAAAAAAATAATCACACAAAATTATTTAAATATTTTCAAAATTCCACAATTTTTTTCAAAATTCCACAAATTTTTTCAAAATTACACAAAAAATTTCAAAATTTTGGAAATATCATAAATTTCCCAAAAATCCCTCAGATTTCCATTAAAAATTCACAAATTATTCAAATCTCAAAATTCTACTAAATTTTACAAAAAAAAAAAAAAAAAAAAAAAAAAAATCACACAAAATTATTTAAATACTTTCAAAATTCCACAAATTTTTTCAAAATTACACAAAAAATTTTCAAAATTTTAAAAATATCATAAATTTCCCAAAAATCCCCCGGAATTCCATTTAAATTCAAAATTATTGAAGTCGCAAAATTCTACACAATTTTAAAAAAAATGAAAAAGAAAAAAATCACGCATAAGTATTTAAATATTTTCAAAATTTCACAAATTTTTTCAAAATTACAAGAAAAATTTTCTAAATTTCAGAAATTTCATCAATTTCCCAAAAATCCCCCCGAATTCCATTTAAATTCACAAATTATTCAAATCGTAAAATTCTACACAATTTTAGAAAAATAAAAGAAAAAAAAATGACGCATAATTATTTAAATATTTTCAAAATTCCACAAATTTTTTCAAAATTCCACTAATTTTTTCAAAATTATACAAAAAAATTTTCAAAATTGTAGAGATATCATAAATTTCTTAAAAATTTCTCAGAATTCCCTTAAAATTCACAAATTATTTCAATCTCAAAATCCTACAGAATTTTTCAAAAAAAAAAAAATTTTTTTTTTAAAAATCACACAAAATTCTTCAAATATTTTCAAAATTCCACAAATTTTTTCAAAAATTTTAGAAATATCATAAATTTCCCAAAAATCCCCCCCGAATTCCATTTAAATTCACAAATTATTGAAATCTCAAAATTCTACACAATTTTAAAAAAATGAAAAAGAAAAAAATCACGCATAATTATTTAAATATTTTCAAAATTCCACAAATTTTTTCAAAATTCCACAAATTTTTTTCAAAATTACACAAAAAATTTTTTCAAAATTTTAAAAAATATCTATAATTTCCCAAAAATCCCCCGGAATTCCATTTAAATTCACAAATTATTCAAATCGCAAAATTCAACACAATTTTTACAAAAAAAAAAAGAAAAAAATCACGCAAAATTATTTAAAATATTTTCAAAATACCACAAATTTTTTCAAAATTACACAAAAAATTTCAAAATTTTAGAAATATCATAAATTTCACAAAAAATCCTCAGAATTCCATTAAAATTCAAAAACTATTGAAATCGCAAAATTCTACACAATTTTAAAAAAATTCAAAAGAAAAAAAAATCACACAAAATTATTTAAATATTTTCAAAATTTCACAAATTTTTTCAAAATTTTAGAAATATCATAAATTTCCCAAAAATCCCCCCGAATTCCATTAAAATTCACAAATTATTGAAATCGCAAAATTCTACATAATTTTAAAAAAATGAAAAAGAAAAAAATCACGCAAAATTATTTAAATATTTTCAAAATTCCACAAATTTTTTCAAAATTACACAAAAAAATTTTCAAAATTTTCAAAATATTATAAATTTCCCAAAAATCCCCCAGTATTCCATTTAAATTCACAAATTATTCAAATCGCAAAATTCTACAGAATTTTACAAAAATCAAAAAGAAAAAAAAATGACGCAAAATTATTTAAATATTTTCAAACTTTCACAAATTTTTTCAAAATTCCACAAATTTTTTCAAAATTACCCAAAAAAAAATTTTCAAAATTTTAGAAATATCATAAATTTCCCCAAAACTCCCTCTGAATTCCATTAAAATTCACAAATTATTGAAATCGCAAAATTCTACAGAATTTTACAAAAATCAAAAAGAAAAAAAATTGCGCATAATTATTTAAATATTTTCAAAATTCCACAAATTTTTTTCAAAATTACACAAATTTTTTCAAAATTACACAAAAAATTTTCAAAATTTTAGAAATATCATAAATTTCTTAAAAATCCCTCAGACTTCCATTTAAATTCACAAATTATTGAAATCGCAAAATTCTACACAATTTTACAAAAATAAAAAAAAAAATCACACAAAATTATTTAAATATTTTCAAAATTCCACAAATTTTTTCAAAATTACACAAAAAATTTTCAAAATGATAGAAATATCATAAATTTCCCAAAAATCCCCCCGAATTCCATTAAAATTCACAAATTATTTCAATCTCAAAATCCTACAGAATTTTTCAAAAAAAAAAAAAAAATCACACAAAAATTCTTTAAATATTTTCAAAATTTCACAAATTTTTTCAAAATTTTAGAAATATCATAAATTTCCCAAAAATCCCCCAGAATTCCATTTAAATTCACAAATTATTGAAATCGCAAAATTCTACACAATTTTAAAAAAAATGAAAAAGAAAAAAAATCACGCATAATTATTTAAATATTTTCAAAATTACACAAATTTTTTCGAAATTCCACAAATTTTTTTCAAAATTACACCAAAAATTTTCAAAATTTTAGAAATATCTATAATTTCCCAAAAATCCCCCAGAATTCCATTTAAATTCACAAATTATTTCAATCTCAAAATTCTACAGAATTTTTTTAAAAAAAAAAAATCACACAAAATTATTTAAATATTTTCAAACTTTCACAAATTTTTTAAAAATTCCACAAATTTTTCAAAATTACCCAAAAAAATTTTCAAAATTTTAGAAATATCATAAATTTCCCAAAACTCCCTCTGAATTCCATTAAAATTCACAAATTATTGAAATCGCAAAATTCTACAGAATTTTACAAAAATCAAAAAGAAAAAAAATTGCGCATAATTATTTAAATATTTTCAAAATTCCACAATTTTTTTCAAAATTCCACAAATTTTTTCAAAATTACACAAAAAATTTTCAAAATTTTAGAAATATCATAAATTTCACAAAAATCCCTCAGAATTCCATTTAAATTCACAAATTATTGAAATCTCAAAATTCTACTAAATTTTACAAAAAAAAAAAAAAAATCACACAAAATTAGTTAAATAATTTCA
Source organism: Periparus ater (assembly GCA_032357785.1). Lineage (NCBI taxonomy): Eukaryota > Metazoa > Chordata > Aves > Passeriformes > Paridae > Periparus > Periparus ater. Next base: position 156,062 of record JANVCZ010000088.1, on the reverse strand, counting down.
AAATTCCACAAATTTTTTCAAAATTACACAAAAAATTTTCAAAATTTTAAAAATATCATGAATTTCACAAAAATCCCTAAGAATTCCATTTAAATTCACAAATTATTGAAATCGCAAAATTCTACATAATTTTACAAAAATGAAAAAGAAAAAAATCACGCATAAAGTATTTAAATATTTTCAAAATTCCACAAATTTTTTCAAAATTCCACAAATTTTTTCAAAATTACACAAAAAAAAATTTCAAAATTTTAGAAATATCATAAATTTCACAAAAATTCCTCAGAATTCCCATTAAAATTCAAAAAACTATTGAAATCGCAAAATTCTACTAAATTTTACAAAAAAAAAAAAAAAAAAATCACACAAAATAATTTAAATTTTTCAAAATTCCCACAAATTTATTCCAAAATTACACAAAAACTTTTCAAAATTTTAAAAATATCATAAATTTCACAAAAATCCCTAAGAATTCCATTTAAATTCACAAATTATTGAAATCGCAAAATTCTACACAATTTTAAAAAAATGAAAAAGAAAAAAAATTATTTAAAATAATTTTTTAAATATTTGAATATTTAAAAATAATTATTTCTTATTAAATATTTAAATATTTATATTTATGTTATATTATATATAATTATATATATTATATTATATTTATATTATATATAAATATTGAATATTTATTATTAATTATTAAACATAGTTATTTAAATATTTTCAAAATTACACAAATTTTTTTCAAAATTCCACAAAAAAATTTTCAAAATTTTAAAAATATCTATAATTTCCCAAAAATCCCCCCGAATTCCATTTAAATTCACAAATTATTCAAATCTCAAAATTCTACAGAATTTTACAAAAATCAAAAAGAAAAAAAAATCAAATCTCAAAATTCTACAGAATTTTACAAAAATCAAAAAGAAAAAAAATCACGCAAAATTATTTAAATATTTTCAAAATTCCACAAATTTTTTCAAAATTACACAAAAAAATTTTCAAAATTTTAGAAATATCATAAATTTTCCAAAAATCCCCCAGAATTCCATTTAAATTCACAAATTATTCAAATCGCAAAATTCTACAGAATTTTACAAAAATCAAAAAGAAAAAAAATTGCGCATAATTATGTAAATATTTTCAAAATTCCACAATTTTTTTCAAAATTCCACAAATTTTTTCAAAATTACACAAAAAATTTTCAAAATTTTAGAAATATCATAAATTTCACAAAAATTCCTCAGAATTCCATTAAAATTCAAAAACTATTGAAATCGCAAAATTCTACACAATTTTAAAAAAATTCAAAAGAAAAAAAATCACACAAAATTATTTAAATATTTTCAAAATTTCACAAATTTTTTCAAAATTTTAGAAATATCATAAATTTCTTAAAAATCCCCCCGAATTCCATTAAAATTCACAAATTATTCAAATCGCAAAATTCTAGATAATTTTAAAAAAATGAAAAAGAAAAAAATCACGCAAAATTATTTAAATATTTTCAAAATTCCACAAATTTTTTCAAAATTACACAAAAAATTTTCAAAATTTTAAAAATATCATAAATTTCCCAAAAATCCCCCAGTATTCCATTTAAATTCACAAATTATTCAAATCGCAAAATTCTACAGAATTTTACAAAAATCAAAAAGAAAAAAAATGACGCAAAATTCTTTAAATATTTTCAAAATTTCACAAATTTTTTCAAAATTTTAGAAATATCATAAATTTCCCAAAAATCCCTCTGAATTCCATTAAAATTCACAAATTATTGAAAACGCAAAATTCTACACAATTTTAAAAAAATGAAAAAGAAAAAAATCACGCATAAGTATTTAAATATTTTCAAAATTTCACAAATTTTTTCAAAATTACAAGAAAAATTTTCTAAATTTCAGAAATTTCATCAATTTCCCAAAAATCCCCCCGAATTCCATTTAAATTCACAAATTATTCAAATCGTAAAATTCTACACAATTTTAGAAAAATAAAAGAAAAAAAATGACGCATAATTATTTAAATATTTTCAAAATTCCACAAATTTTTCAAAATTCCACTAATTTTTTCAAAATTATACAAAAAAATTTTCAAAATTGTAGAGATATCATAAATTTCTTAAAAATTTCTCAGAATTCCCTTAAAATTCACAATTATTTCAATCTCAAAATCCTACAGAATTTTTCAAAAAAAAAAATTTTTTTTTTAAAAATCACACAAAATTCTTCAAATATTTTCAAAATTTCACAAATTTTTTCAAAATTTTAGAAATATCATAAATTTCCCAAAAATCCCCCCGAATTCCATTTAAATTCACAAATTATTGAAATCTCAAAATTCTACACAATTTTAAAAAAATGAAAAAGAAAAAAATCACGCATAATTATTTAAATATTTTCAAAATTCCACAAATTTTTTCAAAATTCCACAAATTTTTTTCAAAATTACACAAAAAATTTTTTCAAAATTTTAAAAATATCTATAATTTCCCAAAAATCCCCCGGAATTCCATTTAAATTCACAAATTATTCAAATCGCAAAATTCAACACAATTTTACAAAAAAAAAAAGAAAAAAATCACGCAAAATTATTTAAATATTTTCAAAATACCACAAATTTTTTCAAAATTACACAAAAAATTTTCAAAATTTTAGAAATATCATAAATTTCACAAAAAATCCTCAGAATTCCATTAAAATTCAAAAACTATTGAAATCGCAAAATTCTACACAATTTTAAAAAAATTCAAAAGAAAAAAAATCACACAAAATTATTTAAATATTTTCAAAATTTCACAAATTTTTTCAAAATTTTAGAAATATCATAAATTTCTTAAAAATCCCCCCGAATTCCATTAAAATTCACAAATTATTGAAATCGCAAAATTCTACATAATTTTAAAAAAATGAAAAAGAAAAAAATCACGCAAAATTATTTAAATATTTTCAAAATTCCACAAATTTTTTCAAAATTACACAAAAAATTTTCAAAATTTTCAAAATATTATAAATTTCCCAAAAATCCCCCAGTATTCCATTTAAATTCACAAATTATTCAAATCGCAAAATTCTACAGAATTTTACAAAAATCAAAAAGAAAAAAAATGACGCAAAATTATTTAAATATTTTCAAACTTTCACAAATTTTTTCAAAATTCCACAAATTTTTTCAAAATTACCCAAAAAAAATTTCAAAATTTTAGAAATATCATAAATTTCCCAAAACTCCCTCTGAATTCCATTAAAATTCACAAATTATTGAAATCGCAAAATTCTACAGAATTTTACAAAAATCAAAAAGAAAAAAAATTGCGCATAATTATTTAAATATTTTCAAAATTCCACAAATTTTTTTCAAAATTACACAAATTTTTTCAAAATTACACAAAAAATTTTCAAAATTTAGAAATATCATAAATTTCTTAAAAATCCCTCAGACTTCCATTTAAATTCACAAATTATTGAAATCGCAAAATTCTACACAATTTTACAAAAATAAAAAAAAAAATCACACAAAATTATTTAAATATTTTCAAAATTCCACAAATTTTTTCAAAATTACACAAAAAATTTTCAAAATGATAGAAATATCATAAATTTCCCAAAAATCCCCCCGAATTCCATTAAAATTCACAAATTATTTCAATCTCAAAATCCTACAGAATTTTTCAAAAAAAAAAAAAAAATCACACAAAATTATTTAAATATTTTCAAAATTTCACAAATTTTTTCAAAATTTTAGAAATATCATAAATTTCCCAAAAATCCCCCAGAATTCCATTTAAATTCACAAATTATTGAAATCGCAAAATTCTACACAATTTTAAAAAAATGAAAAAGAAAAAAATCACGCATAATTATTTAAATATTTTCAAAATTACACAAATTTTTTCGAAATTCCACAAATTTTTTTCAAAATTACACCAAAAATTTTCAAAATTTTAGAAATATCTATAATTTCCCAAAAATCCCCCAGAATTCCATTTAAATTCACAAATTATTTCAATCTCAAAATTCTACAGAATTTTTTTAAAAAAAAAAATCACACAAAATTATTTAAATATTTTCAAACTTTCACAAATTTTTTAAAAATTCCACAAATTTTTCAAAATTACCCAAAAAAATTTTCAAAATTTTAGAAATATCATAAATTTCCCAAAACTCCCTCTAAATTCCATTAAAATTCACAACTTATTGAAATCGCAAAATTCTACATAATTTTAAAAAAATGAAAAAGAAAAAAATCACGCAAAATTATTTAAATATTTTCAAAATTCCACAAATTTTTTCAAAATTACACAAAAAATTTTCAAAATTTTCAAAATATTATAAATTTCCCAAAAATCCCCCAGTATTCCATTTAAATTCACAAATTATTCAAATCGCAAAATTCTACAGAATTTTACAAAAATCAAAAAGAAAAAAAATGACGCAAAATTATTTAAATATTTTCAAACTTTCACAAATTTTTTCAAAATTCCACAAATTTTTTCAAAATTACCCAAAAAAAATTTCAAAATTTTAGAAATATCATAAATTTCCCAAAACTCCCTCTGAATTCCATTAAAATTCACAAATTATTGAAATCGCAAAATTCTACAGAATTTTACAAAAATCAAAAAGAAAAAAAATTGCGCATAATTATTTAAATATTTTCAAAATTCCACAAATTTTTTTCAAAATTACACAAATTTTTTCAAAATTACACAAAAAATTTTCAAAATTTTAGAAATATCATAAATTTCTTAAAAATCCCTCAGACTTCCATTTAAATTCACAAATTATTGAAATCGCAAAATTCTACACAATTTTACAAAAATAAAAAAAAAATCACACAAAATTATTTAAATATTTTCAAAATTCCACAAATTTTTTCAAAATTACACAAAAAATTTTCAAAATGATAGAAATATCATAAATTTCCCAAAAATCCCCCCGAATTCCATTAAAATTCACAAATTATTTCAATCTCAAAATCCTACAGAATTTTTCAAAAAAAAAAAAAAAATCACACAAAATTATTTAAATATTTTCAAAATTTCACAAATTTTTTCAAAATTTTAGAAATATCATAAATTTCCCAAAAATCCCCCAGAATTCCATTTAAATTCACAAATTATTGAAATCGCAAAATTCTACACAATTTTAAAAAAATGAAAAAGAAAAAAATCACGCATAATTATTTAAATATTTTCAAAATTACACAAATTTTTTCGAAATTCCACAAATTTTTTTCAAAATTACACCAAAAATTTTCAAAATTTTAGAAATATCTATAATTTCCCAAAAATCCCCCAGAATTCCATTTAAATTCACAAATTATTTCAATCTCAAAATTCTACAGAATTTTTTTAAAAAAAAAAATCACACAAAATTATTTAAATATTTTCAAACTTTCACAAATTTTTTCAAAATTCCACAAATTTTTTCAAAATTACCCAAAAAAATTTTCAAAATTTTAGAAATATCATAAATTTCCCAAAACTCCCTCTGAATTCCATTAAAATTCACAAATTATTGAAATCGCAAAATTCTACAGAATTTTACAAAAATCAAAAAGAAAAAAAATTGCGCATAATTATTTAAATATTTTCAAAATTCCACAATTTTTTCAAAATTCCACAAATTTTTTCAAAATTACACAAAAAATTTTCAAAATTTTAGAAATATCATAAATTTCACAAAAATCCCTCAGAATTCCATTTAAATTCACAAATTATTGAAATCTCAAAATTCTACTAAATTTTACAAAAAAAAAAAAAAATCACACAAAATTATTTAAATACTTTCAAAATTCCACAAATTTTTTCAAAATTACACAAAAAAATTTCAAAATTTTAAAAATATCATGAATTGCACAAAAATCCCTAAGAATTCCATTTAAATTCACAAATTATTGAAATCGCAAAATTCTACACAATTTTACAAAAATGAAAAAGAAAAAAATCACGCATAAGTATTTAAATATTTTCAAAATTCCACAAATTTTTTCAAAATTCCACAAATTTTTTCAAAATTACACAAAAAAAATTTCAAAATTTTAGAAATATCATAAATTTCACAAAAATTCCTCAGAATTCCATTAAAATTCAAAAACTATTGAAATCGCAAAATTCTACTAAATTTTACAAAAAAAAAAAAAAATCACACAAAATAATTTAAATTTTTTCAAAATTCCACAAATTTATTCAAAATTACACAAAAACTTTTCAAAATTTTAAAAATATCATAAATTTCACAAAAATCCCCCAGAATTCCATTTAAATTCACAAATTATTGAAATCGCAAAATTCTACACAATTTAAAAAAAATGAAAAAGAAAAAAATTATTTAAATAATTTTTTAAATATTTGAATATTTAAAAATAATTATTTCTTATTAAATATTTAAATATTTATATTTATGTTATATTATATATAATTATATATATTATATTATATTTATATTATATATAAATATTGAATATTTATTATTAATTATTAAACATAGTTATTTAAATATTTTCAAAATTACACAAATTTTTCAAAATTCCACAAAAAATTTTCAAAATTTTAAAAATATCTATAATTTCCCAAAAATCCCCCAGAATTCCATTTAAATTCACAAATTATTCAAATCTCAAAATTCTACAGAATTTTACAAAAATCAAAAAGAAAAAAAATGACGCAAAATTATTTAAATATTTTCAAAATTCCACAAATTTTTTCAAAATTACACAAAAAAATTTTCAAAATTTTAGAAATATCATAAATTTTCCAAAAATCCCCCAGAATTCCATTTAAATTCACAAATTATTCAAATCGCAAAATTCTACAGAATTTTACAAAAATCAAAAAGAAAAAAAATTGCGCATAATTATTTAAATATTTTCAAAATTCCACAATTTTTTTCAAAATTCCACAAATTTTTTCAAAATTACACAAAAAATTTTCAAAATTTTAGAAATATCATAAATTTCACAAAAATTCCTCAGAATTCCATTAAAATTCAAAAACTATTGAAATCGCAAAATTCTACACAATTTTAAAAAAATTCAAAAGAAAAAAAATCACACAAAATTATTTAAATATTTTCAAAATTTCACAAATTTTTTCAAAATTTTAGAAATATCATAAATTTCTTAAAAATCCCCCCGAATTCCATTAAAATTCACAAATTATTCAAATCGCAAAATTCAAGATAATTTTAAAAAAATGAAAAAGAAAAAAATGACGAAAAATTATTTAAATATTTTCAAAATTCCACAAATTTTTTCAAAATTACACAAAAAATTTTCAAAATTTTAAAAATATCATAAATTTCCCAAAAATCCCCCAGTATTCCATTTAAATTCACAAATTATTCAAATCGCAAAATTCTACAGAATTTTACAAAAATCAAAAAGAAAAAAAATGACGCAAAATTATTTAAATATTTTCAAAATTTCACAAATTTTTTCAAAATTTTAGAAATATCATAAATTTCACAAAAATCCCCCCGAATTCCATTTAAATTCACAAATTATTTCAATCTCAAAATTCTACTGAATTTTTCAAAAAAAAAAAAAATAATCACACAAAATTATTTAAATATTTTCAAAATTCCACAATTTTTTTCAAAATTCCACAAATTTTTTCAAAATTACACAAAAAATTTTCAAAATTTTGGAAATATCATAAACTTCCCAAAAATCCCTCAGATTTCCATTAAAATTCACAAATTATTCAAATCTCAAAATTCTACTAAATTTTACAAAAAAAAAAAAAAAAAAAAAAAATCACACAAAATTATTTAAATACTTTCAAAATTCCACAAATTTTTTCAAAATTACACAAAAAATTTTCAAAATTTTAAAAATATCATAAATTTCCCAAAAATCCCCCGGAATTCCATTTAAATTCAAAAATTATTGAAGTCGCAAAATTCTACACAATTTTAAAAAAATGAAAAAGAAAAAAATCACGCATAAGTATTTAAATATTTTCAAAATTTCACAAATTTTTTCAAAATTACAAGAAAAATTTTCTAAATTTCAGAAATTTCATCAATTTCCCAAAAATCCCCCCGAATTCCATTTAAATTCACAAATTATTCAAATCGTAAAATTCTACACAATTTTAGAAAAATAAAAGAAAAAAAATGACGCGTAATTATTTAAATATTTTCAAAATTCCACAAATTTTTTCAAAATTCCACTAATTTTTTCAAAATTATACAAAAAAATTTTCAAAATTGTAGAGATATCATAAATTTCTTAAAAATTTCTCAGAATTCCCTTAAAATTCACAAATTATTTCAATCTCAAAATCCTACAGAATTTTTCAAAAAAAAAAAATTTTTTTTTAAAAATCACACAAAATTCTTCAAATATTTTCAAAATTACACAAATTTTTTCAAAATGATAGAAATATCATAAATTTCCCAAAAATCCCCCCGAATTCCATTTAAATTCACAAATTATTGAAATCTCAAAATTCTACACAATTTTAAAAAAATGAAAAAGAAAAAAATCACGCATAATTATTTAAATATTTTCAAAACTCCACAAATTTTTTCAAAATTCCACAAATTTTTTTCAAAATTACACAAAAAATTTTTTCAAAATTTTAAAAATATCTATAATTTCCCAAAAATCCCCCGGAATTCCATTTAAATTCACAAATTATTCAAATCGCAAAATTCAACACAATTTTACAAGAAAAAAAAGAAAAAAATCACGCAAAATTATTTAAATATTTTCAAAATACCACAAATTTTTTCAAAATTACACAAAAAATTTTCAAAATTTTAGAAATATCATAAATTTCACAAAAAATCCTCAGAATTCCATTAAAATTCAAAAACTATTGAAATCGCAAAATTCTACACAATTTTAAAAAAATTCAAAAGAAAAAAAATCACACAAAATTATTTAAATATTTTCAAAATTTCACAAATTTTTTCAAAATTTTAGAAATATCATAAATTTCTTAAAAATCCCCCCGAATTCCATTAAAATTCACAAATTATTCAAATCGCAAAATTCTACAGAATTTTACAAAAATCAAAAAGAAAAAAAATGACGCAAAATTATTTAAATATTTTCAAACTTTCACAAATTTTTTCAAAATTCCACAAATTTTTTCAAAATTACCCAAAAAAATTTTCAAAATTTTAGAAATATCATAAATTTCCCAAAACTCCCTCTGAATTCCATTAAAATTCACAAATTATTGAAATCGCAAAATTCTACAGAATTTTACAAAAATCAAAAAGAAAAAAAATTGCGCATAATTATTTAAATATTTTCAAAATTCCACAATTTTTTTCAAAATTACACAAATTTTTTCAAAATTACACAAAAAATTTTCAAAATTTTAGAAATATCATAAATTTCTTAAAAATCCCTCAGACTTCCATTTAAATTCACAAATTATTGAAATCGCAAAATTCTACACAATTTTACAAAAATAAAAAAGAAAATCACACAAAATTATTTAAATATTTTCAAAATTCCACAAATTTTTTCAAAATTACACAAAAAATTTTCAAAATGATAGAAATATCATAAATTTCCCAAAAATCCCCCCGAATTCCATTAAAATTCACAAATTATTGAAATCGCAAAATTCTAGATAATTTTAAAAAAATGAAAAAGAAAAAAATGACGAAAAATTATTTAAATATTTTCAAAATTCCACAAATTTTTTCAAAATTACACAAAAAATTTTCAAAATTTTAAAAATATCATAAATTTTCCAAAAATCCCCCAGAATTCCATTTAAATTCACAAATTATTCAAATCGCAAAATTCTACAGAATTTTACAAAAATCAAAAAGAAAAAAAATGACGCAAAATTCTTTAAATATTTTCAAAATTTCACAAATTTTTTCAAAATTTTAGAAATATCATAAATTTCCCAAAAATCCCCCCGAATTCCATTTAAATTCACAAATTATTGAAATCTCAAAATTCTACACAATTTTAAAAAAATGAAAAAGAAAAAAATCACGCATAATTATTTAAATATTTTCAAAATTCCACAAATTTTTTCAAAATTCCACAAATTTTTTTCAAAATTACACAAAAAATTTTTTCAAAATTTTAAAAATATCTATAATTTCCCAAAAATCCCCCGGAATTCCATTTAAATTCACAAATTATTCAAATCGCAAAATTCAACACAATTTTACAAAAAAAAAAAGAAAAAAATCACGCAAAATTATTTAAATATTTTCAAAATACCACAAATTTTTTCAAAATTACACAAAAAATTTTCAAAATTTTAGAAATATCATAAATTTCACAAAAAATCCTCAGAATTCCATTAAAATTCAAAAACTATTGAAATCGCAAAATTCTACACAATTTTAAAAAAATTCAAAAGAAAAAAAATCACACAAAATTATTTAAATATTTTCAAAATTTCACAAATTTTTTCAAAATTTTAGAAATATCATAAATTTCTTAAAAATCCCCCCGAATTCCATTAAAATTCACAAATTATTGAAATCGCAAAATTCTAGATAATTTTAAAAAAATGAAAAAGAAAAAAATCACGCAAAATTATTTAAATATTTTCAAAATTCCACAAATTTTTTCAAAATTACACAAAAAATTTTCAAAATTTTCAAAATATTATAAATTTCCCAAAAATCCCCCAGTATTCCATTTAAATTCACAAATTATTCAAATCGCAAAATTCTACAGAATTTTACAAAAATCAAAAAGAAAAAAAATGACGCAAAATTATTTAAATATTTTCAAACTTTCACAAATTTTTTCAAAATTCCACAAATTTTTTCAAAATTACCCAAAAAAATTTTCAAAATTTTAGAAATATCATAAATTTCCCAAAACTCCCTCTGAATTCCATTAAAATTCACAAATTATTGAAATCGCAAAATTCTACAGAATTTTACAAAAATCAAAAAGAAAAAAAATTGCGCATAATTATTTAAATATTTTCAAAATTCCACAATTTTTTTCAAAATTACACAAATTTTTTCAAAATTACACAAAAAATTTTCAAAATTTTAGAAATATCATAAATTTCTTAAAAATCCCTCAGACTTCCATTTAAATTCACAAATTATTGAAATCGCAAAATTCTACACAATTTTACAAAAATAAAAAAGAAAATCACACAAAATTATTTAAATATTTTCAAAATTCCACAAATTTTTTCAAAATTACACAAAAAATTTTCAAAATGATAGAAATATCATAAATTTCCCAAAAATCCCCCCGAATTCCATTAAAATTCACAAATTATTGAAATCGCAAAATTCTAGATAATTTTAAAAAAATGAAAAAGAAAAAAATGACGAAAAATTATTTAAATATTTTCAAAATTCCACAAATTTTTTCAAAATTACACAAAAAATTTTCAAAATTTTAAAAATATCATAAATTTTCCAAAAATCCCCCAGAATTCCATTTAAATTCACAAATTATTCAAATCGCAAAATTCTACAGAATTTTACAAAAATCAAAAAGAAAAAAAATGACGCAAAATTCTTTAAATATTTTCAAAATTTCACAAATTTTTTCAAAATTTTAGAAATATCATAAATTTCCCAAAAATCCCCCCGAATTCCATTTAAATTCACAAATTATTGAAATCTCAAAATTCTACACAATTTTAAAAAAATGAAAAAGAAAAAAAACACGCATAATTATTTAAATATTTTCAAAATTCCACAAATTTTTTCAAAATTCCACAAATTTTTTTCAAAATTACACAAAAAATTTTTTCAAAATTTTAAAAATATCTATAATTTCCCAAAAATCCCCCGGAATTCCATTTAAATTCACAAATTATTCAAATCGCAAAATTCAACACAATTTTACAAAAAAAAAAAGAAAAAAATCACGCAAAATTATTTAAATATTTTCAAAATACCACAAATTTTTTCAAAATTACACAAAAAATTTTCAAAATTTTAGAAATATCATAAATTTCACAAAAAATCCTCAGAATTCCATTAAAATTCAAAAACTATTGAAATCGCAAAATTCTACACAATTTTAAAAAAATTCAAAAGAAAAAAAATCACACAAAATTATTTAAATATTTTCAAAATTCCACAAATTTTTTCAAAATTACACAAAAAATTTTCAAAATTTTCAAAATATTATAAATTTCCCAAAAATCCCCCAGTATTCCATTTAAATTCACAAATTATTCAAATCGCAAAATTCTACAGAATTTTACAAAAATCAAAAAGAAAAAAAATGACGCAAAATTATTTAAATATTTTCAAACTTTCACAAATTTTTTCAAAATTCCACAAATTTTTTCAAAATTACCCAAAAAAATTTTCAAAATTTTAGAAATATCATAAATTTCCCAAAACTCCCTCTGAATTCCATTAAAATTCACAAATTATTGAAATCGCAAAATTCTACAGAATTTTACAAAAATCAAAAAGAAAAAAAATTGCGCATAATTATTTAAATATTTTCAAAATTCCACAATTTTTTTCAAAATTACACAAATTTTTTCAAAATTACACAAAAAATTTTCAAAATTTTAGAAATATCATAAATTTCACAAAAATCCCTCAGACTTCCATTTAAATTCACAAATTATTGAAATCGCAAAATTCTACACAATTTTACAAAAATAAAAAAGAAAATCACACAAAATTATTTAAATATTTTCAAAATTCCACAAATTTTTTCAAAATTACACAAAAAATTTTCAAAATGATAGAAATATCATAAATTTCCCAAAAATCCCCCCGAATTCCATTAAAATTCACAAATTATTGAAATCGCAAAATTCTAGATAATTTTAAAAAAATGAAAAAGAAAAAAATGACGAAAAATTATTTAAATATTTTCAAAATTCCACAAATTTTTTCAAAATTACACAAAAAATTTTCAAAATTTTAAAAATATCATAAATTTTCCAAAAATCCCCCAGAATTCCATTTAAATTCACAAATTATTCAAATCGCAAAATTCTACAGAATTTTACAAAAATCAAAAAGAAAAAAAATGACGCAAAATTCTTTAAATATTTTCAAAATTTCACAAATTTTTTCAAAATTTTAGAAATATCATAAATTTCCCAAAAATCCCCCCGAATTCCATTTAAATTCACAAATTATTGAAATCTCAAAATTCTACACAATTTTAAAAAAATGAAAAAGAAAAAAATCACGCATAATTATTTAAATATTTTCAAAATTCCACAAATTTTTTCAAAATTCCACAAATTTTTTTCAAAATTACACAAAAAATTTTTTCAAAATTTTAAAAATATCTATAATTTCCCAAAAATCCCCCGGAATTCCATTTAAATTCACAAATTATTCAAATCGCAAAATTCAACACAATTTTACAAAAAAAAAAAGAAAAAAATCACGCAAAATTATTTAAATATTTTCAAAATACCACAAATTTTTTCAAAATTACACAAAAAATTTTCAAAATTTTAGAAATATCATAAATTTCACAAAAAATCCTCAGAATTCCATTAAAATTCAAAAACTATTGAAATCGCAAAATTCTACACAATTTTAAAAAAATTCAAAAGAAAAAAAATCACACAAAATTATTTAAATATTTTCAAAATTTCACAAATTTTTTCAAAATTTTAGAAATATCATAAATTTCTTAAAAATCCCCCCGAATTCCATTAAAATTCACAAATTATTGAAATCGCAAAATTCTAGATAATTTTAAAAAAATGAAAAAGAAAAAAATCACGCAAAATTATTTAAATATTTTCAAAATTCCACAAATTTTTTCAAAATTACACCAAAAATTTTCAAAATTTTCAAAATATTATAAATTTCCCAAAAATCCCCCAGTATTCCATTTAAATTCACAAATTATTCAAATCGCAAAATTCTACAGAATTTTACAAAAATCAAAAAGAAAAAAAATGACGCAAAATTATTTAAATATTTTCAAACTTTCACAAATTTTTTCAAAATTCCACAAATTTTTTCAAAATTACCCAAAAAAATTTTCAAAATTTTAGAAATATCATAAATTTCCCAAAACTCCCTCTGAATTCCATTAAAATTCACAAATTATTGAAATCGCAAAATTCTACAGAATTTTACAAAAATCAAAAAGAAAAAAAATTGCGCATAATTATTTAAATATTTTCAAAATTCCACAATTTTTTTCAAAATTACACAAATTTTTTCAAAATTACACAAAAAATTTTCAAAATTTTAGAAATATCATAAATTTCTTAAAAATCCCTCAGACTTCCATTTAAATTCACAAATTATTGAAATCGCAAAATTCTACACAATTTTACAAAAATAAAAAAGAAAATCACACAAAATTATTTAAATATTTTCAAAATTCCACAAATTTTTTCAAAATTACACAAAAAATTTTCAAAATGATAGAAATATCATAAATTTCCCAAAAATCCCCCCGAATTCCATTAAAATTCACAAATTATTGAAATCGCAAAATTCTAGATAATTTTAAAAAAATGAAAAAGAAAAAAATGACGAAAAATTATTTAAATATTTTCAAAATTCCACAAATTTTTTCAAAATTACACAAAAAATTTTCAAAATTTTAAAAATATCATAAATTTTCCAAAAATCCCCCAGAATTCCATTTAAATTCACAAATTATTCAAATCGCAAAATTCTACAGAATTTTACAAAAATCAAAAAGAAAAAAAATGACGCAAAATTCTTTAAATATTTTCAAAATTTCACAAATTTTTTCAAAATTTTAGAAATATCATAAATTTCCCAAAAATCCCCCCGAATTCCATTTAAATTCACAAATTATTGAAATCTCAAAATTCTACACAATTTTAAAAAAATGAAAAAGAAAAAAATCACGCATAATTATTTAAATATTTTCAAAATTCCACAAATTTTTTCAAAATTCCACAAATTTTTTTCAAAATTACACAAAAAATTTTTTCAAAATTTTAAAAATATCTATAATTTCCCAAAAATCCCCCGGAATTCCATTTAAATTCACAAATTATTCAAATCGCAAAATTCTACAGAATTTTACAAAAAAAAAAAGAAAAAAATCACGCAAAATTATTTAAATATTTTCAAAATACCACAAATTTTTTCAAAATTACACAAAAAATTTTCAAAATTTTAGAAATATCATAAATTTCACAAAAAATCCTCAGAATTCCATTAAAATTCAAAAACTATTGAAATCGCAAAATTCTACACAATTTTAAAAAAATTCAAAAGAAAAAAAATCACACAAAATTATTTAAATATTTTCAAAATTCCACAAATTTTTTCAAAATTACACAAAAAATTTTCAAAATTTTCAAAATATTATAAATTTCCCAAAAATCCCCCAGTATTCCATTTAAATTCACAAATTATTCAAATCGCAAAATTCTACAGAATTTTACAAAAATCAAAAAGAAAAAAAATGACGCAAAATTATTTAAATATTTTCAAACTTTCACAAATTTTTTCAAAATTCCACAAATTTTTTCAAAATTACCCAAAAAAATTTTCAAAATTTTAGAAATATCATAAATTTCCCAAAACTCCCTCTGAATTCCATTAAAATTCACAAATTATTGAAATCGCAAAATTCTACAGAATTTTACAAAAATCAAAAAGAAAAAAAATTGCGCATAATTATTTAAATATTTTCAAAATTCCACAATTTTTTTCAAAATTCCACAAATTTTTTCAAAATTACACAAAAAATTTTCAAAATTTTAGAAATATCATAAATTTCACAAAAATCCCTCAGACTTCCATTTAAATTCACAAATTATTGAAATCGCAAAATTCTACACAATTTTACAAAAATAAAAAAGAAAATCACACAAAATTATTTAAATATTTTCAAAATTCCACAAATTTTTTCAAAATTACACAAAAAATTTTCAAAATGATAGAAATATCATAAATTTCCCAAAAATCCCCCCGAATTCCATTAAAATTCACAAATTATTGAAATCGCAAAATTCTAGATAATTTTAAAAAAATGAAAAAGAAAAAAATGACGAAAAATTATTTAAATATTTTCAAAATTCCACAAATTTTTTCAAAATTACACAAAAAATTTTCAAAATTTTAAAAATATCATAAATTTTCCAAAAATCCCCCAGAATTCCATTTAAATTCACAAATTATTCAAATCGCAAAATTCTACAGAATTTTACAAAAATCAAAAAGAAAAAAAATGACGCAAAATTCTTTAAATATTTTCAAAATTTCACAAATTTTTTCAAAATTTTAGAAATATCATAAATTTCCCAAAAATCCCCCCGAATTCCATTTAAATTCACAAATTATTGAAATCTCAAAATTCTACACAATTTTAAAAAAATGAAAAAGAAAAAAATCACGCATAATTATTTAAATATTTTCAAAATTCCACAAATTTTTTCAAAATTACACAAATTTTTTTCAAAATTACACAAAAAATTTTTTCAAAATTTTAAAAATATCTATAATTTCCCAAAAATCCCCCGGAATTCCATTTAAATTCACAAATTATTCAAATCGCAAAATTCTACAGAATTTTACAAAAAAAAAAAAGAAAAAAATCACGCAAAATTATTTAAATATTTTCAAAATACCACAAATTTTTTCAAAATTACACAAAAAATTTTCAAAATTTTAGAAATATCATAAATTTCACAAAAAATCCTCAGAATTCCATTAAAATTCAAAAACTATTGAAATCGCAAAATTCTACACAATTTTAAAAAAATTCAAAAGAAAAAAAATCACACAAAATTATTTAAATATTTTCAAAATTTCACAAATTTTTTCAAAATGATAGAAATATCATAAATTTCCCAAAAATCCCCCCGAATTCCATTAAAATTCACAAATTATTGAAATCGCAAAATTCTAGATAATTTTAAAAAAATGAAAAAGAAAAAAATCACGCAAAATTATTTAAATATTTTCAAAATTCCACAAATTTTTTCAAAATTACACAAAAAATTTTCAAAATTTTCAAAATATTATAAATTTCCCAAAAATCCCCCAGAATTCCATTTAAATTCACAAATTATTCAAATCGCAAAATTCTACAGAATTTTACAAAAATCAAAAAGAAAAAAAATGACGCAAAATTATTTAAATATTTTCAAACTTTCACAAATTTTTTCAAAATTCCACAAATTTTTTCAAAATTACCCAAAAAAATTTTCAAATTTTTAGAAATATCATTAATTTCCCAAAACTCCCTCTGAATTCCATTAAAATTCACAAATTATTGAAATCGCAAAATTCTACAGAATTTTACAAAAATCAAAAAGAAAAAAAATTGCGCATAATTATTTAAATATTTTCAAAATTCCACAATTTTTTTCAAAATTCCACAAATTTTTTCAAAATTACACAAAAAATTTTCAAAATTTTAGAAATATCATAAATTTCACAAAAATCCCTCAGAATTCCATTTAAATTCACAAATTATTGAAATCTCAAAATTCTACTAAATTTTACAAAAAAAAAAAAAAATCACACAAAATTATTTAAATACTTTCAAAATTCCACAAATTTTTTCAAAATTACACAAAAAATTTTCAAAATTTTAAAAATATCATGAATTTCACAAAAATCCCTAATTCCATTTAAATTCACAAATTATTGAAATCGCAAAATTCTACACAATTTTACAAAAATGAAAAAGAAAAAAATCACGCATAAGTATTTAAATATTTTCAAAATTCCACAAATTTTTTCAAAATTCCACAAATTTTTTCAAAATTACACAAAAAAAATTTCAAAATTTTAGAAATATCATAAATTTCACAAAAATTCCTCAGAATTCCATTAAAATTCAAAAACTATTGAAATCGCAAAATTCTACTAAATTTTACAAAAAAAAAAAAAAATCACACAAAATAATTAAATTTTTTCAAAATTCCACAAATTTATTCAAAATTACACAAAAACTTTTCAAAATTTTAAAAATATCATAAATTTCACAAAAATCCCTAAGAATTCCATTTAAATTCACAAATTATTGAAATCGCAAAATTCTACACAATTTTAAAAAAATGAAAAAGAAAAAAATTATTTAAATAATTTTTTAAATATTTGAATATTTAAAAATAATTAGTTCTTATTAAATATTTAAATATTTATATTTATGTTATATTATATATAATTATATATATTATATTATATTTATATTATATATAAATATTGAATATTTATTATTAATTATTAAACATAGTTATTTAAATATTTTCAAAATTACACAAATTTTTTCAAAATTCCACAAAAAATTTTCAAATTTTAAAAATATCTATAATTTCCCAAAAATCCCCCAGAATTCCATTTAAATTCACAAATTATTCAAATCTCAAAATTCTACAGAATTTTACAAAAATCAAAAAGAAAAAAAATCACGCAAAATTATTTAAATATTTTCAAAATTCCACAAATTTTTTCAAAATTACACAAAAAAATTTTCAAAATTTTAGAAATATCATAAATTTTCCAAAAATCCCCCAGAATTCCATTTAAATTCACAAATTATTCAAATCGCAAAATTCTACAGAATTTTACAAAAATCAAAAAGAAAAAAAATTGCGCATAATTATGTAAATATTTTCAAAATTCCACAATTTTTTTCAAAATTCCACAAATTTTTTCAAAATTACACAAAAAATTTTCAAAATTTTAGAAATATCATAAATTTCACAAAAATTCCTCAGAATTCCATTAAAATTCAAAAACTATTGAAATCGCAAAATTCTACACAATTTTAAAAAAATTCAAAAGAAAAAAAATCACACAAAATTATTTAAATATTTTCAAAATTTCACAAATTTTTTCAAAATTTTAGAAATATCATAAATTTCTTAAAAATCCCCCCGAATTCCATTAAAATTCACAAATTATTCAAATCGCAAAATTCTAGATAATTTTAAAAAAATGAAAAAGAAAAAAATCACGCAAAATTATTTAAATATTTTCAAAATTCCACAAATTTTTTCAAAATTACACAAAAAATTTTCAAAATTTTAAAAATATCATAAATTTCCCAAAAATCCCCCAGTATTCCATTTAAATTCACAAATTATTCAAATCGCAAAATTCTACAGAATTTTACAAAAATCAAAAAGAAAAAAAATGACGCAAAATTCTTTAAATATTTTCAAAATTTCACAAATTTTTTCAAAATTTTAGAAATATCATAAATTTCCCAAAAATCCCTCTGAATTCCATTAAAATTCACAAATTATTGAAAACGCAAAATTCTACAGAATTTTAAAAAAATGAAAAAGAAAAAAATCACGCATAATTATTTAAATTTTTTCAAAATTCCACAAATTTTTTCAAAATTACACAAATTTTTTCAAAATTACACAAAAAATTTTCAAAATTTTAGAAATACCTATAATTTCTTAAAAATCCCTCAGAATTCCATTAAAATTCACAAATTATTGAAATCTCAAAATTCTACTAAATTTTACAAAAAAAAAAAAAATCACACAAAATTATTTAAATACTTTCAAAATTCCACAATTTTTTTCAAAATTACACAAAAAATTTTCAAAATTTTAAAAATATCATAAATTTCACAAAAATCCCTAAGAATTCCATTTAAATTCACAAATTATTGAAATTGCAAAATTCTACACATTTTTAAAAAAATGAAAAAGAAAAAAATCACGCATAATTATTTAAATTTTTTCAAAATTCCACAAATTTTTTCAAAATTCCACAAATTATTTCAAAATTACACCAAAAATTTTCAAAATTTTAAAAATATCTTTAATTTCTTAAAAATCCCCCAGAATTCCATTTAAATTCACAAATTATTTCAATCTCAAAATTCTACTGAATTTTTCAAAAAAAAAAAAATAATCACACAAAATTATTTAAATATTTTCAAAATTCCACAATTTTTTTCAAAATTCCACAAATTTTTTCAAAATTACACAAAAAATTTTCAAAATTTTAAAAATATCATAAATTTCCCAAAAATCCCCCGGAATTCCATTTAAATTCAAAAATTATTGAAGTCGCAAAATTCTATACAATTTAAAAAAAATGAAAAAGAAAAAAATCACGCATAAGTATTTAAATATTTTCAAAATTTCACAAATTTTTTCAAAATTACAAGAAAAATTTTCTAAATTTCAGAAATTTCATCAATTTCCCAAAAATCCCCCCGAATTCCATTTAAATTCACAAATTATTCAAATCGTAAAATTCTACACAATTTTAGAAAAATAAAAGAAAAAAAATCACGCATAATTCTTTAAATATTTTCAAAATTACACAAATTTTTTCAAAATTTTAGAAATATCATAAATTTCCCAAAAATCCCCCCGAATTCCATTTAAATTCACAAATTATTGAAATCAAAAAATTCTACACAATTTTAAAAAAATGAAAAATAAAAAAATCACGCATAATTATTTAAATATTTTCAAAATTACACAAATTTTTTCGAAATTCCACAAATTTTTTTCAAAATTACACAAACAATTTTCAAAATTTTAAAAATATCTATAATTTCCCAAAAATCCCCCGGAATTCCATTTAAATTCACAAATTATTCAAATCGAAAAATTCTACACAATTTTACAAAAATAAAAAAAAAAATCACACAAAATTATTTAAATATTTTCAAAATTCCACAAATTTTTTCAAAATTACACAAAAAATTTTCAAAATTGTAGAGATATCATAAATTTCTTAAAAATTTCTCAGAATTCCCTTCAAATTCACAAATTATTTCAATCTCAAAATCCTACAGAATTTTTAAAAAAAAAAAAAAAAACCACACAAAATTCTTTAAATATTTTCAAAATTACACAAATTTTTTCAAAATTTTAGAAATATCATAAATTTCACAAAAGTCCCTAAGAATTCCATTTAAATTCACAAATTATTGAAATCACAAAATTCTACACAATTTTAAAAAAATGAAAAATAAAAAAATCACGCATAATTATTTAAATATATTCAAAATTCCACAAATTTTTTCAAAATTACACAAAAAATTTTCAAAATTTTTGAAATATCATAAATTTCACAAAAATCCCCCCGAATTCCATTTAAATTCACAAATTATTGAAATCGCAAAATTCTACACAATTTTAAAAAAATGAAAAAGAAAAAAAATCACGCATAAGTATTTAAATATTTTCAAAATTCCACAAATTTTTTCAAAATTCCACAAAAAATTTTCAAAATTATACAAAAAAATTTTCAAAATTGTAGAGATATCATAAATTTCTTAAAAATTTCTCAGAATTCCCTTAAAATTCACAAATTATTTCAATCTCAAAATCCTACAGAATTTTTCAAAAAAAAAAAAATTTTTTTTTAAAAATCACACAAAATTCTTCAAATATTTTCAAAATTACACAAATTTTTTCAAAATGATAGAAATATCATAAATTTCCCAAAAATCCCCCCGAATTCCATTTAAATTCACAAATTATTGAAATCTCAAAATTCTACACAATTTTAAAAAAATGAAAAAGAAAAAAATCACGCAAAATTATTTAAATATATTCAAAATTCCACAAATTTTTTTCAAAATTACACAAAAAATTTTCAAAATTTTTGAAATATCATAAATTTCACAAAAATCCCTAAGAATTCCATTTAAATTCACAAATTATTGAAATCGCAAAATTCTACACAATTTTAAAAAAATGAAAAAGAAAAAAATCACGCATAAGTATTTAAATATTTTCAAAATTCCACAAATTTTTTCAAAATTCCACAAAAAATTTTCAAAATTATACAAAAAAATTTTCAAAATTGTAGAGATATCATAAATTTCTTAAAAATTTCTCAGAATTCCCTTAAAATTCACAAATTATTTCAATCTCAAAATCCTACAGAATTTTTCAAAAAAAAAAAAATTTTTTTTTAAAAATCACACAAAATTCTTCAAATATTTTCAAAATTACACAAATTTTTTCAAAATGATAGAAATATCATAAATTTCCCAAAAATCCCCCCGAATTCCATTTAAATTCACAAATTATTGAAATCTCAAAATTCTACACAATTTTAAAAAAATGAAAAAGAAAAAAATCACGCAAAATTATTTAAATATTTTCAAAATTCCACAAATTTTTTTCAAAATTACACAAAAAATTTTCAAAATTTTTGAAATATCATAAATTTCACAAAAATCCCTAAGAATTCCATTTAAATTCACAAATTATTGAAATCGCAAAATTCTACACAATTTTAAAAAAATGAAAAAGAAAAAAATCACGCATAAGTATTTAAATATTTTCAAAATTCCACAAATTTTTTCAAAATTCCAAAAAAATTTTCAAAATTATACAAAAAAATTTTCAAAATTGTAGAGATATCATAAATTTCTTAAAAATTTCTCAGAATTCCCTTAAAATTCACAAATTATTTCAATCTCAAAATCCTACAGAATTTTTCAAAAAAAAAAAAATTTTTTTTTAAAAATCACACAAAATTCTTCAAATATTTTCAAAATTACACAAATTTTTTCAAAATGATAGAAATATCATAAATTTCCCAAAAATCCCCCCGAATTCCATTTAAATTCACAAATTATTGAAATCTCAAAATTCTACACAATTTTAAAAAAATGAAAAAGAAAAAAATCACGCATAATTATTTAAATTTTTTCAAAATTCCACAAATTTTTTCAAAATTCCACAAATTATTTCAAAATTACACCAAAAATTTTCAAAATTTTAAAAATATCTTTAATTTCTTAAAAATCCCCCAGAATTCCATTTAAATTCACAAATTATTTCAATCTCAAAATTCTACTGAATTTTTCAAAAAAAAAAAAATAATCACACAAAATTATTTAAATATTTTCAAAATTCCACAATTTTTTTCAAAATTCCACAAATTTTTTCAAAATTACACAAAAAATTTTCAAAATTTTGGAAATATCATAAATTTCCCAAAAATCCCTCAGATTTCCATTAAAATTCACAAATTATTGAAATCTCAAAATTCTACTAAATTTTACAAAAAAAAAAAAAAAAAAAAATCACACAAAATTATTTAAATACTTTCAAAATTCCACAAATTTTTTCAAAATTACACAAAAAATTTTCAAAATTTTAAAAATATCATAAATTTCCCAAAAATCCCCCGGAATTCCATTTAAATTCAAAAATTATTGAAGTCGCAAAATTCTATACAATTTTAAAAAAATGAAAAAGAAAAAAATCACGCATAAGTATTTAAATATTTTCAAAATTTCACAAATTTTTCAAAATTACAAGAAAAATTTTCTAAATTTCAGAAATTTCATCAATTTCCCAAAAATCCCCCCGAATTCCATTTAAATTCACAAATTATTCAAATCGTAAAATTCTACACAATTTTAGAAAAATAAAAGAAAAAAAATCACGCATAATTATTTAAATATTTTCAAAATTCCACAAATTTTTTCAAAATTCCACAAATTTTTTCAAAATTACACAAAAAAATTTTCAAAATTGTAGAGATATCATAAATTTCTTAAAAATTTCTCAGAATTCCCTTAAAATTCACAAATTATTTCAATCTCAAAATCCTACAGAATTTTTCAAAAAAAAAAAAAAAATCACACAAAATTCTTTAAATATTTTCAAAATTACACAAATTTTTTCAAAATTTTAGAAATATCATAAATTTCCCAAAAATCCCCCCGAATTCCATTTAAATTCACAAATTATTGAAATCAAAAAATTCTACACAATTTTAAAAAAATGAAAAATAAAAAAATCACGCATAATTATTTAAATATTTTCAAAATTACACAAATTTTTTCGAAATTCCACAAATTTTTTTCAAAATTACACAAACAATTTTCAAAATTTTAAAAATATCTATAATTTCCCAAAAATCCCCCGGAATTCCATTTAAATTCACAAATTATTGAAATCGCAAAATTCTACACAATTTTACAAAAATGAAAAAGAAAAAAATCACGCATAAGTATTTAAATATTTTCAAAATTCCACAAATTTTTTCAAAATTCCACAAATTTTTTCAAAATTACACAAAAAAAATTTCAAAATTTTAGAAATATCATAAATTTCACAAAAATTCCTCAGAATTCCATTAAAATTCAAAAACTATTGAAATCGCAAAATTCTACTAAATTTTACAAAAAAAAAAAAAAATCACACAAAATAATTTAAATTTTTTCAAAATTCCACAAATTTTTTCAAAATTACACAAAAACTTTTCAAAAATTTAAAAATATCATAAATTTCACAAAAATCCCTAAGAATTCCATTTAAATTCACAAATTATTGAAATCGCAAAATTCTACACAATTTTAAAAAAATGAAAAAGAAAAAAATTATTTAAATAATTTTTTAAATATTTGAATATTTAAAAATAATTATTTCTTATTAAATATTTAAATATTTATATTTATGTTATATTATATATAATTATATATATTATATTATATTTATATTATATATAAATATTGAATATTTATTATTAATTATTAAACATAGTTATTTAAATATTTTCAAAATTACACAAATTTTTTCAAAATTCCACAAAAAATTTTCAAAATTTTAAAAATATCTATAATTTCCCAAAAATCCCCCAGAATTCCATTTAAATTCACAAATTATTCAAATCTCAAAATTCTACAGAATTTTACAAAAATCAAAAAGAAAAAAAATCACGCAAAATTATTTAAATATTTTCAAAATTCCACAAATTTTTTCAAAATTACACAAAAAAATTTTCAAAATTACACAAAAAATTTTCAAAATTTTAGAAATATCATAAATTTCACAAAAATTCCTCAGAATTCCATTAAAATTCAAAAACTATTGAAATCGCAAAATTCTACACAATTTTAAAAAAATTCAAAAGAAAAAAAATCACACAAAATTATTTAAATATTTTCAAAATTTCACAAATTTTTTCAAAATTTTAGAAATATCATAAATTTCTTAAAAATCCCCCCGAATTCCATTAAAATTCACAAATTATTCAAATCGCAAAATTCTAGATAATTTTAAAAAAATGAAAAAGAAAAAAATCACGCAAAATTATTTAAATATTTTCAAAATTCCACAAATTTTTTCAAAATTACACAAAAAATTTTCAAAATTTTTGAAATATCATCAATTTCACAAAAATCCCTAAGAATTCCATTTAAATTCACAAATTATTGAAATCACAAAATTCTACACAATTTTAAAAAAATGAAAAAGAAAAAAATCACGCATAAGTATTTAAATATTTTCAAAATTCCACAAATTTTTTCAAAATTACACAAAAAATTTTCAAAATTATACAAAAAAATTTTCAAAATTGTAGAGATATCATAAATTTCTTAAAAATTTCTCAGAATTCCCTTAAAATTCACAAATTACTTCAATCTCAAAATCCTACAGAATTTTTCAAAAAAAAAAAATTTTTTTTTAAAAATCACACAAAATTCTTCAAATATTTTCAAAATTACACAAATTTTTTCAAAATGATAGAAATATCATAAATTTCCCAAAAATCCCCCCGAATTCCATTAAAATTCACAAATTATTGAAATCTCAAAATTCTACACAATTTTAAAAAAATGAAAAAGAAAAAAATCAAGCAAAATTATTTAAATATTTTCAAAATTCCACAAATTTTTTCAAAATTCCACAAATTTTTTTCAAAATTACACAAAAAATTTTTTCAAAATTTTAAAAATATCTATAATTTCCCAAAAATCCCCCGGAATTCCATTTAAATTCACAAATTATTCAAATCGCAAAATTCAACACAATTTTACAAAAAAAAAAAGAAAAAAATCACGCATAAGTATTTAAATATTTTCAAAATTCCACAAATTTTTTCAAAATTACACAAAAAATTTTCAAAATTTTAGAAATATCATAAATTTCACAAAAATTCCTCAGAATTCCATTAAAATTCAAAAACTATTGAAATCGCAAAATTCTACACAATTTTAAAAAAATTCAAAAGAAAAAAAATCACGCAAAATTATTTAAATATTTTCAAAATTTCACAAATTTTTTCAAAATTTTAGAAATATCATAAATTTCTTAAAAATCCCCCCGAATTCCATTAAAATTCACAAATTATTCAAATCGCAAAATTCTACATAATTTTAAAAAAATGAAAAAGAAAAAAATCACGCAAAATTATTTAAATATTTTCAAAATTCCACAAATTTTTTCAAAATTACACAAAAAATTTTCAAAATTTTCAAAATATTATAAATTTCCCAAAAATCCCCCAGTATTCCATTTAAATTCACAAATTATTCAAATCGCAAAATTCTACAGAATTTTACAAAAATCAAAAAGAAAAAAAATGACGCAAAATTATTTAAATATTTTCAAACTTTCACAAATTTTTTCAAAATTCCACAAATTTTTTCTAAATTACCCAAAAAAAATTTCAAAATTTTAGAAATATCATAAATTTCCCCAAACTCCCTCTGAATTCCATTAAAATTCACAAATTATTCAAATCGCAAAATTCTACAGAATTTTACAAAAATCAAAAAGAAAAAAAATGACGCAAAATTCTTTAAATATTTTCAAAATTTCACAATTTTTTCAAAATTTTAGAAATATCATAAATTTCCCAAAAATCCCCCAGAATTCCATTAAAATTTACAAATTATTTCAATCTCAAAATTCTACAGAATTTTTCAAAAAAAATAAAAAATCACACAAAATTATTTAAATATATTCAAAATTTCACAAATTTTTTCAAAATTACACAAATTTTTTCAAAATTACACAAAAAAATTTTCAAAATTGTAGAGATATCATAAATTTCTTAAAAATTTCTCAGAATTCCATTAAAATTCACAAATTATTTCAATCTCAAAATCCTACAGAATTTTTCAAAAAAAAAAAAAAAATCACACAAAATTCTTTAAATATTTTCAAAATTTCACAAATTTTTTCAAAATTTTAGAAATATCATAAATTTCCCAAAAATCCCCCAGAATTCCATTAAAATTCACAAATTATTGAAATCGCAAAATTCTACACAATTTTAAAAAAATGAAAAAGAAAAAAATCACGCATAATTATTTAAATATTTTCAAAATTACACAAATTTTTTCGAAATTCCACAAATTTTTTTCAAAATTACACCAAAAATTTTCAAAATTTTAGAAATATCTATAATTTCCCAAAAATCCCCCAGAATTCCATTTAAATTCACAAATTATTTCAATCTCAAAATTCTACAGAATTTTTTTAAAAAAAAAAAATCACACAAAATTATTTAAATATTTTCAAACTTTCACAAATTTTTTCAAAATTCCACAAATTTTTTCAAAATTACACAAAAAATTTTCAAAATTTTAGAAATATCATAAATTTCCCCAAACTCCCTCTGAATTCCATTAAAATTCACAAATTATTGAAATCGCAAAATTCTACACAATTTTAAAAAAATGAAAAAGAAAAAAATTATTTAAATAATTTTTTAAATATTTGAATATTTAAAAATAATTATTTCTTATTAAATATTTAAATATTTATAGTTATGTTATATTATATATAATTATATATATTATATTATATTATATTATATATAAATATTGAATATTTATTATTAATTATTAAACATAGTTATTTAAATATTTTAAAAATTACACAAATTTTTTCAAAATTACACAAAAAATTTTAAAAATTTTAGAAATATCATAAATTCCCCAAAAATCCCCCCGAATTCCATTAAAATTCACAAATTATTCAAATCGCAAAATTCTACAAAATTTAAAGAAAGAAAAAAAAAAAAAAAACACAAAATTATTTAAAAGTTTTCAAAATTCCACAAATTTTTTCAAAATTTTAGAAATATCATAAATTTCACAAAAATCCCGCAGAATTCCATTAAAATTCACAAATTATTGAAATCGCAAAATTCTACATAATTTTAAAAAAATGGAAAAGAAAAAAATCACGCATAAGTATTTAAATATTTTCAAAATTCCACAAATTTTTTCAAAATTACACCAAAAATTTTCAAAATTTTAAAAATATCTATAATTTCTCAAAAATCCCCCAGAATTCCATTTAAATTCACAAATTATTCAAATCGCAAAATTCTACAGAATTTTACAAAAATCAAAAAGAAAAAAAATGACGCAAAATTCTTTAAATATTTTCAAAATTTCACAAATTTTTTCAAAATTTTAGAAATATCATAAATTTCTTAAAAATCCCCCCGAATTCCATTAAAATTCACAAATTATTGAAATCGCAAAATTCTACACAATTTTAAAAAAATGTAAAAGAAAAAAATCACGCAAAATTATTTAAATATTTTCAAAATTCCACAAATATTTTCTAAATTACACAAAAAATTTTCAAAATTTTAAAAATATTATAAATTTTCCAAAAATCCCCCAGTATTCCATTTAAATTCACAAATTATTCAAATCGCAAAATTCTACAAAATTTTACAAAAATCAAAAAGAAAAAAAATGACGCAAAATTCTTTAAATATTTTCAAAATTTCACAAATTTTTTCAAAATTTTAGAAATATCATAAATTTCACAAAAATCCCTCTGAATTCCATTAAAATTCACAAATTATTGAAATCGCAGAATTCTACTAAATTTTACAAAAAAAAAAAAATCACACAAAATTATTTAAATACTTTCAAAATTCCACAAATTTTTTCAAAATTACACAAAAAATTTTCAAAATTTTAGAAATATCATAAATTTCTTAAAAATCCCTCAGAATTCCATTAAAATTCACAAATTATTTCAATCTCAAAATCCTACAGAATTTTTTTAAAAAAAAAAAAAATCACACAAAATTCTTTAAATATTTTCAAAGTTCCACAAATTTTTTCAAAATTTTAGAAATATCTATAATATCCCAAAAATCCCTAGGAATTCCATTAAAATTCACAAATTATTGAAATGGCAAAATTCTGCACAATTTTTAAAAAATGAAAAAAAAGTCCCACAAAATTATTTAAATATTTTAAAAATTCCACAATTTTTTTCAAAATTACACAAAAATTTTTCAAAATGTGCCAGACCCCTTATTCTACTCTCTGGGACATCCCACCAGAGACAGAAACAGTTCTAACCTCTCTCTGATACCATAGCCATGACAAGCCCAATTGCATCCCCTTGGTGGCAACAGACAAGTCACAACACCTGTGGAACTTTCTCTCAGACTCCACAGCTGTGATAGCCCCACTTTTCCCTTCTCTGTCACATCACAGCACTGGGAACCCCAATCTACGCCTCTCTGGGACAGCACAGCACTGAAAGACCCAGTTTCCACAAGTTCACACATCACAGCACTGATAGACCAAATTTCAGCCTTTCTCTCACACCACACAAGGAACAAGCCCACTTTACACCTACATGGAACACAAGAGCAGTGACAGTGCCAGCTTTCTCCTCTCTGTGACATATCATCAAAGACAAGTCTGAATTCTTCCCCTCCTCTAGGCCACAGCAGTGACAGCCTCAGTTTTCCTCTCTCTGGGAGATCACTGCACTGACAAGTCCAATTGACACCTCTCTGGGACACCCTGGGGATGAAAGCCACATTATTCCCCTCTCTGGGACATCCCAGCAGAGACACAACCAAATCAAGACTTCCTGTCATACCACAGCCCCAACAACCCCAATTCCATCCCCTTTGTGGCAACAGACAAGTCATAGCACCTGTGCAACTTTCTCCGGGACTGCACAACAATGATCACTCCAGTTTTCCCTTCTCTGGGACACCACAGCAGTGACAGACTCACTTTTCCCCTCTTGCTGACATCACAGAAGTGACAGGCCCAATTGATGCCTCTCTGGGACACCTGTGCAGTGGCAGCCTCAGTTTTTTCCTCTCTGTGACATCACAGCAATGAGGAAGTCATTTTCCCCTCTCTATGACATCACTGCACTGACAACACGCATTTACACCTCTCTGGGACACCACAGCCGTCACACACGCATTATTCCCCTCTCTGGGACTTCACAGACATGATAGCCTCAATTCATCCCCTTTGCAACACCACAGCAGTGACTGCTCCACTTTTCCTCCATTTGTGACATCAGAGCAGTGACTGGCCCAACTTACCTCTCTTTATGACACCAAAGCTGGGGTAGCCTCACTTTTTTCTTCTCTGTGCCATCACACAAATGAGGGACCCAGATTCCCCTCTCTGTGACATCACTGCACTGACAAGTCCAATTGACACCGCTCTGGGACACCACAGTGGTGCCAGACCCCTTATTCTACTCTCTGGGACATCCCAGCAGAGACAGAAACAGTTCTAACCTCTCTCTGATACCATAGCCATGACAAGCCCAATTGCATCCCCTTGGTGGCAACAGACAAGTCACAACACCTGTGGAACTTTCTCTCAGACTCCACAGCTGTGATAGCCCCACTTTTCCCTTCTCTGTCACATCACAGCACTGGGAACCCCAATCTACGCCTCTCTGGGACAGCACAGCAGTGAAAGACCCAGTTTCCACAAGTTCACACATCACAGCACTGAGACCAAATTTCAGCCTTTCTCTCACACCACACAAGGAACAAGCCCACTTTACACCTACATGGAACACCACAGCGGTGACAGTGCCAGCTTTCTCCTCTCTGTGACATATCATCAAAGACAAGTCTGAATTCTTCCCCTCCTCTAGGCCACAGCAGTGACAGCCTCAGTTTTCCTATCTCTGGGAGATCACTGCACTGACAAGTCCAATTGACACCTCTCTGGGACACCCTGGCGGTGAAAGCCACATTATTCCCCTCTCTGGGACATCCCAGCAGAGACACAACCAAATCAAGACTCCTTGTCATACCACAGCCCCAACAACCCCAATTCCATCCCCTTTGTGGCAACAGACAAGTCATAGCACCTGTGGAACTTTCTCCAGGACTGCACAACAATGATCACTCTAGTTTTCCCCTCTCTGGGACACCACAGCAGTGACAGACTCACTTTTCCCCTCTTGCTGACATCACAGAAGTGACAGGCCCAATTGATGCCTCTCTGGGACACCTGTGCAGTGGCAGCCTCAGTTTTTTCCTCTCTGTGACATCACAGCAATGAGGAAGTCATTTTCCCCTCTCTATGACATCACTGCACTGACAACACGCATTTACACCTCTCTGGGACACCACAGCCGTCACACACGCATTATTCCCCTCTCTGGGACTTCACAGACATGATAGCCTCAATTCATCCCCTTTGCAACACCACAGCAGTGACTGCTCCACTTTTCCTCCATTTGTGACATCAGAGCAGTGACAGGCCCAACTTACCTCTCTTTATGACACCAAAGCTGGGGTAGCCTCACTTTTTTCTTCTCTGTACCATCACACAAATGAGGGACCCAGATTCCCCTCTCTGTGACATCACTGCACTGACAAGTCCAATTGCCACCTGTCTGGGACACCACAGTGGTGCCAGACCCCTTATTCTACTCTCTGGGACATCCCAGCAGAGACAGAAACAGTTCTAACCTCTCTCTGATACCATAGCCATGACAAGCCCAATTGCATCCCCTTGGTGGCAACAGACAAGTCACAACACCTGTGGAACTTTCTCTCAGACTCCACAGCTGTGATAGCCCCACTTTTCCCTTCTCTGTCACATCACAGCACTGGGAACCCCAATCTACGCCTCTCTGGGACAGCACAGCACTGAAAGACCCAGTTTCCACAAGTTCACACATCACAGCACTGATAGACCAAATTTCACCCTTTCTCTCACACCACACAAGGAACAAGCCCACTTTACACCTACATGGAACACAAGAGCAGTGACAGTGCCAGCTTTCTCCTCTCTGTGACATATCATCAAAGACAAGTCTGAATTCTTCCCCTCCTCTAGGCCACAGCAGTGACAGCCTCAGTTTTCCTCTCTCTGGGAGATCACTGCACTGACAAGTCCAATTGACACCTCTCTGGGACACCCTGGCGGTGAAAGACCTCTCTGGGACATCCCAGCAGAGACACAACCAAATCAAGACTCCCTGTCATACCACAGCCCCAACAACCCCAATTCCATCCCCTTTGTGGCAACAGACAAGTCATAGCACCTGTGCAACTTTCTCCGGGACTGCACAACAATGATCACTCCAGTTTTCCCTTCTCTGGGACACCACAGCAGTGACAGACTCACTTTTCCCCTCTTGCTGACATCACAGAAGTGACAGGCCCAATTGATGCCTCTCTGGGACACCTGTGCAGTGGCAGCCTCAGTTTTTTCCTCTCTGTGACATCACAGCAATGAGGAAGTCATTTTCCCCTCTCTATGACATCACTGCACTGACAACACGCATTTACACCTCTCTGGGACACCACAGCCGTCACACACGCATTATTCCCCTCTCTGGGACTTCACAGACATGATAGCCTCAATTCATCCCCTTTGCAACACCACAGCAGTGACTGCTCCACTTTTCCTCCATTTGTGACATCAGAGCAGTGACAGGCCCAACTTACCTCTCTTTATGACACCAAAGCTGGGGTAGCCTCACTTTTTTCTTCTCTGTGCCATCACACAAATGAGGGACCCAGATTCCCCTCTCTGTGACATCACTGCACTGACAAGTCCAATTGACACCTCTCTGGGACACCACAGTGGTGCCAGACCCCTTATTCTACTCTCTGGGACATCCCAGCAGAGACAGAAACAGTTCTAACCTCTCTCTGATACCATAGCCATGACAAGCCCAATTGCATCCCCTTGGTGGCAACAGACAAGTCACAACACCTGTGGAACTTTCTCTCAGACTCCACAGCTGTGATAGCCCCACTTTTCCCTTCTCTGTCACAGCACTGGGAACCCCAATCTACGCCTCTCTGGGACAGCACAGCAGTGAAAGACCCAGTTTCCACAAGTTCACACATCACAGCACTGAGACCAAATTTCAGCCTTTCTCTCACACCACACAAGGAACAAGCCCACTTTACACCTACATGGAACACCACAGCGCTGACAGTGCCAGCTTTCTCCTCTCTGTGACATATCATCAAAGACAAGTCTGAATTCTTCCCCTCCTCTAGGCCACAGCAGTGACAGCCTCAGTTTTCCTCTCTCTGGGAGATCACTGCACTGACAAGTCCAATTGACACCTCTCTGGGACACCCTGGGGATGAAAGCCACATTATTCCCGTCTCTGGGACATCCCAGCAGAGACACAACCAAATCAAGACTTCCTGTCATACCACAGCCCCAACAACCCCAATTCCATCCCCTTTGTGGCAACAGACAAGTCATAGCACCTGTGGAACTTTCTCCGGGACTGCACAACAATGATCACTCCAGTTTTCCCTTCTCTGGGACACCACAGCAGTGACAGACTCACTTTTCCCCTCTTCCTGACATCACAGAAGTGACAGGCCCAATTGATGCCTCTCTGGGACACCTGTGCAGTGGCAGGCTCAGTTTTTTCCTCTCTGTGACATCACAGCAATGAGGAACTCATTTTCCCCTCTCTATGACATCACTGCACTGACAACTCTCATTTACACCTCTCTGGGACACCACAGCCGTCACACACGCATTATTCCCCTCTCTGGGACTTCACAGACATGATAGCCTCAATTCATCCCCTTTGCAACACCACAGCAGTAACTGCTCCACTTTTCCTCCATTTGTGACATCAGAGCAGTGACAGGCCCAACTTACCTCTCTTTATGACACCAAAGCTGGGGTAGCCTCACTTTTTTCTTCTCTGTACCATCACACAAATGAGGGACCCAGATTCCCCTCTCTGTGACATCACTGCACTGACAAGTCCAATTGCCACCTCTCTGGGACACCACAGTGGTGCCAGACCCCTTATTCTACTCTCTGGGACATCCCAGCAGAGACAGAACCAGTTCTAACCTCTCTCTGATACCATAGCCATGACAAGCCCAATTGCATCCCCTTTGGGGCAACAGACAAGTCACAACACCTGTGGAACTTTCTCTCAGACTCCACAGCTGTGATAGCCCCACTTTTCCCTTCTCTGTCACATCACAGCACTGGGAACCCCAATCTACGCCTCTCTGGGACAGCACAGCACTGAAAGACCCAGTTTCCACAAGTTCACACATCACAGCACTGACAGACCAAATTTCACCCTTTCTCTCACACCACACAAGGAACAAGCCCACTTTACACCTACATGGAACACCACAGCGCTGACAGTGCCAGCTTTCTCCTCTCTGTGACATATCATCAAAGACAAGTCTGAATTCTTCCCCTCCTCTAGGCCACAGCAGTGACAGTCCCCGTTTTCCTCTCTCTGGGAGATCACTGCACTGACAAGTCCAATTGCCACCTGTCTGGGACACCACAGTGGTGCCAGACCCCTTATTTTACTCTCTGGGACATCCCAGCAGAGACAGAAACAGTTCTAACCTCTCTCTGATACCATAGCCATGACAAGCCCAATTGCATCCCCTTTGGGGCAACAGACAAGTCACAACACCTGTGGAACTTTCTCTCAGACTCCACAGCTGTGATAGCCCCATTTTTCCTTTCTCTGTCACATCACAGCACTGGGAACCCCAATCTACGCCTCTCTGGGACAGCACAGCACTGAAAGACCCAGTTTCCACAAGTTCACACATCACAGCACTGACAGACCAAATTTCACCCTTTCTCTCACACCACACAAGGAACAAGCCCACTTTACACCTACATGGAACACCACAGCGCTGACAGTGCCAGCTTTCTCCTCTCCGTGACATATCATCAAAGACAAGTCTGAATTCTTCCCCTCCTCTAGGCCACAGCAGTGACAGTCCCCGTTTTCCTCTCTCTGGGAGATCACTGCACTGACAAGTCCTATTGACACCTCTCTGGGACACCCTGGCGGTGAAAGACCCATTATTCCCCTCTCTGGGACATCCCAGCAGAGACACAACCAAATCAAGACTCCCTGTCATACCACAGCCCCAACAACCCCAATTCCATCCCCTTTGTGGCAACAGACAAGTCATAGCACCTGTGGAACTTTCTCCGGGACTGCACAACAATGATCACTCCAGTTTTCCCCTCTCTGGGACACCACAGCAGTGACAGACTCACTTTTCCCCTCTTGCTGACATCACAGAAGTGACAGGCCCAATTGATGCCTCTCTGGGACACCTGTGCAGTGGCAGCCTCAGTTTTTTCCTCTCTGTGACATCACAGCAATGAGGAAGTCATTTTCCCCTCTCTATGACATCACTGCACTGACAACACGCATTTACACCTCTCTGGGACACCACAGCCGTCACACACGCATTATTCCCCTCTCTGGGACTTCACAGACATGATAGCCTCAATTCATCCCCTTTGCAACACCACAGCAGTGACTGCTCCACTTTTCCTCCATTTGTGACATCAGAGCAGTGACAGGCCCAACTTACCTCTCTTTATGACACCAAAGCTGGGGTAGCCTCACTTTTTTCTTCTCTGTGCCATCACACAAATGAGGGACCCAGATTCCCCTCTCTGTGACATCACTGCACTGACAAGTCCAATTGACACCTCTCTGGGACACCACAGTGGTGCCAGACCCCTTATTCTACTCTCTGGGACATCCCAGCAGAGACAGAAACAGTTCTAACCTCTCTCTGATACCATAGCCATGACAAGCCCAATTGCATCCCCTTGGTGGCAACAGACAAGTCACAACACCTGTGGAACTTTCTCTCAGACTCCACAGCTGTGATAGCCCCACTTTTCCCTTCTCTATCACAGCACTGGGAACCCCAATCTACGCCTCTCTGGGACAGCACAGCAGTGAAAGACCCAGTTTCCACAAGTTCACACATCACAGCACTGACAGACCAAATTTCACCCTTTCTCTCACACCACATAAGGAACAAGCCCAGTTTACACCTACATAGAACACCACAGCGCTGACAGTGCCAGCTTTCTCCTCTCTGTGACATATCATCAAAGACAAGTCTGAATTCTTCCCCTCCTCTAGGCCACAGCAGTGACAGCCTCAGTTTTCCTCTCTCTGGGAGATCACTGCACTGACAAGTCCAATTGACACCTCTCTGGGACACCCTGGCGGTGAAAGACCCATTATTCCCCTCTCTGGGACATCCCAGCAGAGACACAACCAAATCAAGACTCCCTGTCATACCACAGCCCCAACAACCCCAATTCCATCCCCTTTGTGGCAACAGACAAGTCATAGCACCTGTGGAACTTTCTCCGGGACTGCACAACAATGATCACTCCAGTTTTCCCCTCTCTGGGACACCACAGCAGTGACAGACTCACTTTTCCCCTCTTGCTGACATCACAGAAGTGACAGGCCCAATTGATGCCTCTCTGGGACACCTGTGCAGTGGCAGCCTCAGTTTTTTCCTCTCTGTGACATCACACCAATGAGGAAGTCATTTTCCCCTCTCTATGACATCACTGCACTGACAACTCTCATTTACACCTCTCTGGGACACCACAGCCGTCACACACGCATTATTCCCCTCTCTGGGACTTCACAGACATGATAGCCTCAATTCATCCCCTTTGCAACACCACAGCAGTGACTGCTCCACTTTTCCTCCATTTGTGACATCAGAGCAGTGACAGGCCCAACTTACCTCTCTTTATGACACCAAAGCTGGGGTAGCCTCACTTTTTTCTTCTCTGTGCCATCACACAAATGAGGGACCCAGATTCCCCTCTCTGTGACATCACTGCACTGACAAGTCCAATTGACACCTCTCTGGGACACCACAGTGGTGCCAGACCCCTTATTCTACTCTCTGGGACATCCCAGCAGAGACAGAAACAGTTCTAACCTCTCTCTGATACCATAGCCATGACAAGCCCAATTGCATCCCCTTGGTGGCAACAGACAAGTCACAACACCTGTGCAACTTTCTCTCAGACTCCACAGCTGTGATAGCCCCACTTTTCCCTTCTCTGTCACATCACAGCACTGGGAACCCCAATCTACGCCTCTCTGGGACAGCACAGCACTGAAAGACCCAGTTTCCACAAGTTCACACATCACAGCACTGACAGACCAAATTTCACCCGTTCTCTCACACCACACAAGGAACAAGCCCACTTTACACCTACATGGAACACCACAGCGGTGACAGTGCCAGCTTTCTCCTCTCCGTGACATATCATCAAAGACAAGTCTGAATTCTTCCCCTCCTATAGGCCACAGCAGTGACAGCCTCAGTTTTCCTCTCTCTGGGAGATCACTGCACTGACAAGTCCAATTGACACCTCTCTGGGACACCCTGGGGATGAAAGACCCATTATTCCCCTCTCTGGGACATCCCAGCAGAGACACAACCAAATCAAGACTCCTTGTCATACCACAGCCCCAACAACCCCAATTCCATCCCCTTTGTGGCAACAGACAAGTCATAGCACCTGTGGAACTTTCTCCAAGACTGCACAACAATGATCACTCTAGTTTTCCCTTCTCTGGGACACCACAGCAGTGACAGACTCACTTTTCCCCTCTTGCTGACATCACAGAAGTGACAGGCCCAATTGATGCCTCTCTGGGACACCTGTGCAGTGGCAGCCTCAGTTTTTTCCTCTCTGTGACATCACACCAATGAGGAACTCATTTTCCCCTCTCTATGACATCACTGCACTGACAACACGCATTTACACCTCTCTGGGACACCACAGCCGTCACACACGCATTATTCCCCTCTCTGGGACTTCACAGACATGATAGCCTCAATTCATCCCCTTTGCAACACCACAGCAGTGACTGCTCCACTTTTCCTTCATTTGTGACATCAGAGCAGTGACAGGCCCAACTTACCTCTCTTTATGACACCAAAGCTGGGGTAGCCTCACTTTTTTCTTCTCTGTGCCATCACACAAATGAGGGACCCAGATTCCCCTCTCTGTGACATCACTGCACTGACAAGTCCAATTGACACCTCTCTGGGACACCACAGTGGTGCCAGACCCCTTATTCTACTCTCTGGGACATCCCAGCAGAGACAGAACCAGTTCTAACCTCTCTCTGATACCATAGCCATGACAAGCCCAATTGCATCCCCTTGGTGGCAACAGACAAGTCACAACACCTGTGGAACTTTCTCTCAGACTCCACAGCTGTGATAGCCCCACTTTTCCCTTCTCTGTCACATCACAGCACTGGGAACCCCAATCTACGCCTCTCTGGGACAGCACAGCACTGAAAGACCAGTTTCCACAAGTTCACACATCACAGCACTGAGACCAAATTTCAGCCTTTCTCTCACACCACACAAGGAACAAGCCCACTTTACACCTACATGGAACACCACAGCGCTGACAGTGCCAGCTTCTCCTCTCTGTGACATATCATCAAAGACAAGTCTGAATTCTTCCCCTCCTCTAGGCCACAGCAGTGACAGCCTCAGTTTTCCTCTCTCTGGAGATCACTGCACTGACAAGTCCAATTGACACCTCTCTGGACACCCTGGGGATGAAAGCCACATTATTCCCCTCTCTGGGACATCCCAGCAGAGACACAACCAAATCAAGACTTCCTGTCATACCACAGCCCAACAACCCCAATTCCATCCCCTTTGTGGCAACAGACAAGTCATAGCACCTGTGGAACTTTCTCCGGACTGCACAACAATGATCACTCCAGTTTTCCCTTCTCTGGGACACCACAGCAGTGACAGACTCACTTTTCCCCTCTTGCTGACATCACAGAAGTGACAGGCCCAATTGATGCCTCTCTGGGACACCTGTGCAGTGGCAGCCTCAGTTTTTTCCTCTCTGTGACATCACACCAATGAGGAACTCATTTTCCCCTCTCTATGACATCACTGCACTGACAACACGCATTTACACCTCTCTGGGACACCACAGCCGTCACACACGCATTATTCCCCTCTCTGGGACTTCACAGACATGATAGCCTCAATTCATCCCCTTTGCAACACCACAGCAGTGACTGCTCCACTTTTCCTCCATTTGTGACATCAGAGCAGTGACAGGCCCAACTTACCTCTCTTTATGACACCAAAGCTGGGGTAGCCTCACTTTTTTCTTCTCTGTACCATCACACAAATGAGGGACCCAGATTCCCCTCTCTGTGACATCACTGCACTGACAAGTCCAATTGCCACCTGTCTGGGACACCACAGTGGTGCCAGACCCCTTATTTTACTCTCTGGGACATCCCAGCAGAGACAGAAACAGTTCTAACCTCTCTCTGATACCATAGCCATGACAAGCCCAATTGCATCCCCTTTGGGGCAACAGACAAGTCACAACACCTGTGGAACTTTCTCTCAGACTCCACAGCTGTGATAGCCCCATTTTTCCTTTCTCTGTCACATCACAGCACTGGGAACCCCAATCTACGCCTCTCTGGGACAGCACAGCACTGAAAGACCCAGTTTCCACAAGTTCACACATCACAGCACTGACAGACCAAATTTCACCCTTTCTCTCACACCACACAAGGAACAAGCCCACTTTACACCTACATGGAACACCACAGCGCTGACAGTGCCAGCTTTCTCCTCTCCGTGACATATCATCAAAGACAAGTCTGAATTCTTCCCCTCCTCTAGGCCACAGCAGTGACAGTCCCCGTTTTCCTCTCTCTCGGAGATCACTGCACTGACAAGTCCAATTGACACCTCTCTGGGACACCCTGGCGGTGAAAGACCCATTATTCCCCTCTCTGGGACATCCCAGCAGAGACACAACCAAATCAAGACTCCCTGTCATACCACAGCCCCAACAACCCCAATTCCATCCCCTTAGTGGCAACAGACAAGTCATAGCACCTGTGGAACTTTCTCCGGGACTGCACAACAATGATCACTCCAGTTTTCCCCTCTCTGGGACACCACAGCAGTGACAGACTCACTTTTCCCCTCTTGCTGACATCACAGAAGTGACAGGCCCAATTGATGCCTCTCTGGGACACCTGTGCAGTGGCAGCCTCAGTTTTTTCCTCTCTGTGACATCACAGCAATGAGGAAGTCATTTTCCCCTCTCTATGACATCACTGCACTGACAACACGCATTTACACCTCTCTGGGACACCACAGCCGTCACACACGCATTATTCCCCTCTCTGGGACTTCACAGACATGATAGCCTCAATTCAATCCCCTTTGCAACACCACAGCAGTGACTGCTCCACTTTTCCTCCATTTGTGACATCAGAGCAGTGACAGGCCCAACTTACCTCTCTTTATGACACCAAAGCTGGGGTAGCCTCACTTTTTTCTTCTCTGTGCCATCACACAAATGAGGGACCCAGATTCCCCTCTCTGTGACATCACTGCACTGACAAGTCCAATTGACACCTCTCTGGGACACCACAGTGGTGCCAGACCCCTTATTCTACTCTCTGGGACATCCCAGCAGAGACAGAAACAGTTCTAACCTCTCTCTGATACCATAGCCATGACAAGCCCAATTGCATCCCCTTGGTGCAACAGACAAGTCACAACACCTGTGCAACTTTCTCTCAGACTCCACAGCTGTGATAGCCCCACTTTTCCCTTCTCTGTCACATCACAGCACTGGAACCCCAATCTACGCCTCTCTGGGACAGCACAGCACTGAAAGACCCAGTTTCCACAAGTTCACACATCACAGCACTGACAGACCAAATTTCACCCGTTCTCTCACACCACACAAGGAACAAGCCCACTTTACACCTACATGGAACACCACAGCGGTGACAGTGCCAGCTTTCTCCTCTCCGTGACATATCATCAAAGACAAGTCTGAATTCTTCCCCTCCTATAGGCCACAGCAGTGACAGCCTCAGTTTTCCTCTCTCTGGGAGATCACTGCACTGACAAGTCCAATTGACACCTCTCTGGGACACCCTGGGGATGAAAGACCCATTATTCCCCTCTCTGGGACATCCCAGCAGAGACACAACCAAATCAAGACTCCTTGTCATACCACAGCCCCAACAACCCCAATTCCATCCCCTTTGTGGCAACAGACAAGTCATAGCACCTGTGGAACTTTCTCCAAGACTGCACAACAATGATCACTCTAGTTTTCCCTTCTCTGGGACACCACAGCAGTGACAGACTCACTTTTCCCCTCTTGCTGACATCACAGAAGTGACAGGCCCAATTGATGCCTCTCTGGGACACCTGTGCAGTGGCAGCCTCAGTTTTTTCCTCTCTGTGACATCACACCAATGAGGAACTCATTTTCCCCTCTCTATGACATCACTGCACTGACAACCACGCATTTACACCTCTCTGGGACACCACAGCCGTCACACACGCATTATTCCCCTCTCTGGGACTTCACAGACATGATAGCCTCAATTCATCCCCTTTGCAACACCACAGCAGTGACTGCTCCACTTTTCTTCATTTGTGACATCAGAGCAGTGACAGGCCCAACTTACCTCTCTTTATGACACCAAAGCTGGGGTAGCCTCACTTTTTTCTTCTCTGTGCCATCACACAAATGAGGGACCCAGATTCCCCTCTCTGTGACATCACTGCACTGACAAGTCCAATTGACACCTCTCTGGACACCACAGTGGTGCCAGACCCCTTATTCTACTCTCTGGGACATCCCAGCAGAGACAGAACCAGTTCTAACCTCTCTCTGATACCATAGCCATGACAAGCCCAATTGCATCCCCTTGGTGGCAACAGACAAGTCACAACACCTGTGGAACTTTCTCTCAGACTCCACAGCTGTGATAGCCCCACTTTTCCCTTCTCTGTCACATCACAGCACTGGAACCCCAATCTACGCCTCTCTGGGACAGCACAGCACTGAAAGACCCAGTTTCCACAAGTTCACACATCACAGCACTGAGACCAAATTTCAGCCTTTCTCTCACACCACACAAGGAACAAGCCCACTTTACACCTACATGGAACACCACAGCGCTGACAGTGCCAGCTTTCTCCTCTCTGTGACATATCATCAAAGACAAGTCTGAATTCTTCCCCTCCTCTAGGCCACAGCAGTGACAGCCTCAGTTTTCCTCTCTCTGGGAGATCACTGCACTGACAAGTCCAATTGACACCTCTCTGGGACACCCTGGGGATGAAAGCCACATTATTCCCTCTCTGGGACATCCAGCAGAGACACAACCAAATCAAGACTTCCTGTCATACCACAGCCCAACAACCCCAATTCCATCCCCTTTGTGGCAACAGACAAGTCATAGCACCTGTGGAACTTTCTCCGGGACTGCACAACAATGATCACTCCAGTTTTCCCTTCTCTGGGACACCACAGCAGTGACAGACTCACTTTTCCCCTCTTGCTGACATCACAGAAGTGACAGGCCCAATTGATGCCTCTCTGGACACCTGTGCAGTGGCAGCCTCAGTTTTTTCCTCTCTGTGACATCACACCAATGAGAACTCATTTTCCCCTCTCTATGACATCACTGCACTGACAACACGCATTTACACCTCTCTGGGACACCACAGCCGTCACACACGCATTATTCCCCTCTCTGGGACTTCACAGACATGATAGCCTCAATTCATCCCCTTTGCAACACCACAGCAGTGACTGCTCCACTTTTCCTCCATTTGTGACATCAGAGCAGTGACAGGCCCAACTTACCTCTCTTTATGACACCAAAGCTGGGGTAGCCTCACTTTTTTCTTCTCTGTACCATCACACAATGAGGGACCCAGATTCCCCTCTCTGTGACATCACTGCACTGACAAGTCCAATTGCCACCTGTCTGGACACCACAGTGGTGCCAGACCCCTTATTTTACTCTCTGGGACATCCCAGCAGAGACAGAAACAGTTCTAACCTCTCTCTGATACCATAGCCATGACAAGCCCAATTGCATCCCCTTTGGGGCAACAGACAAGTCACAACACCTGTGGAACTTTCTCTCAGACTCCACAGATAGCCCCATTTTTCCTTTCTCTGTCACATCACAGCACTGGGAACCCCAATCTACGCCTCTCTGGGACAGCACAGCACTGAAAGACCCAGTTTCCACAAGTTCACACATCACAGCACTGACAGACCAAATTTCACCCTTTCTCTCACACCACACAAGGAACAAGCCCACTTTACACCTACATGGAACACCACAGCGCTGACAGTGCCAGCTTTCTCCTCTCCGTGACATATCATCAAAGACAAGTCTGAATTCTTCCCTCCTCTAGGCCACAGCAGTGACAGTCCCCGTTTTCCTCTCTCTCGGAGATCACTGCACTGACAAGTCCAATTGACACCTCTCTGGGACACCCTGGCGGTGAAAGACCCATTATTCCCCTCTCTGGGACATCCCAGCAGAGACACAACCAAATCAAGACTCCCTGTCATACCACAGCCCCAACAACCCCAATTCCATCCCCTTAGTGGCAACAGACAAGTCATAGCACCTGTGGAACTTTCTCCGGGACTGCACAAC
Source organism: Periparus ater (assembly GCA_032357785.1). NCBI lineage: Eukaryota > Metazoa > Chordata > Aves > Passeriformes > Paridae > Periparus > Periparus ater. Next base: position 112,843 of record JANVCZ010000088.1, on the reverse strand, counting down.
AATGATCACTCCAGTTTTCCCCTCTCTGGGACACCACAGCAGTGACAGACTCACTTTTCCCCTCTTGCTGACATCACAGAAGTGACAGGCCCAATTGATGCCTCTCTGGGACACCTGTGCAGTGGCAGCCTCAGTTTTTTCCTCTCTGTGACATCACAGCAATGAGGAAGTCATTTTCCCCTCTCTATGACATCACTGCACTGACAACACGCATTTACACCTCTCTGGGACACCACAGCCGTCACACACGCATTATTCCCCTCTCTGGGACTTCACAGACATGATAGCCTCAATTCATCCCCTTTGCAACACCACAGCAGTGACTGCTCCACTTTTCCTCCATTTGTGACATCAGAGCAGTGACAGGCCCAACTTACCTCTCTTTATGACACCAAAGCTGGGGTAGCCTCACTTTTTTCTTCTCTGTGCCATCACACAAATGAGGGACCCAGATTCCCCTCTCTGTGACATCACTGCACTGACAAGTCCAATTGACACCTCTCTGGGACACCACAGTGGTGCCAGACCCCTTATTCTACTCTCTGGGACATCCCAGCAGAGACAGAAACAGTTCTAACCTCTCTCTGATACCATAGCCATGACAAGCCCAATTGCATCCCCTTGGTGGCAACAGACAAGTCACAACACCTGTGGAACTTTCTCTCAGACTCCACAGCTGTGATAGCCCCACTTTTCCCTTCTCTGTCACATCACAGCACTGGGAACCCCAATCTACGCCTCTCTGGGACAGCACAGCAGTGAAAGACCCAGTTTCCACAAGTTCACACATCACAGCACTGACAGACCAAATTTCACCCGTTCTCTCACACCACACAAGGAACAAGCCCAGTTTAAACCTACATGGAACACCACAGCGGTGACAGTGCCAGCTTTCTCCTCTCTGTGACATATCATCAAAGACAAGTCTGAATTCTTCCCCTCCTATAGGCCACAGCAGTGACAGCCTCAGTTTTCCTCTCTCTGGGAGATCACTGCACTGACAAGTCCAATTGACACCTCTCTGGGACACCCTGGCGGTGAAAGACCCATTATTCCCCTCTCTGGGACATCCCAGCAAAGACACAACCAAATCAAGACTCCTTGTCATACCACAGCCCCAACAACCCCAATTCCATCCCCTTTGTGGCAACAGACAAGTCATAGCACCTGTGGAACTTTCTCCAAGACTGCACAACAATGATCACTCTAGTTTTCCCTTCTCTGGGACACCACAGCAGTGACAGACTCACTTTTCCCCTCTTGCTGACATCACAGAAGTGACAGGCCCAATTGATGCCTCTCTGGGACACCTGTGCAGTGGCAGCCTCAGTTTTTTCCTCTCTGTGACATCACACCAATGAGGAAGTCATTTTCCCCTCTCTATGACATCACTGCACTGACAACACGCATTTACACCTCTCTGGGACACCACAGCCGTCACACACGCATTATTCCCCTCTCTGGGACTTCACAGACATGATAGCCTCAATTCATCCCCTTTGCAACACCACAGCAGTGACTGCTCCACTTTTCCTTCATTTGTGACATCAGAGCAGTGACAGGCCCAACTTACCTCTCTTTATGACACCAAAGCTGGGGTAGCCTCACTTTTTTCTTCTCTGTGCCATCACACAAATGAGGGACCCAGATTCCCCTCTCTGTGACATCACTGCACTGACAAGTCCAATTGACACCGCTCTGGGACACCACAGTGGTGCCAGACCCCTTATTCTACTCTCTGGGACATCCCAGCAGAGACAGAAACAGTTCTAACCTCTCTCTGATACCATAGCCATGACAAGCCCAATTGCATCCCCTTGGTGGCAACAGACAAGTCACAACACCTGTGGAACTTTCTCTCAGACTCCACAGCTGTGATAGCCCCACTTTTCCCTTCTCTGTCACATCACAGCACTGGGAACCCCAATCTACGCCTCTCTGGGACAGCACAGCAGTGAAAGACCCAGTTTCCACAAGTTCACACATCACAGCACTGAGACCAAATTTCAGCCTTTCTCTCACACCACACAAGGAACAAGCCCAGTTTAAACCTACATGGAACACCACAGCGCTGACAGTGCCAGCTTTCTCCTCTCTGTGACATATCATCAAAGACAAGTCTGAATTCTTCCCCTCCTCTAGGCCACAGCAGTGACAGCCTCAGTTTTCCTCTCTCTGGGAGATCACTGCACTGACAAGTCCAATTGACACCTCTCTGGGACACCCTGGGGATGAAAGCCACATTATTCCCCTCTCTGGGACATCCCAGCAGAGACACAACCAAATCAAGACTTCCTGTCATACCACAGCCCCAACAACCCCAATTCCATCCCCTTTGTGGCAACAGACAAGTCATAGCACCTGTGGAACTTTCTCCGGGACTGCACAACAATGATCACTCCAGTTTTCCCTTCTCTGGGACACCACAGCAGTGACAGACTCACTTTTCCCCTCTTGCTGACATCACAGAAGTGACAGGCCCAATTGATGCCTCTCTGGGACACCTGTGCAGTGGCAGCCTCAGTTTTTTCCTCTCTGTGACATCACACCAATGAGGAACTCATTTTCCCCTCTCTATGACATCACTGCACTGACAACACGCATTTACACCTCTCTGGGACACCACAGCCGTCACACACGCATTATTCCCCTCTCTGGGACTTCACAGACATGATAGCCTCAATTCATCCCCTTTGCAACACCACAGCAGTGACTGCTCCACTTTTCCTCCATTTGTGACATCAGAGCAGTGACTGGCCCAACTTACCTCTCTTTATGACACCAAAGCTGGGGTAGCCTCACTTTTTTCTTCTCTGTGCCATCACACAAATGAGGGACCCAGATTCCCCTCTCTGTGACATCACTGCACTGACAAGTCCAATTGACACCTCTCTGGGACACCACAGTGGTGCCAGACCCCTTATTCTACTCTCTGGGACATCCCAGCAGAGACAGAAACAGTTCTAACCTCTCTCTGATACCATAGCCATGACAAGCCCAATTTCATCCCCTTGGTGGCAACAGACAAGTCACAACACCTGTGGAACTTTCTCTCAGACTCCACAGCTGTGATAGCCCCACTTTTCCCTTCTCTGTCACATCACAGCACTGGGAACCCCAATCTACGCCTCTCTGGGACAGCACAGCACTGAAAGACCCAGTTTCCACAAGTTCACACATCACAGCACTGAGACCAAATTTCAGCCTTTCTCTCACACCACACAAGGAACAAGCCCACTTTACACCTACATGGAACACCACAGCGCTGACAGTGCCAGCTTTCTCCTCTCTGTGACATATCATCAAAGACAAGTCTGAATTCTTCCCCTCATCTAGGCCACAGCAGTGACAGTCCCCGTTTTCCTCTCTCTGGGAGATCACTGCACTGACAAGTCCAATTGCCACCTGTCTGGGACACCACAGTGGTGCCAGACCCCTTATTTTACTCTCTGGGACATCCCAGCAGAGACAGAAACAGTTCTAACCTCTCTCTGATACCATAGCCATGACAAGCCCAATTGCATCCCCTTTGGGGCAACAGACAAGTCACAACACCTGTGGAACTTTCTCTCAGACTCCACAGCTGTGATAGCCCCACTTTTCCCTTCTCTGTCACATCACAGCACTGGGAACCCCAATCTACGCCTCTCTGGGACAGCACAGCACTGAAAGACCCAGTTTCCACAAGTTCACACATCACAGCACTGACAGACCAAATTTCACCCTTTCTCTCACACCACACAAGGAACAAGCCCACTTTACACCTACATGGAACACCACAGCGCTGACAGTGCCAGCTTTCTCCTCTCTGTGACATATCATCAAAGACAAGTCTGAATTCTTCCCCTCCTCTAGGCCACAGCAGTTACAGTCCCCGTTTTCCTCTCTCTGGGAGATCACTGCACTGACAAGTCCAATTGACACCTCTCTGGGACACCCTGGCGGTGAAAGACCCATTATTCCCCTCTCTGGGACATCCCAGCAGAGACACAACCAAATCAAGACTCCCTGTCATACCACAGCCCCAACAACCCCAATTCCATCCCCTTTGTGGCAACAGACAAGTCATAGCACCTGTGGAACTTTCTCCGGGACTGCACAACAATGATCACTCCAGTTTTCCCCTCTCTGGGACACCACAGCAGTGACAGACTCACTTTTCCCCTCTTGCTGACATCACAGAAGTGACAGGCCCAATTGATGCCTCTCTGGGACACCTGTGCAGTGGCAGCCTCAGTTTTTTCCTCTCTGTGACATCACACCAATGAGGAAGTCATTTTCCCCTCTCTATGACATCACTGCACTGACAACACGCATTTACACCTCTCTGGGACACCACAGCCGTCACACACGCATTATTCCCCTCTCTGGGACTTCACAGACATGATAGCCTCAATTCATCCCCTTTGCAACACCACAGCAGTGACTGCTCCACTTTTCCTTCATTTGTGACATCAGAGCAGTGACAGGCCCAACTTACCTCTCTTTATGACACCAAAGCTGGGGTAGCCTCACTTTTTTCTTCTCTGTGCCATCACACAAATGAGGGACCCAGATTCCCCTCTCTGTGACATCACTGCACTGACAAGTCCAATTGACACCGCTCTGGGACACCACAGTGGTGCCAGACCCCTTATTCTACTCTCTGGGACATCCCAGCAGAGACAGAAACAGTTCTAACCTCTCTCTGATACCATAGCCATGACAAGCCCAATTGCATCCCCTTGGTGGCAACAGACAAGTCACAACACCTGTGGAACTTTCTCTCAGACTCCACAGCTGTGATAGCCCCACTTTTCCCTTCTCTGTCACATCACAGCACTGGGAACCCCAATCTACGCCTCTCTGGGACAGCACAGCAGTGAAAGACCCAGTTTCCACAAGTTCACACATCACAGCACTGAGACCAAATTTCAGCCTTTCTCTCACACCACACAAGGAACAAGCCCAGTTTAAACCTACATGGAACACCACAGCGCTGACAGTGCCAGCTTTCTCCTCTCTGTGACATATCATCAAAGACAAGTCTGAATTCTTCCCCTCCTCTAGGCCACAGCAGTGACAGCCTCAGTTTTCCTCTCTCTGGGAGATCACTGCACTGACAAGTCCAATTGACACCTCTCTGGGACACCCTGGGGATGAAAGCCACATTATTCCCCTCTCTGGGACATCCCAGCAGAGACACAACCAAATCAAGACTTCCTGTCATACCACAGCCCCAACAACCCCAATTCCATCCCCTTTGTGGCAACAGACAAGTCATAGCACCTGTGGAACTTTCTCCGGGACTGCACAACAATGATCACTCCAGTTTTCCCTTCTCTGGGACACCACAGCAGTGACAGACTCACTTTTCCCCTCTTGCTGACATCACAGAAGTGACAGGCCCAATTGATGCCTCTCTGGGACACCTGTGCAGTGGCAGCCTCAGTTTTTTCCTCTCTGTGACATCACACCAATGAGGAACTCATTTTCCCCTCTCTATGACATCACTGCACTGACAACACGCATTTACACCTCTCTGGGACACCACAGCCGTCACACACGCATTATTCCCCTCTCTGGGACTTCACAGACATGATAGCCTCAATTCATCCCCTTTGCAACACCACAGCAGTGACTGCTCCACTTTTCCTCCATTTGTGACATCAGAGCAGTGACTGGCCCAACTTACCTCTCTTTATGACACCAAAGCTGGGGTAGCCTCACTTTTTTCTTCTCTGTGCCATCACACAAATGAGGGACCCAGATTCCCCTCTCTGTGACATCACTGCACTGACAAGTCCAATTGACACCTCTCTGGGACACCACAGTGGTGCCAGACCCCTTATTCTACTCTCTGGGACATCCCAGCAGAGACAGAAACAGTTCTAACCTCTCTCTGATACCATAGCCATGACAAGCCCAATTTCATCCCCTTGGTGGCAACAGACAAGTCACAACACCTGTGGAACTTTCTCTCAGACTCCACAGCTGTGATAGCCCCACTTTTCCCTTCTCTGTCACATCACAGCACTGGGAACCCCAATCTACGCCTCTCTGGGACAGCACAGCAGTGAAAGACCCAGTTTCCACAAGTTCACACATCACAGCACTGAGACCAAATTTCAGCCTTTCTCTCACACCACACAAGGAACAAGCCCACTTTACACCTACATGGAACACCACAGCGCTGACAGTGCCAGCTTTCTCCTCTCTGTGACATATCATCAAAGACAAGTCTGAATTCTTCCCCTCATCTAGGCCACAGCAGTGACAGTCCCCGTTTTCCTCTCTCTGGGAGATCACTGCACTGACAAGTCCAATTGCCACCTGTCTGGGACACCACAGTGGTGCCAGACCCCTTATTTTACTCTCTGGGACATCCCAGCAGAGACAGAAACAGTTCTAACCTCTCTCTGATACCATAGCCATGACAAGCCCAATTGCATCCCCTTTGGGGCAACAGACAAGTCACAACACCTGTGGAACTTTCTCTCAGACTCCACAGCTGTGATAGCCCCACTTTTCCCTTCTCTGTCACATCACAGCACTGGGAACCCCAATCTACGCCTCTCTGGGACAGCACAGCACTGAAAGACCCAGTTTCCACAAGTTCACACATCACAGCACTGACAGACCAAATTTCACCCTTTCTCTCACACCACACAAGGAACAAGCCCACTTTACACCTACATGGAACACCACAGCGCTGACAGTGCCAGCTTTCTCCTCTCTGTGACATATCATCAAAGACAAGTCTGAATTCTTCCCCTCCTCTAGGCCACAGCAGTTACAGTCCCCGTTTTCCTCTCTCTGGGAGATCACTGCACTGACAAGTCCAATTGACACCTCTCTGGGACACCCTGGCGGTGAAAGACCCATTATTCCCCTCTCTGGGACATCCCAGCAGAGACACAACCAAATCAAGACTCCCTGTCATACCACAGCCCCAACAACCCCAATTCCATCCCCTTTGTGGCAACAGACAAGTCATAGCACCTGTGGAACTTTCTCCGGGACTGCACAACAATGATCACTCCAGTTTTCCCCTCTCTGGGACACCACAGCAGTGACAGACTCACTTTTCCCCTCTTGCTGACATCACAGAAGTGACAGGCCCAATTGATGCCTCTCTGGGACACCTGTGCAGTGGCAGCCTCAGTTTTTTCCTCTCTGTGACATCACACCAATGAGGAAGTCATTTTCCCCTCTCTATGACATCACTGCACTGACAACACGCATTTACACCTCTCTGGGACACCACAGCCGTCACACACGCATTATTCCCCTCTCTGGGACTTCACAGACATGATAGCCTCAATTCATCCCCTTTGCAACACCACAGCAGTGACTGCTCCACTTTTCCTCCATTTGTGACATCAGAGCAGTGACAGGCCCAACTTACCTCTCTTTATGACACCAAAGCTGGGGTAGCCTCACTTTTTTCTTCTCTGTGCCATCACACAAATGAGGGACCCAGATTCCCCTCTCTGTGACATCACTGCACTGACAAGTCCAATTGACACCTCTCTGGGACACCACAGTGGTGCCAGACCCCTTATTCTACTCTCTGGGACATCCCAGCAGAGACAGAAACAGTTCTAACCTCTCTCTGATACCATAGCCATGACAAGCCCAATTGCATCCCCTTGGTGGCAACAGACAAGTCACAACACCTGTGGAACTTTCTCTCAGACTCCACAGCTGTGATAGCCCCACTTTTCCCTTCTCTGTCACATCACAGCACTGGGAACCCCAATCTACGCCTCTCTGGGACAGCACAGCACTGAAAGACCCAGTTTCCACAAGTTCACACATCACAGCACTGACAGACCAAATTTCACCCTTTCTCTCACACCACACAAGGAACAAGCCCAGTTTAAACCTACATGGAACACCACAGCGGTGACAGTGCCAGCTTTCTCCTCTCCGTGACATATCATCAAAGACAAGTCTGAATTCTTCCCCTCCTATACGCCACAGCAGTGACAGCCTCAGTTTTCCTCTCTCTCGGAGATCACTGCACTGACAAGTCCAATTGACACCTCTCTGGGACACCCTGGCGGTGAAAGACCCATTATTCCCCTCTCTGGGACATCCCAGCAAAGACACAACCAAATCAAGACTCCTTGTCATACCACAGCCCCAACAACCCCAATTCCATCCCCTTTGTGGCAACAGACAAGTCATAGCACCTGTGGAACTTTCTCCGGGACTGCACAACAATGATCACTCCAGTTTTCCCCTCTCTGGGACACCACAGCAGTGACAGACTCACTTTTCCCCTCTTGCTGACATCACAGAAGTGACAGGCCCAATTGATGCCTCTCTGGGACACCTGTGCAGTGGCAGCCTCAGTTTTTTCCTCTCTGTGACATCACACCAATGAGGAAGTCATTTTCCCCTCTCTATGACATCACTGCACTGACAACACGCATTTACACCTCTCTGGGACACCACAGCCGTCACACACGCATTATTCCCCTCTCTGGGACTTCACAGACATGATAGCCTCAATTCATCCCCTTTGCAACACCACAGCAGTGACTGCTCCACTTTTCCTCCATTTGTGACATCAGAGCAGTGACAGGCCCAACTTACCTCTCTTTATGACACCAAAGCTGGGGTAGCCTCACTTTTTTCTTCTCTGTGCCATCACACAAATGAGGGACCCAGATTCCCCTCTCTGTGACATCACTGCACTGACAAGTCCAATTGACACCTCTCTGGGACACCACAGTGGTGCCAGACCCCTTATTCTACTCTCTGGGACATCCCAGCAGAGACAGAAACAGTTCTAACCTCTCTCTGATACCATAGCCATGACAAGCCCAATTTCATCCCCTTGGTGGCAACAGACAAGTCACAACACCTGTGGAACTTTCTCTCAGACTCCACAGCTGTGATAGCCCCACTTTTCCCTTCTCTGTCACATCACAGCACTGGGAACCCCAATCTACGCCTCTCTGGGACAGCACAGCACTGAAAGACCCAGTTTCCACAAGTTCACACATCACAGCACTGACAGACCAAATTTCACCCGTTCTCTCACACCACACAAGGAACAAGCCCAGTTTAAACCTACATGGAACACCACAGCGGTGACAGTGCCAGCTTTCTCCTCTCCGTGACATATCATCAAAGACAAGTCTGAATTCTTCCCCTCCTATAGGCCACAGCAGTGACAGCCTCAGTTTCCTCTCTCTGGGAGATCACTGCACTGACAAGTCCAATTGACACCTCTCTGGGACACCCTGGGGATGAAAGCCACATTATTCCCCTCTCTGGGACATCCCAGCAGAGACACAACCAAATCAAGACTTCCTGTCATACCACAGCCCCAACAACCCCAATTCCATCCCCTTTGTGGCAACAGACAAGTCATAGCACCTGTGGAACTTTCTCCGGGACTGCACAACAATGATCACTCCAGTTTTCCCTTCTCTGGGACACCACAGCAGTGACAGACTCACTTTTCCCCTCTTGCTGACATCACAGAAGTGACAGGCCCAATTGATGCCTCTCTGGGACACCTGTGCAGTGGCAGCCTCAGTTTTTTCCTCTCTGTGACATCACACCAATGAGGAACTCATTTTCCCCTCTCTATGACATCACTGCACTGACAACACGCATTTACACCTCTCTGGGACACCACAGCCGTCACACACGCATTATTCCCCTCTCTGGGACTTCACAGACATGATAGCCTCAATTCATCCCCTTTGCAACACCACAGCAGTGACTGCTCCACTTTTCCTCCATTTGTGACATCAGAGCAGTGACTGGCCCAACTTACCTCTCTTTATGACACCAAAGCTGGGGTAGCCTCACTTTTTTCTTCTCTGTGCCATCACACAAATGAGGGACCCAGATTCCCCTCTCTGTGACATCACTGCACTGACAAGTCCAATTGACACCTCTCTGGGACACCACAGTGGTGCCAGACCCCTTATTCTACTCTCTGGGACATCCCAGCAGAGACAGAACCAGTTCTAACCTCTCTCTGATACCATAGCCATGACAAGCCCAATTTCATCCCCTTGGTGGCAACAGACAAGTCACAACACCTGTGGAACTTTCTCTCAGACTCCACAGCTGTGATAGCCCCACTTTTCCCTTCTCTGTCACATCACAGCACTGGGAACCCCAATCTACGCCTCTCTGGGACAGCACAGCACTGAAAGACCCAGTTTCCACAAGTTCACACATCACAGCACTGACAGACCAAATTTCACCCTTTCTCTCACACCACACAAGGAACAAGCCCACTTTACACCTACATGGAACACCACAGCGCTGACAGTGCCAGCTTTCTCCTCTCTGTGACATATCATCAAAGACAAGTCTGAATTCTTCCCCTCCTCTAGGCCACAGCAGTGACAGTCCCCGTTTTCCTCTCTCTGGGAGATCACTGCACTGACAAGTCCAATTGACACCTCTCTGGGACACCCTGGCGGTGAAAGACCCATTATTCCCCTCTCTGGGACATCCCAGCAGAGACACAACCAAATCAAGACTCCCTGTCATACCACAGCCCCAACAACCCCAATTCCATCCCCTTTGTGGCAACAGACAAGTCATAGCACCTGTGGAACTTTCTCCGGGACTGCACAACAATGATCACTCCAGTTTTCCCCTCTCTGGGACACCACAGCAGTGACAGACTCACTTTTCCCCTCTTGCTGACATCACAGAAGTGACAGGCCCAATTGATGCCTCTCTGGGACACCTGTGCAGTGGCAGCCTCAGTTTTTTCCTCTCTGTGACATCACACCAATGAGGAAGTCATTTTCCCCTCTCTATGACATCACTGCACTGACAACACGCATTTACACCTCTCTGGGACACCACAGCCGTCACACACGCATTATTCCCCTCTCTGGGACTTCACAGACATGATAGCCTCAATTCATCCCCTTTGCAACACCACAGCAGTGACTGCTCCACTTTTCCTTCATTTGTGACATCAGAGCAGTGACAGGCCCAACTTACCTCTCTTTATGACACCAAAGCTGGGGTAGCCTCACTTTTTTCTTCTCTGTGCCATCACACAAATGAGGGACCCAGATTCCCCTCTCTGTGACATCACTGCACTGACAAGTCCAATTGACACCGCTCTGGGACACCACAGTGGTGCCAGACCCCTTATTCTACTCTCTGGGACATCCCAGCAGAGACAGAAACAGTTCTAACCTCTCTCTGATACCATAGCCATGACAAGCCCAATTGCATCCCCTTGGTGGCAACAGACAAGTCACAACACCTGTGGAACTTTCTCTCAGACTCCACAGCTGTGATAGCCCCACTTTTCCCTTCTCTGTCACATCACAGCACTGGGAACCCCAATCTACGCCTCTCTGGGACAGCACAGCAGTGAAAGACCCAGTTTCCACAAGTTCACACATCACAGCACTGAGACCAAATTTCAGCCTTTCTCTCACACCACACAAGGAACAAGCCCAGTTTAAACCTACATGGAACACCACAGCGCTGACAGTGCCAGCTTTCTCCTCTCTGTGACATATCATCAAAGACAAGTCTGAATTCTTCCCCTCCTCTAGGCCACAGCAGTGACAGCCTCAGTTTTCCTCTCTCTGGGAGATCACTGCACTGACAAGTCCAATTGACACCTCTCTGGGACACCCTGGGGATGAAAGCCACATTATTCCCCTCTCTGGGACATCCCAGCAGAGACACAACCAAATCAAGACTTCCTGTCATACCACAGCCCCAACAACCCCAATTCCATCCCCTTTGTGGCAACAGACAAGTCATAGCACCTGTGGAACTTTCTCCGGGACTGCACAACAATGATCACTCCAGTTTTCCCTTCTCTGGGACACCACAGCAGTGACAGACTCACTTTTCCCCTCTTGCTGACATCACAGAAGTGACAGGCCCAATTGATGCCTCTCTGGGACACCTGTGCAGTGGCAGCCTCAGTTTTTTCCTCTCTGTGACATCACACCAATGAGGAACTCATTTTCCCCTCTCTATGACATCACTGCACTGACAACACGCATTTACACCTCTCTGGGACACCACAGCCGTCACACACGCATTATTCCCCTCTCTGGGACTTCACAGACATGATAGCCTCAATTCATCCCCTTTGCAACACCACAGCAGTGACTGCTCCACTTTTCCTCCATTTGTGACATCAGAGCAGTGACTGGCCCAACTTACCTCTCTTTATGACACCAAAGCTGGGGTAGCCTCACTTTTTTCTTCTCTGTGCCATCACACAAATGAGGGACCCAGATTCCCCTCTCTGTGACATCACTGCACTGACAAGTCCAATTGACACCTCTCTGGGACACCACAGTGGTGCCAGACCCCTTATTCTACTCTCTGGGACATCCCAGCAGAGACAGAAACAGTTCTAACCTCTCTCTGATACCATAGCCATGACAAGCCCAATTTCATCCCCTTGGTGGCAACAGACAAGTCACAACACCTGTGGAACTTTCTCTCAGACTCCACAGCTGTGATAGCCCCACTTTTCCCTTCTCTGTCACATCACAGCACTGGGAACCCCAATCTACGCCTCTCTGGGACAGCACAGCAGTGAAAGACCCAGTTTCCACAAGTTCACACATCACAGCACTGAGACCAAATTTCAGCCTTTCTCTCACACCACACAAGGAACAAGCCCACTTTACACCTACATGGAACACCACAGCGCTGACAGTGCCAGCTTTCTCCTCTCTGTGACATATCATCAAAGACAAGTCTGAATTCTTCCCCTCATCTAGGCCACAGCAGTGACAGTCCCCGTTTTCCTCTCTCTGGGAGATCACTGCACTGACAAGTCCAATTGACACCTGTCTGGGACACCACAGTGGTGCCAGACCCCTTATTTTACTCTCTGGGACATCCCAGCAGAGACAGAAACAGTTCTAACCTCTCTCTGATACCATAGCCATGACAAGCCCAATTGCATCCCCTTTGGGGCAACAGACAAGTCACAACACCTGTGGAACTTTCTCTCAGACTCCACAGCTGTGATAGCCCCACTTTTCCCTTCTCTGTCACATCACAGCACTGGGAACCCCAATCTACGCCTCTCTGGGACAGCACAGCAGTGAAAGACCCAGTTTCCACAAGTTCACACATCACAGCACTGACAGACCAAATTTCACCCTTTCTCTCACACCACACAAGGAACAAGCCCACTTTACACCTACATGGAACACCACAGCGCTGACAGTGCCAGCTTTCTCCTCTCTGTGACATATCATCAAAGACAAGTCTGAATTCTTCCCCTCCTCTAGGCCACAGCAGTGACAGTCCCCGTTTTCCTCTCTCTGGGAGATCACTGCACTGACAAGTCCAATTGACACCTCTCTGGGACACCCTGGCGGTGAAAGACCCATTATTCCCCTCTCTGGGACATCCCAGCAGAGACACAACCAAATCAAGACTCCCTGTCATACCACAGCCCCAACAACCCCAATTCCATCCCCTTTGTGGCAACAGACAAGTCATAGCACCTGTGGAACTTTCTCCGGGACTGCACAACAATGATCACTCCAGTTTTCCCCTCTCTGGGACACCACAGCAGTGACAGACTCACTTTTCCCCTCTTGCTGACATCACAGAAGTGACAGGCCCAATTGATGCCTCTCTGGGACACCTGTGCAGTGGCAGCCTCAGTTTTTTCCTCTCTGTGACATCACACCAATGAGGAACTCATTTTCCCCTCTCTATGACATCACTGCACTGACAACACGCATTTACACCTCTCTGGGACACCACAGCCGTCACACACGCATTATTCCCCTCTCTGGGACTTCACAGACATGATAGCCTCAATTCATCCCCTTTGCAACACCACAGCAGTGACTGCTCCACTTTTCCTCCATTTGTGACATCAGAGCAGTGACAGGCCCAACTTACCTCTCTTTATGACACCAAAGCTGGGGTAGCCTCACTTTTTTCTTCTCTGTGCCATCACACAAATGAGGGACCCAGATTCCCCTCTCTGTGACATCACTGCACTGACAAGTCCAATTGACACCTCTCTGGGACACCACAGTGGTGCCAGACCCCTTATTCTACTCTCTGGGACATCCCAGCAGAGACAGAACCAGTTCTAACCTCTCTCTGATACCATAGCCATGACAAGCCCAATTGCATCCCCTTGGTGGCAACAGACAAGTCACAACACCTGTGGAACTTTCTCTCAGACTCCACAGCTGTGATAGCCCCACTTTTCCCTTCTCTGTCACATCACAGCACTGGGAACCCCAATCTACGCCTCTCTGGGACAGCACAGCACTGAAAGACCCAGTTTCCACAAGTTCACACATCACAGCACTGACAGACCAAATTTCACCCTTTCTCTCACACCACACAAGGAACAAGCCCAGTTTAAACCTACATGGAACACCACAGCGGTGACAGTGCCAGCTTTCTCCTCTCCGTGACATATCATCAAAGACAAGTCTGAATTCTTCCCCTCCTATACGCCACAGCAGTGACAGCCTCAGTTTTCCTCTCTCTCGGAGATCACTGCACTGACAAGTCCAATTGACACCTCTCTGGGACACCCTGGCGGTGAAAGACCCATTATTCCCCTCTCTGGGACATCCCAGCAAAGACACAACCAAATCAAGACTCCTTGTCATACCACAGCCCCAACAACCCCAATTCCATCCCCTTTGTGGCAACAGACAAGTCATAGCACCTGTGGAACTTTCTCCGGGACTGCACAACAATGATCACTCCAGTTTTCCCCTCTCTGGGACACCACAGCAGTGACAGACTCACTTTTCCCCTCTTGCTGACATCACAGAAGTGACAGGCCCAATTGATGCCTCTCTGGGACACCTGTGCAGTGGCAGCCTCAGTTTTTTCCTCTCTGTGACATCACACCAATGAGGAAGTCATTTTCCCCTCTCTATGACATCACTGCACTGACAACACGCATTTACACCTCTCTGGGACACCACAGCCGTCACACACGCATTATTCCCCTCTCTGGGACTTCACAGACATGATAGCCTCAATTCATCCCCTTTGCAACACCACAGCAGTGACTGCTCCACTTTTCCTCCATTTGTGACATCAGAGCAGTGACAGGCCCAACTTACCTCTCTTTATGACACCAAAGCTGGGGTAGCCTCACTTTTTTCTTCTCTGTGCCATCACACAAATGAGGGACCCAGATTCCCCTCTCTGTGACATCACTGCACTGACAAGTCCAATTGACACCTCTCTGGGACACCACAGTGGTGCCAGACCCCTTATTCTACTCTCTGGGACATCCCAGCAGAGACAGAAACAGTTCTAACCTCTCTCTGATACCATAGCCATGACAAGCCCAATTGCATCCCCTTGGTGGCAACAGACAAGTCACAACACCTGTGGAACTTTCTCTCAGACTCCACAGCTGTGATAGCCCCACTTTTCCCTTCTCTGTCACATCACAGCACTGGGAACCCCAATCTACGCCTCTCTGGGACAGCACAGCACTGAAAGACCCAGTTTCCACAAGTTCACACATCACAGCACTGACAGACCAAATTTCACCCGTTCTCTCACACCACACAAGGAACAAGCCCAGTTTAAACCTACATGGAACACCACAGCGGTGACAGTGCCAGCTTTCTCCTCTCCGTGACATATCATCAAAGACAAGTCTGAATTCTTCCCCTCCTATAGGCCACAGCAGTGACAGCCTCAGTTTTCCTCTCTCTGGGAGATCACTGCACTGACAAGTCCAATTGACACCTCTCTGGGACACCCTGGGGATGAAAGCCACATTATTCCCCTCTCTGGGACATCCCAGCAGAGACACAACCAAATCAAGACTTCCTGTCATACCACAGCCCCAACAACCCCAATTCCATCCCCTTTGTGGCAACAGACAAGTCATAGCACCTGTGGAACTTTCTCCGGGACTGCACAACAATGATCACTCCAGTTTTCCCTTCTCTGGGACACCACAGCAGTGACAGACTCACTTTTCCCCTCTTGCTGACATCACAGAAGTGACAGGCCCAATTGATGCCTCTCTGGGACACCTGTGCAGTGGCAGCCTCAGTTTTTTCCTCTCTGTGACATCACACCAATGAGGAAGTCATTTTCCCCTCTCTATGACATCACTGCACTGACAACACGCATTTACACCTCTCTGGGACACCACAGCCGTCACACACGCATTATTCCCCTCTCTGGGACTTCACAGACATGATAGCCTCAATTCATCCCCTTTGCAACACCACAGCAGTGACTGCTCCACTTTTCCTCCATTTGTGACATCAGAGCAGTGACTGGCCCAACTTACCTCTCTTTATGACACCAAAGCTGGGGTAGCCTCACTTTTTTCTTCTCTGTGCCATCACACAAATGAGGGACCCAGATTCCCCTCTCTGTGACATCACTGCACTGACAAGTCCAATTGACACCTCTCTGGGACACCACAGTGGTGCCAGACCCCTTATTCTACTCTCTGGGACATCCCAGCAGAGACAGAACCAGTTCTAACCTCTCTCTGATACCATAGCCATGACAAGCCCAATTTCATCCCCTTGGTGGCAACAGACAAGTCACAACACCTGTGGAACTTTCTCTCAGACTCCACAGCTGTGATAGCCCCACTTTTCCCTTCTCTGTCACATCACAGCACTGGGAACCCCAATCTACGCCTCTCTGGGACAGCACAGCACTGAAAGACCCAGTTTCCACAAGTTCACACATCACAGCACTGACAGACCAAATTTCACCCTTTCTCTCACACCACACAAGGAACAAGCCCACTTTACACCTACATGGAACACCACAGCGCTGACAGTGCCAGCTTTCTCCTCTCTGTGACATATCATCAAAGACAAGTCTGAATTCTTCCCCTCCTCTAGGCCACAGCAGTGACAGTCCCCGTTTTCCTCTCTCTGGGAGATCACTGCACTGACAAGTCCAATTGACACCTCTCTGGGACACCCTGGCGGTGAAAGACCCATTATTCCCCTCTCTGGGACATCCCAGCAGAGACACAACCAAATCAAGACTCCCTGTCATACCACAGCCCCAACAACCCCAATTCCATCCCCTTTGTGGCAACAGACAAGTCATAGCACCTGTGGAACTTTCTCCGGGACTGCACAACAATGATCACTCCAGTTTTCCCCTCTCTGGGACACCACAGCAGTGACAGACTCACTTTTCCCCTCTTGCTGACATCACAGAAGTGACAGGCCCAATTGATGCCTCTCTGGGACACCTGTGCAGTGGCAGCCTCAGTTTTTTCCTCTCTGTGACATCACACCAATGAGGAAGTCATTTTCCCCTCTCTATGACATCACTGCACTGACAACACGCATTTACACCTCTCTGGGACACCACAGCCGTCACACACGCATTATTCCCCTCTCTGGGACTTCACAGACATGATAGCCTCAATTCATCCCCTTTGCAACACCACAGCAGTGACTGCTCCACTTTTCCTCCATTTGTGACATCAGAGCAGCGACAGGCCCAACTTACCTCTCTTTATGACACCAAAGCTGGGGTAGCCTCACTTTTTTCTTCTCTGTGCCATCACACAAATGAGGGACCCAGATTCCCCTCTCTGTGACATCACTGCACTGACAAGTCCAATTGACACCTCTCTGGGACACCACAGTGGTGCCAGACCCCTTATTCTACTCTCTGGGACATCCCAGCAGAGACAGAACCAGTTCTAACCTCTCTCTGATACCATAGCCATGACAAGCCCAATTGCATCCCCTTGGTGGCAACAGACAAGTCACAACACCTGTGGAACTTTCTCTCAGACTCCACAGCTGTGATAGCCCCACTTTTCCCTTCTCTGTCACATCACAGCACTGGGAACCCCAATCTACGCCTCTCTGGGACAGCACAGCACTGAAAGACCCAGTTTCCACAAGTTCACACATCACAGCACTGACAGACCAAATTTCACCCTTTCTCTCACACCACACAAGGAACAAGCCCAGTTTAAACCTACATGGAACACCACAGCGGTGACAGTGCCAGCTTTCTCCTCTCCGTGACATATCATCAAAGACAAGTCTGAATTCTTCCCCTCCTATAGGCCACAGCAGTGACAGCCTCAGTTTTCCTCTCTCTCGGAGATCACTGCACTGACAAGTCCAATTGACACCTCTCTGGGACACCCTGGCGGTGAAAGACCCATTATTCCCCTCTCTGGGACATCCCAGCAAAGACACAACCAAATCAAGACTCCTTGTCATACCACAGCCCCAACAACCCCAATTCCATCCCCTTTGTGGCAACAGACAAGTCATAGCACCTGTGGAACTTTCTCCAAGACTGCACAACAATGATCACTCTAGTTTTCCCTTCTCTGGGACACCACAGCAGTGACAGACTCACTTTTCCCCTCTTGCTGACATCACAGAAGTGACAGGCCCAATTGATGCCTCTCTGGGACACCTGTGCAGTGGCAGCCTCAGTTTTTTCCTCTCTGTGACATCACACCAATGAGGAACTCATTTTCCCCTCTCTATGACATCACTGCACTGACAACACGCATTTACACCTCTCTGGGACACCACAGCCGTCACACACGCATTATTCCCCTCTCTGGGACTTCACAGACATGATAGCCTCAATTCATCCCCTTTGCAACACCACAGCAGTGACTGCTCCACTTTTCCTTCATTTGTGACATCAGAGCAGTGACTGGCCCAACTTACCTCTCTTTATGACACCAAAGCTGGGGTAGCCTCACTTTTTTCTTCTCTGTGCCATCACACAAATGAGGGACCCAGATTCCCCTCTCTGTGACATCACTGCACTGACAAGTCCAATTGACACCTGTCTGGGACACCACAGTGGTGCCAGACCCCTTATTCTACTCTCTGGGACATCCCAGCAGAGACAGAAACAGTTCTAACCTCTCTCTGATACCATAGCCATGACAAGCCCAATTGCATCCCCTTGGTGGCAACAGACAAGTCACAACACCTGTGGAACTTTCTCTCAGACTCCACAGCTGTGATAGCCCCACTTTTCCCTTCTCTGTCACATCACAGCACTGGGAACCCCAATCTACGCCTCTCTGGGACAGCACAGCAGTGAAAGACCCAGTTTCCACAAGTTCACACATCACAGCACTGACAGACCAAATTTCACCCTTTCTCTCACACCACACAAGGAACAAGCCCACTTTACACCTACATGGAACACCACAGCGCTGACAGTGCCAGCTTTCTCCTCTCCGTGACATATCATCAAAGACAAGTCTGAATTCTTCCCCTCCTCTAGGCCACAGCAGTGACAGCCTCAGTTTTCCTCTCTCTGGGAGATCACTGCACTGACAAGTCCAATTGACACCTCTCTGGGACACCCTGGGGATGAAAGCCACATTATTCCCCTCTCTGGGACATCCCAGCAGAGACACAACCAAATCAAGACTCCCTGTCATACCACAGCCCCAACAACCCCAATTCCATCCCCTTTGTGGCAACAGACAAGTCATAGCACCTGTGGAACTTTCTCCGCGACTGCACAACAATGATCACTCCAGTTTTCCCCTCTCTGGGACACCACAGCAGTGACAGACTCACTTTTCCCCTCTTGCTGACATCACAGAACTGACAGGCCCAATTGATGCCTCTCTGGGACACCTGTGCAGTGGCAGCCTCAGTTTTTTCCTCTCTGTGACATCACACCAATGAGGAACTCATTTTCCCCTCTCTATGACATCACTGCACTGACAACACGCATTTACACCTCTCTGGGACACCACAGCCGTCACACACGCATTATTCCCCTCTCTGGGACTTCACAGACATGATAGCCTCAATTCATCCCCTTTGCAACACCACAGCAGTGACTGCTCCACTTTTCCTCCATTTGTGACATCAGAGCAGTGACAGGCCCAACTTACCTCTCTTTATGACACCAAAGCTGGGGTAGCCTCACTTTTTTCTTCTCTGTACCATCACACAAATGAGGGACCCAGATTCCCCTCTCTGTGACATCACTGCACTGACAAGTCCAATTGACACCTCTCTGGGACACCACAGTGGTGCCAGACCCCTTATTCTACTCTCTGGGACATCCCAGCAGAGACAGAACCAGTTCTAACCTCTCTCTGATACCATAGCCATGACAAGCCCAATTGCATCCCCTTGGTGGCAACAGACAAGTCACAACACCTGTGGAACTTTCTCTCAGACTCCACAGCTGTGATAGCCCCACTTTTCCCTTCTCTGTCACATCACAGCACTGGGAACCCCAATCTACGCCTCTCTGGGACAGCACAGCACTGAAAGACCCAGTTTCCACAAGTTCACACATCACAGCACTGACAGACCAAATTTCACCCTTTCTCTCACACCACACAAGGAACAAGCCCACTTTACACCTACATGGAACACCACAGCGCTGACAGTGCCAGCTTTCTCCTCTCTGTGACATATCATCAAAGACAAGTCTGAATTCATCCCCTCCTCTAGGCCACAGCAGTGACAGCCTCAGTTTTCCTCTCTCTGGGAGATCACTGCACTGACAAGTCCAATTGACACCTCTCTGGGACACCACAGTGGTGCCAGACCCCTTATTCTACTCTCTGGGACATCCCAGCAGAGGTAGAAACAGTTCTAACCTCTCTCTGATACCATAGCCATGACAAGCCCAATTGCATCCCCTTGGTGGCAACAGACAAGTCACAACACCTGTGGAACTTTCTCTCAGACTCCACAGCTGTGGTAGCCCCACTTTTCCCTTCTCTGTCACATCACAGCACTGGGAACCCCAATCTACGCCTCTCTGGGACAGCACAGCAGTGAAAGACCCAGTTTCCACAAGTTCACACATCACAGCACTGAGACCAAATTTCAGCCTTTCTCTCACACCACACAAGGAACAAGCCCACTTTACACCTACATAGAACACCACAGCGCTGACAGTGCCAGCTTTCTCCTCTCCGTGACATATCATCAAAGACAAGTCTGAATTCTTCCCCTCCTCTAGGCCACAGCAGTGACAGCCTCAGTTTTCCTCTCTCTGGGAGATCACTGCACTGACAAGTCCAATTGACACCTCTCTGGGACACCCTGGGGATGAAAGCCACATTATTCCCCTCTCTGGGACATCCCAGCAGAGACACAACCAAATCAAGACTTCCTGTCATACCACAGCCCCAACAACCCCAATTCCATCCCCTTTGTGGCAACAGACAAGTCATAGCACCTGTGGAACTTTCTCCAGGACTGCACAACAATGATCACTCTAGTTTTCCCTTCTCTGGGACACCACAGCAGTGACAGACTCACTTTTCCCCTCTTGCTGACATCACAGAAGTGACAGGCCCAATTGATGCCTCTCTGGGACACCTGTGCAGTGGCAGCCTCAGTTTTTTCCTCTCTGTGACATCACACCAATGAGGAACTCATTTTCCCCTCTCTATGACATCACTGCACTGACAACACGCATTTACACCTCTCTGGGACACCACAGCCGTCACACACGCATTATTCCCCTCTCTGGGACTTCACAGACATGATAGCCTCAATTCATCCCCTTTGCAACACCACAGCAGTGACTGCTCCACTTTTCCTCCATTTGTGACATCAGAGCAGTGACAGGCCCAACTTACCTCTCTTTATGACACCAAAGCTGGGGTAGCCTCACTTTTTTCTTCTCTGTGCCATCACACAAATGAGGGACCCAGATTCCCCTCTCTGTGACATCACTGCACTGACAAGTCCAATTGACACCTCTCTGGGACACCACAGTGGTGCCAGACCCCTTATTCTACTCTCTGGGACATCCCAGCAGAGACAGAAACAGTTCTAACCTCTCTCTGATACCATAGCCATGACAAGCCCAATTGCATCCCCTTTGGGGCAACAGACAAGTCACAACACCTGTGGAACTTTCTCTCAGACTCCACAGCTGTGATAGCCCCACTTTTCCCTTCTCTGTCACATCACAGCACTGGGAACCCCAATCTACGCCTCTCTGGGACAGCACAGCACTGAAAGACCCAGTTTCCACAAGTTCACACATCACAGCACTGACAGACCAAATTTCACCCTTTCTCTCACACCACACAAGGAACAAGCCCACTTTACACCTACATGGAACACCACAGCGCTGACAGTGCCAGCTTTCTCCTCTCTGTGACATATCATCAAAGACAAGTCTGAATTCTTCCCCTCCTCTAGGCCACAGCAGTGACAGCCTCAGTTTTCCTCTCTCTGGGAGATCACTGCACTGACAAGTCCAATTGCCACCTGTCTGGGACACCACAGTGGTGCCAGACCCCTTATTCTACTCTCTGGGACATCCCAGCAGAGACAGAAACAGTTCTAACCTCTCTCTGATACCATAGCCATGACAAGCCCAATTGCATCCCCTTGGTGGCAACAGACAAGTCACAACACCTGTGGAACTTTCTCTCAGACTCCACAGCTGTGATAGCCCCACTTTTCCCTTCTCTGTCACATCACAGCACTGGGAACCCCAATCTACGCCTCTCTGGGACAGCACAGCACTGAAAGACCCAGTTTCCACAAGTTCACACATCACAGCACTGAGACCAAATTTCAGCCTTTCTCTCACACCACACAAGGAACAAGCCCACTTTACACCTACATGGAACACCACAGCGCTGACAGTGCCAGCTTTCTCCTCTCCGTGACATATCATCAAAGACAAGTCTGAATTCTTCCCCTCCTCTAGGCCACAGCAGTGACAGCCTCAGTTTTCCTCTCTCTGGGAGATCACTGCACTGACAAGTCCAATTGACACCTCTCTGGGACACCCTGGCGGTGAAAGACCCATTATTCCCCTCTCTGGGACATCCCAGCAGAGACACAACCAAATCAAGACTTCCTGTCATACCACAGCCCCAACAACCCCAATTCCATCCCCTTTGTGGCAACAGACAAGTCATAGCACCTGTGGAACTTTCTCCAGGACTGCACAACAATGATCACTCTAGTTTTCCCTTCTCTGGGACACCACAGCAGTGACAGACTCACTTTTCCCCTCTTGCTGACATCACAGAAGTGACAGGCCCAATTGATGCCTCTCTGGGACACCTGTGCAGTGGCAGCCTCAGTTTTTTCCTCTCTGTGACATCACAGCAATGAGGAAGTCTTTTTCCCCTCTCTATGACATCACTGCACTGACAACACGCATTTACACCTCTCTGGGACACCACAGCCGTCACACACGCATTATTCCCCTCTCTGGGACTTCACAGACATGATAGCCTCAATTCATCCCCTTTGCAACACCACAGCAGTGACTGCTCCACTTTTCCTCCATTTGTGACATCAGAGCAGTGACAGGCCCAACTTACCTCTCTTTATGACACCAAAGCTGGGGTAGCCTCACTTTTTTCTTCTCTGTGCCATCACACAAATGAGGGACCCAGATTCCCCTCTCTGTGACATCACTGCACTGACAAGTCCAATTGACACCTCTCTGGGACACCACAGTGGTGCCAGACCCCTTATTCTACTCTCTGGGACATCCCAGCAGAGACAGAAACAGTTCTAACCTCTCTCTGATACCATAGCCATGACAAGCCCAATTGCATCCCCTTTGGGGCAACAGACAAGTCACAACACCTGTGGAACTTTCTCTCAGACTCCACAGCTGTGATAGCCCCACTTTTCCCTTCTCTGTCACATCACAGCACTGGGAACCCCAATCTACGCCTCTCTGGGACAGCACAGCACTGAAAGACCCAGTTTCCACAAGTTCACACATCACAGCACTGACAGACCAAATTTCACCCTTTCTCTCACACCACACAAGGAACAAGCCCACTTTACACCTACATGGAACACCACAGCGCTGACAGTGCCAGCTTTCTCCTCTCTGTGACATATCATCAAAGACAAGTCTGAATTCTTCCCCTCCTCTAGGCCACAGCAGTGACAGCCTCAGTTTTCCTCTCTCTGGGAGATCACTGCACTGACAAGTCCAATTGCCACCTGTCTGGGACACCACAGTGGTGCCAGACCCCTTATTCTACTCTCTGGGACATCCCACCAGAGACAGAAACAGTTCTAACCTCTCTCTGATACCATAGCCATGACAAGCCCAATTGCATCCCCTTGGTGGCAACAGACAAGCCACAACACCTGTGGAACTTTCTCTCAGACTCCACAGCTGTGATAGCCCCACTTTTCCCTTCTCTGTCACATCACAGCACTGGGAACCCCAATCTACGCCTCTCTGGGACAGCACAGCACTGAAAGACCCAGTTTCCACAAGTTCACACATCACAGCACTGAGACCAAATTTCAGCCTTTCTCTCACACCACACAAGGAACAAGCCCACTTTACACCTACATGGAACACCACAGCGCTGACAGTGCCAGCTTTCTCCTCTCCGTGACATATCATCAAAGACAAGTCTGAATTCTTCCCCTCCTCTAGGCCACAGCAGTGACAGCCTCAGTTTTCCTCTCTCTGGGAGATCACTGCACTGACAAGTCCAATTGACACCTCTCTGGGACACCCTGGGGATGAAAGCCACATTATTCCCCTCTCTGGGACATCCCAGCAGAGACACAACCAAATCAAGACTTCCTGTCATACCACAGCCCCAACAACCCCAATTCCATCCCCTTTGTGGCAACAGACAAGTCATAGCACCTGTGGAACTTTCTCCAGGACTGCACAACAATGATCACTCTAGTTTTCCCTTCTCTGGGACACCACAGCAGTGACAGACTCACTTTTCCCCTCTTGCTGACATCACAGAAGTGACAGGCCCAATTGATGCCTCTCTGGGACACCTGTGCAGTGGCAGCCTCAGTTTTTTCCTCTCTGTGACATCACACCAATGAGGAAGTCATTTTCCCCTCTCTATGACATCACTGCACTGACAACACGCATTTACACCTCTCTGGGACACCACAGCCGTCACACACGCATTATTCCCCTCTCTGGGACTTCACAGACATGATAGCCTCAATTCATCCCCTTTGCAACACCACAGCAGTGACTGCTCCACTTTTCCTCCATTTGTGACATCAGAGCAGTGACAGGCCCAACTTACCTCTCTTTATGACACCAAAGCTGGGGTAGCCTCACTTTTTTCTTCTCTGTGCCATCACACAAATGAGGGACCCAGATTCCCCTCTCTGTGACATCACTGCACTGACAAGTCCAATTGACACCTCTCTGGGACACCACAGTGGTGCCAGACCCCTTATTCTACTCTCTGGGACATCCCAGCAGAGACAGAAACAGTTCTAACCTCTCTCTGATACCATAGCCATGACAAGCCCAATTGCATCCCCTTTGGGGCAACAGACAAGTCACAACACCTGTGGAACTTTCTCTCAGACTCCACAGCTGTGATAGCCCCACTTTTCCCTTCTCTGTCACATCACAGCACTGGGAACCCCAATCTACGCCTCTCTGGGACAGCACAGCACTGAAAGACCCAGTTTCCACAAGTTCACACATCACAGCACTGACAGACCAAATTTCACCCTTTCTCTCACACCACACAAGGAACAAGCCCACTTTACACCTACATGGAACACCACAGCGCTGACAGTGCCAGCTTTCTCCTCTCTGTGACATATCATCAAAGACAAGTCTGAATTCTTCCCCTCCTCTAGGCCACAGCAGTGACAGCCTCAGTTTTCCTCTCTCTGGGAGATCACTGCACTGACAAGTCCAATTGCCACCTGTCTGGGACACCACAGTGGTGCCAGACCCCTTATTCTACTCTCTGGGACATCCCAGCAGAGACAGAAACAGTTCTAACCTCTCTCTGATACCATAGCCATGACAAGCCCAATTGCATCCCCTTGGTGGCAACAGACAAGTCACAACACCTGTGGAACTTTCTCTCAGACTCCACAGCTGTGATAGCCCCACTTTTCCCTTCTCTGTCACATCACAGCACTGGGAACCCCAATCTACGCCTCTCTGGGACAGCACAGCACTGAAAGACCCAGTTTCCACAAGTTCACACATCACAGCACTGAGACCAAATTTCAGCCTTTCTCTCACACCACATAAGGAACAAGCCCACTTTACACCTACATGGAACACCACAGCGCTGACAGTGCCAGCTTTCTCCTCTCCGTGACATATCATCAAAGACAAGTCTGAATTCTTCCCCTCCTCTAGGCCACAGCAGTGACAGCCTCAGTTTTCCTCTCTCTGGGAGATCACTGCACTGACAAGTCCAATTGACACCTCTCTGGGACACCCTGGGGATGAAAGCCACATTATTCCCCTCTCTGGGACATCCCAGCAGAGACACAACCAAATCAAGACTTCCTGTCATACCACAGCCCCAACAACCCCAATTCCATCCCCTTTGTGGCAACAGACAAGTCATAGCACCTGTGGAACTTTCTCCAGGACTGCACAACAATGATCACTCTAGTTTTCCCTTCTCTGGGACACCACAGCAGTGACAGACTCACTTTTCCCCTCTTGCTGACATCACAGAAGTGACAGGCCCAATTGATGCCTCTCTGGGACACCTGTGCAGTGGCAGCCTCAGTTTTTTCCTCTCTGTGACATCACACCAATGAGGAAGTCATTTTCCCCTCTCTATGACATCACTGCACTGACAACACGCATTTACACCTCTCTGGGACACCACAGCCGTCACACACGCATTATTCCCCTCTCTGGGACTTCACAGACATGATAGCCTCAATTCATCCCCTTTGCAACACCACAGCAGTGACTGCTCCACTTTTCCTCCATTTGTGACATCAGAGCAGTGACAGGCCCAACTTACCTCTCTTTATGACACCAAAGCTGGGGTAGCCTCACTTTTTTCTTCTCTGTGCCATCACACAAATGAGGGACCCAGATTCCCCTCTCTGTGACATCACTGCACTGACAAGTCCAATTGACACCTCTCTGGGACACCACAGTGGTGCCAGACCCCTTATTCTACTCTCTGGGACATCCCAGCAGAGACAGAAACAGTTCTAACCTCTCTCTGATACCATAGCCATGACAAGCCCAATTGCATCCCCTTTGGGGCAACAGACAAGTCACAACACCTGTGGAACTTTCTCTCAGACTCCACAGCTGTGATAGCCCCACTTTTCCCTTCTCTGTCACATCACAGCACTGGGAACCCCAATCTACGCCTCTCTGGGACAGCACAGCACTGAAAGACCCAGTTTCCACAAGTTCACACATCACAGCACTGACAGACCAAATTTCACCCTTTCTCTCACACCACACAAGGAACAAGCCCACTTTACACCTACATGGAACACCACAGCGCTGACAGTGCCAGCTTTCTCCTCTCTGTGACATATCATCAAAGACAAGTCTGAATTCTTCCCCTCCTCTAGGCCACAGCAGTGACAGCCTCAGTTTTCCTCTCTCTGGGAGATCACTGCACTGACAAGTCCAATTGCCACCTGTCTGGGACACCACAGTGGTGCCAGACCCCTTATTCTACTCTCTGGGACATCCCACCAGAGACAGAAACAGTTCTAACCTCTCTCTGATACCATAGCCATGACAAGCCCAATTGCATCCCCTTGGTGGCAACAGACAAGTCACAACACCTGTGGAACTTTCTCTCAGACTCCACAGCTGTGATAGCCCCACTTTTCCCTTCTCTGTCACATCACAGCACTGGGAACCCCAATCTACGCCTCTCTGGGACAGCACAGCACTGAAAGACCCAGTTTCCACAAGTTCACACATCACAGCACTGAGACCAAATTTCAGCCTTTCTCTCACACCACACAAGGAACAAGCCCACTTTACACCTACATGGAACACCACAGCGCTGACAGTGCCAGCTTTCTCCTCTCCGTGACATATCATCAAAGACAAGTCTGAATTCTTCCCCTCCTCTAGGCCACAGCAGTGACAGCCTCAGTTTTCCTCTCTCTGGGAGATCACTGCACTGACAAGTCCAATTGACACCTCTCTGGGACACCCTGGGGATGAAAGCCACATTATTCCCCTCTCTGGGACATCCCAGCAGAGACACAACCAAATCAAGACTTCCTGTCATACCACAGCCCCAACAACCCCAATTCCATCCCCTTTGTGGCAACAGACAAGTCATAGCACCTGTGGAACTTTCTCCAGGACTGCACAACAATGATCACTCTAGTTTTCCCTTCTCTGGGACACCACAGCAGTGACAGACTCACTTTTCCCCTCTTGCTGACATCACAGAAGTGACAGGCCCAATTGATGCCTCTCTGGGACACCTGTGCAGTGGCAGCCTCAGTTTTTTCCTCTCTGTGACATCACAGCAATGAGGAAGTCATTTTCCCCTCTCTATGACATCACTGCACTGACAACACGCATTTACACCTCTCTGGGACACCACAGCCGTCACACACGCATTATTCCCCTCTCTGGGACTTCACAGACATGATAGCCTCAATTCATCCCCTTTGCAACACCACAGCAGTGACTGCTCCACTTTTCCTCCATTTGTGACATCAGAGCAGTGACAGGCCCAACTTACCTCTCTTTATGACACCAAAGCTGGGGTAGCCTCACTTTTTTCTTCTCTGTGCCATCACACAAATGAGGGACCCAGATTCCCCTCTCTGTGACATCACTGCACTGACAAGTCCAATTGACACCTCTCTGGGACACCACAGTGGTGCCAGACCCCTTATTCTACTCTCTGGGACATCCCAGCAGAGACAGAAACAGTTCTAACCTCTCTCTGATACCATAGCCATGACAAGCCCAATTGCATCCCCTTTGGGGCAACAGACAAGTCACAACACCTGTGGAACTTTCTCTCAGACTCCACAGCTGTGATAGCCCCACTTTTCCCTTCTCTGTCACATCACAGCACTGGGAACCCCAATCTACGCCTCTCTGGGACAGCACAGCACTGAAAGACCCAGTTTCCACAAGTTCACACATCACAGCACTGACAGACCAAATTTCACCCTTTCTCTCACACCACACAAGGAACAAGCCCACTTTACACCTACATGGAACACCACAGCGCTGACAGTGCCAGCTTTCTCCTCTCTGTGACATATCATCAAAGACAAGTCTGAATTCTTCCCCTCCTCTAGGCCACAGCAGTGACAGCCTCAGTTTTCCTCTCTCTGGGAGATCACTGCACTGACAAGTCCAATTGCCACCTGTCTGGGACACCACAGTGGTGCCAGACCCCTTATTCTACTCTCTGGGACATCCCACCAGAGACAGAAACAGTTCTAACCTCTCTCTGATACCATAGCCATGACAAGCCCAATTGCATCCCCTTGGTGGCAACAGACAAGTCACAACACCTGTGGAACTTTCTCTCAGACTCCACAGCTGTGATAGCCCCACTTTTCCCTTCTCTGTCACATCACAGCACTGGGAACCCCAATCTACGCCTCTCTGGGACAGCACAGCACTGAAAGACCCAGTTTCCACAAGTTCACACATCACAGCACTGAGACCAAATTTCAGCCTTTCTCTCACACCACACAAGGAACAAGCCCACTTTACACCTACATGGAACACCACAGCGCTGACAGTGCCAGCTTTCTCCTCTCCGTGACATATCATCAAAGACAAGTCTGAATTCTTCCCCTCCTCTAGGCCACAGCAGTGACAGCCTCAGTTTTCCTCTCTCTGGGAGATCACTGCACTGACAAGTCCAATTGACACCTCTCTGGGACACCCTGGGGATGAAAGCCACATTTTTCCCCTCTCTGGGACATCCCAGCAGAGACACAACCAAATCAAGACTTCCTGTCATACCACAGCCCCAACAACCCCAATTCCATCCCCTTTGTGGCAACAGACAAGTCATAGCACCTGTGGAACTTTCTCCAGGACTGCACAACAATGATCACTCTAGTTTTCCCTTCTCTGGGACACCACAGCAGTGACAGACTCACTTTTCCCCTCTTGCTGACATCACAGAAGTGACAGGCCCAATTGATGCCTCTCTGGGACACCTGTGCAGTGGCAGCCTCAGTTTTTTCCTCTCTGTGACATCACACCAATGAGGAACTCATTTTCCCCTCTCTATGACATCACTGCACTGACAACACGCATTTACACCTCTCTGGGACACCACAACCGTCACACACGCATTATTCCCCTCTCTGGGACTTCACAGACATGATAGCCTCAATTCATCCCCTTTGCAACACCACAGCAGTGACTGCTCCACTTTTCCTCCATTTGTGACATCAGAGCAGTGACAGGCCCAACTTACCTCTCTTTATGACACCAAAGCTGGGGTAGCCTCACTTTTTTCTTCTCTGTGCCATCACACAAATGAGGGACCCAGATTCCCCTCTCTGTGACATCACTGCACTGACAAGTCCAATTGACACCTCTCTGGGACACCACAGTGGTGCCAGACCCCTTATTCTACTCTCTGGGACATCCCAGCAGAGACAGAAACAGTTCTAACCTCTCTCTGATACCATAGCCATGACAAGCCCAATTGCATCCCCTTTGGGGCAACAGACAAGTCACAACACCTGTGGAACTTTCTCTCAGACTCCACAGCTGTGATAGCCCCACTTTTCCCTTCTCTGTCACATCACAGCACTGGGAACCCCAATCTACGCCTCTCTGGGACAGCACAGCACTGAAAGACCCAGTTTCCACAAGTTCACACATCACAGCACTGACAGACCAAATTTCACCCTTTCTCTCACACCACACAAGGAACAAGCCCACTTTACACCTACATGGAACACCACAGCGCTGACAGTGCCAGCTTTCTCCTCTCTGTGACATATCATCAAAGACAAGTCTGAATTCTTCCCCTCCTCTAGGCCACAGCAGTGACAGCCTCAGTTTTCCTCTCTCTGGGAGATCACTGCACTGACAAGTCCAATTGCCACCTGTCTGGGACACCACAGTGGTGCCAGACCCCTTATTCTACTCTCTGGGACATCCCACCAGAGACAGAAACAGTTCTAACCTCTCTCTGATACCATAGCCATGACAAGCCCAATTGCATCCCCTTGGTGGCAACAGACAAGTCACAACACCTGTGGAACTTTCTCTCAGACTCCACAGCTGTGATAGCCCCACTTTTCCCTTCTCTGTCACATCACAGCACTGGGAACCCCAATCTACGCCTCTCTGGGACAGCACAGCACTGAAAGACCCAGTTTCCACAAGTTCACACATCACAGCACTGAGACCAAATTTCAGCCTTTCTCTCACACCACACAAGGAACAAGCCCACTTTACACCTACATGGAACACCACAGCGCTGACAGTGCCAGCTTTCTCCTCTCCGTGACATATCATCAAAGACAAGTCTGAATTCTTCCCCTCCTCTAGGCCACAGCAGTGACAGCCTCAGTTTTCCTCTCTCTGGGAGATCACTGCACTGACAAGTCCAATTGACACCTCTCTGGGACACCCTGGGGATGAAAGCCACATTATTCCCCTCTCTGGGACATCCCAGCAGAGACACAACCAAATCAAGACTTCCTGTCATACCACAGCCCCAACAACCCCAATTCCATCCCCTTTGTGGCAACAGACAAGTCATAGCACCTGTGGAACTTTCTCCAGGACTGCACAACAATGATCACTCTAGTTTTCCCTTCTCTGGGACACCACAGCAGTGACAGACTCACTTTTCCCCTCTTGCTGACATCACAGACGTGACAGGCCCAATTGATGCCTCTCTGGGACACCTGTGCAGTGGCAGCCTCAGTTTTTTCCTCTCTGTGACATCACAGCAATGAGGAAGTCATTTTCCCCTCTCTATGACATCACTGCACTGACAACACGCATTTACACCTCTCTGGGACACCACAGCCGTCACACACGCATTATTCCCCTCTCTGGGACTTCACAGACATGATAGCCTCAATTCATCCCCTTTGCAACACCACAGCAGTGACTGCTCCACTTTTCCTCCATTTGTGACATCAGAGCAGTGACAGGCCCAACTTACCTCTCTTTATGACACCAAAGCTGGGGTAGCCTCACTTTTTTCTTCTCTGTGCCATCACACAAATGAGGGACCCAGATTCCCCTCTCTGTGACATCACTGCACTGACAAGTCCAATTGACACCTCTCTGGGACACCACAGTGGTGCCAGACCCCTTATTCTACTCTCTGGGACATCCCAGCAGAGACAGAAACAGTTCTAACCTCTCTCTGATACCATAGCCATGACAAGCCCAATTGCATCCCCTTTGGGGCAACAGACAAGTCACAACACCTGTGGAA
Organism: Periparus ater; assembly: GCA_032357785.1. NCBI lineage: Eukaryota > Metazoa > Chordata > Aves > Passeriformes > Paridae > Periparus > Periparus ater. The sequence continues at coordinate 80,712 of JANVCZ010000088.1, read as the reverse complement.
CTTTCTCTCAGACTCCACAGCTGTGATAGCCCCACTTTTCCCTTCTCTGTCACATCACAGCACTGGGAACCCCAATCTACGCCTCTCTGGGACAGCACAGCACTGAAAGACCCAGTTTCCACAAGTTCACACATCACAGCACTGACAGACCAAATTTCACCCTTTCTCTCACACCACACAAGGAACAAGCCCACTTTACACCTACATGGAACACCACAGCGCTGACAGTGCCAGCTTTCTCCTCTCTGTGACATATCATCAAAGACAAGTCTGAATTCTTCCCCTCCTCTAGGCCACAGCAGTGACAGCCTCAGTTTTCCTCTCTCTGGGAGATCACTGCACTGACAAGTCCAATTGCCACCTGTCTGGGACACCACAGTGGTGCCAGACCCCTTATTCTACTCTCTGGGACATCCCACCAGAGACAGAAACAGTTCTAACCTCTCTCTGATACCATAGCCATGACAAGCCCAATTGCATCCCCTTGGTGGCAACAGACAAGTCACAACACCTGTGGAACTTTCTCTCAGACTCCACAGCTGTGATAGCCCCACTTTTCCCTTCTCTGTCACATCACAGCACTGGGAACCCCAATCTACGCCTCTCTGGGACAGCACAGCACTGAAAGACCCAGTTTCCACAAGTTCACACATCACAGCACTGAGACCAAATTTCAGCCTTTCTCTCACACCACACAAGGAACAAGCCCACTTTACACCTACATGGAACACCACAGCGCTGACAGTGCCAGCTTTCTCCTCTCCGTGACATATCATCAAAGACAAGTCTGAATTCTTCCCCTCCTCTAGGCCACAGCAGTGACAGCCTCAGTTTTCCTCTCTCTGGGAGATCACTGCACTGACAAGTCCAATTGACACCTCTCTGGGACACCCTGGGGATGAAAGCCACATTTTTCCCCTCTCTGGGACATCCCAGCAGAGACACAACCAAATCAAGACTTCCTGTCATACCACAGCCCCAACAACCCCAATTCCATCCCCTTTGTGGCAACAGACAAGTCATAGCACCTGTGGAACTTTCTCCAGGACTGCACAACAATGATCACTCTAGTTTTCCCTTCTCTGGGACACCACAGCAGTGACAGACTCACTTTTCCCCTCTTGCTGACATCACAGAAGTGACAGGCCCAATTGATGCCTCTCTGGGACACCTGTGCAGTGGCAGCCTCAGTTTTTTCCTCTCTGTGACATCACACCAATGAGGAACTCATTTTCCCCTCTCTATGACATCACTGCACTGACAACACGCATTTACACCTCTCTGGGACACCACAACCGTCACACACGCATTATTCCCCTCTCTGGGACTTCACAGACATGATAGCCTCAATTCATCCCCTTTGCAACACCACAGCAGTGACTGCTCCACTTTTCCTCCATTTGTGACATCAGAGCAGTGACAGGCCCAACTTACCTCTCTTTATGACACCAAAGCTGGGGTAGCCTCACTTTTTTCTTCTCTGTGCCATCACACAAATGAGGGACCCAGATTCCCCTCTCTGTGACATCACTGCACTGACAAGTCCAATTGACACCTCTCTGGGACACCACAGTGGTGCCAGACCCCTTATTCTACTCTCTGGGACATCCCAGCAGAGACAGAAACAGTTCTAACCTCTCTCTGATACCATAGCCATGACAAGCCCAATTGCATCCCCTTTGGGGCAACAGACAAGTCACAACACCTGTGGAACTTTCTCTCAGACTCCACAGCTGTGATAGCCCCACTTTTCCCTTCTCTGTCACATCACAGCACTGGGAACCCCAATCTACGCCTCTCTGGGACAGCACAGCACTGAAAGACCCAGTTTCCACAAGTTCACACATCACAGCACTGACAGACCAAATTTCACCCTTTCTCTCACACCACACAAGGAACAAGCCCACTTTACACCTACATGGAACACCACAGCGCTGACAGTGCCAGCTTTCTCCTCTCTGTGACATATCATCAAAGACAAGTCTGAATTCTTCCCCTCCTCTAGGCCACAGCAGTGACAGCCTCAGTTTTCCTCTCTCTGGGAGATCACTGCACTGACAAGTCCAATTGACACCTCTCTGGGACACCACAGTGGTGCCAGACCCCTTATTCTACTCTCTGGGACATCCCACCAGAGACAGAAACAGTTCTAACCTCTCTCTGATACCATAGCCATGACAAGCCCAATTGCATCCCCTTGGTGGCAACAGACAAGTCACAACACCTGTGGAACTTTCTCTCAGACTCCACAGCTGTGATAGCCCCACTTTTCCCTTCTCTGTCACATCACAGCACTGGGAACCCCAATCTACGCCTCTCTGGGACAGCACAGCACTGAAAGACCCAGTTTCCACAAGTTCACACATCACAGCACTGAGACCAAATTTCAGCCTTTCTCTCACACCACACAAGGAACAAGCCCACTTTACACCTACATGGAACACCACAGCGCTGACAGTGCCAGCTTTCTCCTCTCCGTGACATATCATCAAAGACAAGTCTGAATTCTTCCCCTCCTCTAGGCCACAGCAGTGACAGCCTCAGTTTTCCTCTCTCTGGGAGATCACTGCACTGACAAGTCCAATTGACACCTCTCTGGGACACCCTGGGGATGAAAGCCACATTATTCCCCTCTCTGGGACATCCCAGCAGAGACACAACCAAATCAAGACTCCCTGTCATACCACAGCCCCAACAACCCCAATTCCATCCCCTTTGTGGCAACAGACAAGTCATAGCACCTGTGGAACTTTCTCCAGGACTGCACAACAATGATCACTCTAGTTTTCCCTTCTCTGGGACACCACAGCAGTGACAGACTCACTTTTCCCCTCTTGCTGACATCACAGAAGTGACAGGCCCAATTGATGCCTCTCTGGGACACCTGTGCAGTGGCAGCCTCAGTTTTTTCCTCTCTGTGACATCACACCAATGAGGAACTCATTTTCCCCTCTCTATGACATCACTGCACTGACAACACGCATTTACACCTCTCTGGGACACCACAGCCGTCACACACGCATTATTCCCCTCTCTGGGACTTCACAGACATGATAGCCTCAATTCATCCCCTTTGCAACACCACAGCAGTGACTGCTCCACTTTTCCTCCATTTGTGACATCAGAGCAGTGACAGGACCAACTTACCTCTCTTTATGACACCAAAGCTGGGGTAGCCTCACTTTTTTCTTCTCTGTGCCATCACACAAATGAGGGACCCAGATTCCCCTCTCTGTGACATCACTGCACTGACAAGTCCAATTGACACCTCTCTGGGACACCACAGTGGTGCCAGACCCCTTATTCTACTCTCTGGGACATCCCAGCAGAGACAGAAACAGTTCTAACCTCTCTCTGATACCATAGCCATGACAAGCCCAATTGCATCCCCTTTGGGGCAACAGACAAGTCACAACACCTGTGGAACTTTCTCTCAGACTCCACAGCTGTGATAGCCCCACTTTTCCCTTCTCTGTCACATCACAGCACTGGGAACCCCAATCTACGCCTCTCTGGGACAGCACAGCACTGAAAGACCCAGTTTCCACAAGTTCACACATCACAGCACTGACAGACCAAATTTCACCCTTTCTCTCACACCACACAAGGAACAAGCCCACTTTACACCTACATGGAACACCACAGCGCTGACAGTGCCAGCTTTCTCCTCTCTGTGACATATCATCAAAGACAAGTCTGAATTCTTCCCCTCCTCTAGGCCACAGCAGTGACAGCCTCAGTTTTCCTCTCTCTGGGAGATCACTGCACTGACAAGTCCAATTGCCACCTGTCTGGGACACCACAGTGGTGCCAGACCCCTTATTCTACTCTCTGGGACATCCCACCAGAGACAGAAACAGTTCTAACCTCTCTCTGATACCATAGCCATGACAAGCCCAATTGCATCCCCTTGGTGGCAACAGACAAGTCACAACACCTGTGGAACTTTCTCTCAGACTCCACAGCTGTGATAGCCCCACTTTTCCCTTCTCTGTCACATCACAGCACTGGGAACCCCAATCTACGCCTCTCTGGGACAGCACAGCAGTGAAAGACCCAGTTTCCACAAGTTCACACATCACAGCACTGAGACCAAATTTCAGCCTTTCTCTCACACCACACAAGGAACAAGCCCACTTTACACCTACATGGAACACCACAGCGCTGACAGTGCCAGCTTTCTCCTCTCCGTGACATATCATCAAAGACAAGTCTGAATTCTTCCCCTCCTCTAGGCCACAGCAGTGACAGCCTCAGTTTTCCTCTCTCTGGGAGATCACTGCACTGACAAGTCCAATTGACACCTCTCTGGGACACCCTGGGGATGAAAGCCACATTATTCCCCTCTCTGGGACATCCCAGCAGAGACACAACCAAATCAAGACTTCCTGTCATACCACAGCCCCAACAACCCCAATTCCATCCCCTTTGTGGCAACAGACAAGTCATAGCACCTGTGGAACTTTCTCCAGGACTGCACAACAATGATCACTCTAGTTTTCCCTTCTCTGGGACACCACAGCAGTGACAGACTCACTTTTCCCCTCTTGCTGACATCACAGAAGTGACAGGCCCAATTGATGCCTCTCTGGGACACCTGTGCAGTGGCAGCCTCAGTTTTTTCCTCTCTGTGACATCACACCAATGAGGAACTCATTTTCCCCTCTCTATGACATCACTGCACTGACAACTCTCATTTACACCTCTCTGGGACACCACAGCCGTCACACACGCATTATTCCCCTCTCTGGGACTTCACAGACATGATAGCCTCAATTCATCCCCTTTGCAACACCACAGCAGTGACTGCTCCACTTTTCCTCCATTTGTGACATCAGAGCAGTGACAGGCCCAACTTACCTCTCTTTATGACACCAAAGCTGGGGTAGCCTCACTTTTTTCTTCTCTGTGCCATCACACAAATGAGGGACCCAGATTCCCCTCTCTGTGACATCACTGCACTGACAAGTCCAATTGACACCTCTCTGGGACACCACAGTGGTGCCAGACCCCTTATTCTACTCTCTGGGACATCCCAGCAGAGACAGAAACAGTTCTAACCTCTCTCTGATACCATAGCCATGACAAGCCCAATTGCATCCCCTTGGTGGCAACAGACAAGTCACAACACCTGTGGAACTTTCTCTCAGACTCCACAGCTGTGATAGCCCCACTTTTCCCTTCTCTGTCACATCACAGCACTAGGAACCCCAATCTACGCCTCTCTGGGACAGCACAGCAGTGAAAGACCCAGTTTCCACAAGTTCACACATCACAGCACTGACAGACCAAATTTCACCCTTTCTCTCACACCACACAAGGAACAAGCCCACTTTACACCTACATAGAACACCACAGCGCTGACAGTGCCAGCTTTCTCCTCTCTGTGACATATCATCAAAGACAAGTCTGAATTCTTCCCCTCCTCTAGGCCACAGCAGTGACAGTCCCCGTTTTCCTCTCTCTGGGAGATCACTGCACTGACAAGTCCAATTGACACCTCTCTGGGACACCCTGGCGGTGAAAGACCCATTATTCCCCTCTCTGGGACATCCCAGCAGAGACACAACCAAATCAAGACTCCCTGTCATACCACAGCCCCAACAACCCCAATTCCATCCCCTTTGTGGCAACAGACAAGTCATAGCACCTGTGGAACTTTCTCCGGGACTGCACAACAATGATCACTCCAGTTTTCCCCTCTCTGGTACACCACAGCAGTGACAGACTCACTTTTCCCCTCTTGCTGACATCACAGAAGTGACAGGCCCAATTGATGCCTCTCTGGGACACCTGTGCAGTGGCAGCCTCAGTTTTTTCCTCTCTGTGACATCACACCAATGAGGAACTCATTTTCCCCTCTCTATGACATCACTGCACTGACAACACGCATTTACACCTCTCTGGGACACCACAGCCGTCACACACGCATTATTCCCCTCTCTGGGACTTCACAGACATGATAGCCTCAATTCATCCCCTTTGCAACACCACAGCAGTGACTGCTCCACTTTTCCTCCATTTGTGACATCAGAGCAGTGACAGGCCCAACTTACCTCTCTTTATGACACCAAAGCTGGGGTAGCCTCACTTTTTTCTTCTCTGTGCCATCACACAAATGAGGGACCCAGATTCCCCTCTCTGTGACATCACTGCACTGACAAGTCCAATTGACACCTCTCTGGGACACCACAGTGGTGCCAGACCCCTTATTCTACTCTCTGGGACATCCCAGCAGAGACAGAAACAGTTCTAACCTCTCTCTGATACCATAGCCATGACAAGCCCAATTGCATCCCCTTGGTGGCAACAGACAAGTCACAACACCTGTGGAACTTTCTCTCAGACTCCACAGCTGTGATAGCCCCACTTTTCCCTTCTCTGTCACATCACAGCACTGGGAACCCCAATCTACGCCTCTCTGGGACAGCACAGCACTGAAAGACCCAGTTTCCACAAGTTCACACATCACAGCACTGACAGACCAAATTTCACCCTTTCTCTCACACCACACAAGGAACAAGCCCACTTTACACCTACATGGAACACCACAGCGCTGACAGTGCCAGCTTTCTCCTCTCTGTGACATATCATCAAAGACAAGTCTGAATTCTTCCCCTCCTCTAGGCCACAGCAGTGACAGTCCCCGTTTTCCTCTCTCTGGGAGATCACTGCACTGACAAGTCCAATTGACACCTCTCTGGGACACCCTGGCGGTGAAAGACCCATTATTCCCCTCTCTGGGACATCCCAGCAGAGACACAACCAAATCAAGACTCCCTGTCATACCACAGCCCCAACAACCCCAATTCCATCCCCTTTGTGGCAACAGACAAGTCATAGCACCTGTGGAACTTTCTCCGGGACTGCACAACAATGATCACTCCAGTTTTCCCCTCTCTGGGACACCACAGCAGTGACAGACTCACTTTTCCCCTCTTGCTGACATCACAGAAGTGACAGGCCCAATTGATGCCTCTCTGGGACACCTGTGCAGTGGCAGCCTCAGTTTTTTCCTCTCTGTGACATCACACCAATGAGGAACTCATTTTCCCCTCTCTATGACATCACTGCACTGACAACTCTCATTTACACCTCTCTGGGACACCACAGCCGTCACACACGCATTATTCCCCTCTCTGGGACTTCACAGACATGATAGCCTCAATTCATCCCCTTTGCAACACCACAGCAGTGACTGCTCCACTTTTCCTCCATTTGTGACATCAGAGCAGTGACAGGCCCAACTTACCTCTCTTTATGACACCAAAGCTGGGGTAGCCTCACTTTTTTCTTCTCTGTGCCATCACACAAATGAGGGACCCAGATTCCCCTCTCTGTGACATCACTGCACTGACAAGTCCAATTGACACCTCTCTGGGACACCACAGTGGTGCCAGACCCCTTATTCTACTCTCTGGGACATCCCAGCAGAGACAGAAACAGTTCTAACCTCTCTCTGATACCATAGCCATGACAAGCCCAATTGCATCCCCTTGGTGGCAACAGACAAGTCACAACACCTGTGGAACTTTCTCTCAGACTCCACAGCTGTGATAGCCCCACTTTTCCCTTCTCTGTCACATCACAGCACTAGGAACCCCAATCTACGCCTCTCTGGGACAGCACAGCAGTGAAAGACCCAGTTTCCACAAGTTCACACATCACAGCACTGACAGACCAAATTTCACCCTTTCTCTCACACCACACAAGGAACAAGCCCACTTTACACCTACATAGAACACCACAGCGCTGACAGTGCCAGCTTTCTCCTCTCTGTGACATATCATCAAAGACAAGTCTGAATTCTTCCCCTCCTCTAGGCCACAGCAGTGACAGTCCCCGTTTTCCTCTCTCTGGGAGATCACTGCACTGACAAGTCCAATTGACACCTCTCTGGGACACCCTGGCGGTGAAAGACCCATTATTCCCCTCTCTGGGACATCCCAGCAGAGACACAACCAAATCAAGACTCCCTGTCATACCACAGCCCCAACAACCCCAATTCCATCCCCTTTGTGGCAACAGACAAGTCATAGCACCTGTGGAACTTTCTCCGGGACTGCACAACAATGATCACTCCAGTTTTCCCCTCTCTGGGACACCACAGCAGTGACAGACTCACTTTTCCCCTCTTGCTGACATCACAGAAGTGACAGGCCCAATTGATGCCTCTCTGGGACACCTGTGCAGTGGCAGCCTCAGTTTTTTCCTCTCTGTGACATCACACCAATGAGGAACTCATTTTCCCCTCTCTATGACATCACTGCACTGACAACACGCATTTACACCTCTCTGGGACACCACAGCCGTCACACACGCATTATTCCCCTCTCTGGGACTTCACAGACATGATAGCCTCAATTCATCCCCTTTGCAACACCACAGCAGTGACTGCTCCACTTTTCCTCCATTTGTGACATCAGAGCAGTGACAGGCCCAACTTACCTCTCTTTATGACACCAAAGCTGGGGTAGCCTCACTTTTTTCTTCTCTGTGCCATCACACAAATGAGGGACCCAGATTCCCCTCTCTGTGACATCACTGCACTGACAAGTCCAATTGACACCTCTCTGGGACACCACAGTGGTGCCAGACCCCTTATTCTACTCTCTGGGACATCCCAGCAGAGACAGAAACAGTTCTAACCTCTCTCTGATACCATAGCCATGACAAGCCCAATTGCATCCCCTTTGGGGCAACAGACAAGTCACAACACCTGTGGAACTTTCTCTCAGACTCCACAGCTGTGATAGCCCCACTTTTCCCTTCTCTGTCACATCACAGCACTGGGAACCCCAATCTACGCCTCTCTGGGACAGCACAGCACTGAAAGACCCAGTTTCCACAAGTTCACACATCACAGCACTGACAGACCAAATTTCACCCTTTCTCTCACACCACACAAGGAACAAGCCCACTTTACACCTACATGGAACACCACAGCGCTGACAGTGCCAGCTTTCTCCTCTCTGTGACATATCATCAAAGACAAGTCTGAATTCTTCCCCTCCTCTAGGCCACAGCAGTGACAGCCTCAGTTTTCCTCTCTCTGGGAGATCACTGCACTGACAAGTCCAATTGCCACCTGTCTGGGACACCACAGTGGTGCCAGACCCCTTATTCTACTCTCTGGGACATCCCACCAGAGACAGAAACAGTTCTAACCTCTCTCTGATACCATAGCCATGACAAGCCCAATTGCATCCCCTTGGTGGCAACAGACAAGTCACAACACCTGTGGAACTTTCTCTCAGACTCCACAGCTGTGATAGCCCCACTTTTCCCTTCTCTGTCACATCACAGCACTGGGAACCCCAATCTACGCCTCTCTGGGACAGCACAGCACTGAAAGACCCAGTTTCCACAAGTTCACACATCACAGCACTGAGACCAAATTTCAGCCTTTCTCTCACACCACACAAGGAACAAGCCCACTTTACACCTACATGGAACACCACAGCGCTGACAGTGCCAGCTTTCTCCTCTCCGTGACATATCATCAAAGACAAGTCTGAATTCTTCCCCTCCTCTAGGCCACAGCAGTGACAGCCTCAGTTTTCCTCTCTCTGGGAGATCACTGCACTGACAAGTCCAATTGACACCTCTCTGGGACACCCTGGGGATGAAAGCCACATTTTTCCCCTCTCTGGGACATCCCAGCAGAGACACAACCAAATCAAGACTTCCTGTCATACCACAGCCCCAACAACCCCAATTCCATCCCCTTTGTGGCAACAGACAAGTCATAGCACCTGTGGAACTTTCTCCAGGACTGCACAACAATGATCACTCTAGTTTTCCCTTCTCTGGGACACCACAGCAGTGACAGACTCACTTTTCCCCTCTTGCTGACATCACAGAAGTGACAGGCCCAATTGATGCCTCTCTGGGACACCTGTGCAGTGGCAGCCTCAGTTTTTTCCTCTCTGTGACATCACACCAATGAGGAACTCATTTTCCCCTCTCTATGACATCACTGCACTGACAACACGCATTTACACCTCTCTGGGACACCACAACCGTCACACACGCATTATTCCCCTCTCTGGGACTTCACAGACATGATAGCCTCAATTCATCCCCTTTGCAACACCACAGCAGTGACTGCTCCACTTTTCCTCCATTTGTGACATCAGAGCAGTGACAGGCCCAACTTACCTCTCTTTATGACACCAAAGCTGGGGTAGCCTCACTTTTTTCTTCTCTGTGCCATCACACAAATGAGGGACCCAGATTCCCCTCTCTGTGACATCACTGCACTGACAAGTCCAATTGACACCTCTCTGGGACACCACAGTGGTGCCAGACCCCTTATTCTACTCTCTGGGACATCCCAGCAGAGACAGAAACAGTTCTAACCTCTCTCTGATACCATAGCCATGACAAGCCCAATTGCATCCCCTTTGGGGCAACAGACAAGTCACAACACCTGTGGAACTTTCTCTCAGACTCCACAGCTGTGATAGCCCCACTTTTCCCTTCTCTGTCACATCACAGCACTGGGAACCCCAATCTACGCCTCTCTGGGACAGCACAGCACTGAAAGACCCAGTTTCCACAAGTTCACACATCACAGCACTGACAGACCAAATTTCACCCTTTCTCTCACACCACACAAGGAACAAGCCCACTTTACACCTACATGGAACACCACAGCGCTGACAGTGCCAGCTTTCTCCTCTCTGTGACATATCATCAAAGACAAGTCTGAATTCTTCCCCTCCTCTAGGCCACAGCAGTGACAGCCTCAGTTTTCCTCTCTCTGGGAGATCACTGCACTGACAAGTCCAATTGACACCTCTCTGGGACACCACAGTGGTGCCAGACCCCTTATTCTACTCTCTGGGACATCCCACCAGAGACAGAAACAGTTCTAACCTCTCTCTGATACCATAGCCATGACAAGCCCAATTGCATCCCCTTGGTGGCAACAGACAAGTCACAACACCTGTGGAACTTTCTCTCAGACTCCACAGCTGTGATAGCCCCACTTTTCCCTTCTCTGTCACATCACAGCACTGGGAACCCCAATCTACGCCTCTCTGGGACAGCACAGCACTGAAAGACCCAGTTTCCACAAGTTCACACATCACAGCACTGAGACCAAATTTCAGCCTTTCTCTCACACCACACAAGGAACAAGCCCACTTTACACCTACATGGAACACCACAGCGCTGACAGTGCCAGCTTTCTCCTCTCCGTGACATATCATCAAAGACAAGTCTGAATTCTTCCCCTCCTCTAGGCCACAGCAGTGACAGCCTCAGTTTTCCTCTCTCTGGGAGATCACTGCACTGACAAGTCCAATTGACACCTCTCTGGGACACCCTGGGGATGAAAGCCACATTATTCCCCTCTCTGGGACATCCCAGCAGAGACACAACCAAATCAAGACTCCCTGTCATACCACAGCCCCAACAACCCCAATTCCATCCCCTTTGTGGCAACAGACAAGTCATAGCACCTGTGGAACTTTCTCCAGGACTGCACAACAATGATCACTCTAGTTTTCCCTTCTCTGGGACACCACAGCAGTGACAGACTCACTTTTCCCCTCTTGCTGACATCACAGAAGTGACAGGCCCAATTGATGCCTCTCTGGGACACCTGTGCAGTGGCAGCCTCAGTTTTTTCCTCTCTGTGACATCACACCAATGAGGAACTCATTTTCCCCTCTCTATGACATCACTGCACTGACAACACGCATTTACACCTCTCTGGGACACCACAGCCGTCACACACGCATTATTCCCCTCTCTGGGACTTCACAGACATGATAGCCTCAATTCATCCCCTTTGCAACACCACAGCAGTGACTGCTCCACTTTTCCTCCATTTGTGACATCAGAGCAGTGACAGGACCAACTTACCTCTCTTTATGACACCAAAGCTGGGGTAGCCTCACTTTTTTCTTCTCTGTGCCATCACACAAATGAGGGACCCAGATTCCCCTCTCTGTGACATCACTGCACTGACAAGTCCAATTGACACCTCTCTGGGACACCACAGTGGTGCCAGACCCCTTATTCTACTCTCTGGGACATCCCAGCAGAGACAGAAACAGTTCTAACCTCTCTCTGATACCATAGCCATGACAAGCCCAATTGCATCCCCTTTGGGGCAACAGACAAGTCACAACACCTGTGGAACTTTCTCTCAGACTCCACAGCTGTGATAGCCCCACTTTTCCCTTCTCTGTCACATCACAGCACTGGGAACCCCAATCTACGCCTCTCTGGGACAGCACAGCACTGAAAGACCCAGTTTCCACAAGTTCACACATCACAGCACTGACAGACCAAATTTCACCCTTTCTCTCACACCACACAAGGAACAAGCCCACTTTACACCTACATGGAACACCACAGCGCTGACAGTGCCAGCTTTCTCCTCTCTGTGACATATCATCAAAGACAAGTCTGAATTCTTCCCCTCCTCTAGGCCACAGCAGTGACAGCCTCAGTTTTCCTCTCTCTGGGAGATCACTGCACTGACAAGTCCAATTGCCACCTGTCTGGGACACCACAGTGGTGCCAGACCCCTTATTCTACTCTCTGGGACATCCCACCAGAGACAGAAACAGTTCTAACCTCTCTCTGATACCATAGCCATGACAAGCCCAATTGCATCCCCTTGGTGGCAACAGACAAGTCACAACACCTGTGGAACTTTCTCTCAGACTCCACAGCTGTGATAGCCCCACTTTTCCCTTCTCTGTCACATCACAGCACTGGGAACCCCAATCTACGCCTCTCTGGGACAGCACAGCAGTGAAAGACCCAGTTTCCACAAGTTCACACATCACAGCACTGAGACCAAATTTCAGCCTTTCTCTCACACCACACAAGGAACAAGCCCACTTTACACCTACATGGAACACCACAGCGCTGACAGTGCCAGCTTTCTCCTCTCCGTGACATATCATCAAAGACAAGTCTGAATTCTTCCCCTCCTCTAGGCCACAGCAGTGACAGCCTCAGTTTTCCTCTCTCTGGGAGATCACTGCACTGACAAGTCCAATTGACACCTCTCTGGGACACCCTGGGGATGAAAGCCACATTATTCCCCTCTCTGGGACATCCCAGCAGAGACACAACCAAATCAAGACTTCCTGTCATACCACAGCCCCAACAACCCCAATTCCATCCCCTTTGTGGCAACAGACAAGTCATAGCACCTGTGGAACTTTCTCCAGGACTGCACAACAATGATCACTCTAGTTTTCCCTTCTCTGGGACACCACAGCAGTGACAGACTCACTTTTCCCCTCTTGCTGACATCACAGAAGTGACAGGCCCAATTGATGCCTCTCTGGGACACCTGTGCAGTGGCAGCCTCAGTTTTTTCCTCTCTGTGACATCACACCAATGAGGAACTCATTTTCCCCTCTCTATGACATCACTGCACTGACAACTCTCATTTACACCTCTCTGGGACACCACAGCCGTCACACACGCATTATTCCCCTCTCTGGGACTTCACAGACATGATAGCCTCAATTCATCCCCTTTGCAACACCACAGCAGTGACTGCTCCACTTTTCCTCCATTTGTGACATCAGAGCAGTGACAGGCCCAACTTACCTCTCTTTATGACACCAAAGCTGGGGTAGCCTCACTTTTTTCTTCTCTGTGCCATCACACAAATGAGGGACCCAGATTCCCCTCTCTGTGACATCACTGCACTGACAAGTCCAATTGACACCTCTCTGGGACACCACAGTGGTGCCAGACCCCTTATTCTACTCTCTGGGACATCCCAGCAGAGACAGAAACAGTTCTAACCTCTCTCTGATACCATAGCCATGACAAGCCCAATTGCATCCCCTTGGTGGCAACAGACAAGTCACAACACCTGTGGAACTTTCTCTCAGACTCCACAGCTGTGATAGCCCCACTTTTCCCTTCTCTGTCACATCACAGCACTAGGAACCCCAATCTACGCCTCTCTGGGACAGCACAGCAGTGAAAGACCCAGTTTCCACAAGTTCACACATCACAGCACTGACAGACCAAATTTCACCCTTTCTCTCACACCACACAAGGAACAAGCCCACTTTACACCTACATAGAACACCACAGCGCTGACAGTGCCAGCTTTCTCCTCTCTGTGACATATCATCAAAGACAAGTCTGAATTCTTCCCCTCCTCTAGGCCACAGCAGTGACAGTCCCCGTTTTCCTCTCTCGCCACAGCAGTGACAGCCTCAGTTTTCCTCTCTCTGGGAGATCACTGCACTGACAAGTCCAATTGACACCTCTCTGGGACACCCTGGCGGTGAAAGACCCATTATTCCCTCTCTGGGGACATCCCAGCAGAGACACAACCAAATCAAGACTCCCTGTCATACCACAGCCCCAACAACCCCAATTCCATCCCCTTTGTGGCAACAGACAAGTCATAGCACCTGTGGAACTTTCTCCAGGACTGCACAACAATGATCACTCCAGTTTTCCCCTCTCTGGGACACCACAGCAGTGACAGACTCACTTTTCCCCTCTTGCTGACATCACAGAAGTGACAGGCCCAATTGATGCCTCTCTGGGACACCTGTGCAGTGGCAGCCTCAGTTTTTTCCTCTCTGTGACATCACACCAATGAGGAAGTCATTTTCCCCTCTCTATGACATCACTGCACTGACACACGCATTTACACCTCTCTGGGACACCACAGCCGTCACACACGCATTATTCCCCTCTCTGGGACTTCACAGACATGATAGCCTCAATTCATCCCCTTTGCAACACCACAGCAGTGACTGCTCCACTTTTCCTCCATTTGTGACATCAGAGCAGCGACAGGCCCAACTTACCTCTCTTTATGACACCAAAGCTGGGGTAGCCTCACTTTTTTCTTCTCTGTGCCATCACACAAATGAGGGACCCAGATTCCCCTCTCTGTGACATCACTGCACTGACAAGTCCAATTGACACCTCTCTGGGACACCACAGTGGTGCCAGACCCCTTATTCTACTCTCTGGGACATCCCAGCAGAGACAGAAACAGTTCTAACCTCTCTCTGATACCATAGCCATGACAAGCCCAATTGCATCCCCTTGGTGGCAACAGACAAGTCACAACACCTGTGGAACTTTCTCTCAGACTCCACAGCTGTGATAGCCCCACTTTTCCCTTCTCTGTCACATCACAGCACTGGAACCCCAATCTACGCCTCTCTGGGACAGCACAGCAGTGAAAGACCCAGTTTCCACAAGTTCACACATCACAGCACTGACAGACCAAATTTCACCCGTTCTCTCACACCACACAAGGAACAAGCCCACTTTACACCTACATAGAACACCACAGCGCTGACAGTGCCAGCTTTCTCCTCTCTGTGACATATCATCAAAGACAAGTCTGAATTCTTCCCCTCCTCTAGGCCACAGCAGTGACAGCCTCAGTTTTCCTCTCTCTGGGAGATCACTGCACTGACAAGTCCAATTGACACCTCTCTGGGACACCCTGGCGGTGAAAGACCCATTATTCCCCTCTCTGGGACATCCCAGCAGAGACACAACCAAATCAAGACTCCCTGTCATACCACAGCCCCAACAACCCCAATTCCATCCCCTTTGTGGCAACAGACAAGTCATAGCACCTGTGGAACTTTCTCCAGGACTGCACAACAATGATCACTCAGTTTTCCCCTCTCTGGGACACCACAGCAGTGACAGACTCACTTTTCCCCTCTTGCTGACATCACAGAAGTGACAGGCCAATTGATGCCTCTCTGGGACACCTGTGCAGTGGCAGCCTCAGTTTTTTCCTCTCTGTGACATCACAGCAATGAGGAACTCATTTTCCCCTCTCTATGACATCACTGCACTGACAACTCTCATTTACACCTCTCTGGGACACCACAGCCGTCACACACGCATTATTCCCCTCTCTGGGACTTCACAGACATGATAGCCTCAATTCATCCCCTTTGCAACACCACAGCAGTGACTGCTCCACTTTTCCTCCATTTGTGACATCAGAGCAGTGACAGGCCCAACTTACCTCTCTTTATGACACCAAAGCTGGGGTAGCCTCACTTTTTTCTTCTCTGTGCCATCACACAAATGAGGGACCCAGATTCCCCTCTCTGTGACATCACTGCACTGACAAGTCCAATTGACACCTCTCTGGGACACCACAGTGGTGCCAGACCCCTTATTCTACTCTCTGGGACATCCCAGCAGAGACAGAAACAGTTCTAACCTCTCTCTGATACCATAGCCATGACAAGCCCAATTGCATCCCCTTGGTGGCAACAGACAAGTCACAACACCTGTGGAACTTTCTCTCAGACTCCACAGCTGTGATAGCCCCACTTTTCCCTTCTCTATCACAGCACTGGGAACCCCAATCTACGCCTCTCTGGGACAGCACAGCAGTGAAAGACCCAGTTTCCACAAGTTCACACATCACAGCACTGACAGACCACATTTCACCCTTTCTCTCACACCACATAAGGAACAAGCCCAGTTTACACCTACATAGAACACCACAGCGCTGACAGTGCCAGCTTTCTCCTCTCTGTGACATATCATCAAAGACAAGTCTGAATTCTTCCCCTCCTCTAGGCCACAGCAGTGACAGCCTCAGTTTTCCTCTCTCTGGGAGATCACCAATTGACACCTCTCTGGGACACCCTGGCGGTGAAAGACCCATTATTCCCCTCTCTGGACATCCCAGCAGAGACACAACCAAATCAGACTCCCTGTCATACCACAGCCCAACAACCCCAATTCCATCCCCTTTGTGGCAACAGACAAGTCATAGCACCTGTGGAACTTTCTCCGGACTGCACAACAATGATCACTCCAGTTTTCCCCTCTCTGGGACACCACAGCAGTGACAGACTCACTTTTCCCCTCTTGCTGACATCACAGAAGTGACAGGCCCAATTGATGCCTCTCTGGACACCTGTGCAGTGGCAGCCTCAGTTTTTTCCTCTCTGTGACATCACACCAATGAGGAAGTCATTTTCCCCTCTCTATGACATCACTGCACTGACAACTCTCATTTACACCTCTCTGGGACACCACAGCCGTCACACACGCATTATTCCCCTCTCTGGGACTTCACAGACATGATAGCCTCAATTCATCCCCTTTGCAACACCACAGCAGTGACTGCTCCACTTTTCCTCCATTTGTGACATCAGAGCAGTGACAGGCCCAACTTACCTCTCTTTATGACACCAAAGCTGGGGTAGCCTCACTTTTTTCTTCTCTGTGCCATCACACAAATGAGGGACCCAGATTCCCCTCTCTGTGACATCACTGCACTGACAAGTCCAATTGACACCTCTCTGGGACACCACAGTGGTGCCAGACCCCTTATTCTACTCTCTGGGACATCCCAGCAGAGACAGAAACAGTTCTAACCTCTCTCTGATACCATAGCCATGACAAGCCCAATTGCATCCCCTTGGTGGCAACAGACAAGTCACAACACCTGTGGAACTTTCTCTCAGACTCCACAGCTGTGATAGCCCCACTTTTCCTTCTCTATCACAGCACTGGGAACCCCAATCTACGCCTCTCTGGGACAGCACAGCACTGAAAGACCCAGTTTCCACAAGTTCACACATCACAGCACTGACAGACCAAATTTCACCCTTTCTCTCACACCACATAAGGAACAAGCCCACTTTACACCTACATAGAACACCACAGCGCTGACAGTGCCAGCTTTCTCCTCTCTGTGACATATCATCAAAGACAAGTCTGAATTCTTCCCCTCCTCTAGGCCACAGCAGTGACAGCCTCAGTTTTCCTCTCTCTGGGAGATCACTGCACTGACAAGTCCAATTGACACCTCTCTGGGACACCCTGGCGGTGAAAGACCCATTATTCCCCTCTCTGGGACATCCCAGCAGAGACACAACCAAATCAAGAGACTCCCTGTCATACCACAGCCCCAACAACCCCAATTCCATCCCCTTTGTGGCAACAGACAAGTCATAGCACCTGTGGAACTTTCTCCGGGACTGCACAACAATGATCACTCCAGTTTTCCCCTCTCTGGGACACCACAGCAGTGACAGACTCACTTTTCCCCTCTTGCTGACATCACAGAAGTGACAGGCCCAATTGATGCCTCTCTGGGACACCTGTTGCAGTGGCAGCCTCAGTTTTTTCCTCTCTGTGACATCACAGCAATGAGGAAGTCATTTTCCCCTCTCTATGACATCACTGCACTGACAACTCTCATTTACACCTCTCTGGGACACCACAGCCGTCACACACGCATTATTCCCCTCTCTGGGACTTCACAGACATGATAGCCTCAATTCATCCCCTTTGCAACACCACAGCAGTGACTGCTCCACTTTTCCTCCATTTGTGACATCAGAGCAGTGACAGGCCCAACTTACCTCTCTTTATGACACCAAAGCTGGGGTAGCCTCACTTTTTTCTTCTCTGTGCCATCACACAAATGAGGGACCCAGATTCCCCTCTCTGTGACATCACTGCACTGACAAGTCCAATTGACACCTCTCTGGGACACCACAGTGGTGCCAGACCCCTTATTCTACTCTCTGGGACATCCCAGCAGAGACAGAAACAGTTCTAACCTCTCTCTGATACCATAGCCATGACAAGCCCAATTGCATCCCCTTGGTGGCAACAGACAAGTCACAACACCTGTGGAACTTTCTCTCAGACTCCACAGCTGTGATAGCCCCACTTTTCCCTTCTCTGTCACATCACAGCACTGGGAACCCCAATCTACGCCTCTCTGGGACAGCACAGCAGTGAAAGACCCAGTTTCCACAAGTTCACACATCACAGCACTGACAGACCAAATTTCACCCGTTCTCTCACACCACACAAGGAACAAGCCCACTTTACACCTACATAGAACACCACAGCGCTGACAGTGCCAGCTTTCTCCTCTCTGTGACATATCATCAAAGACAAGTCTGAATTCTTCCCCTCCTCTAGGCCACAGCAGTGACAGCCTCAGTTTTTCCTCTCTCTGGGAGATCACTGCACTGACAAGTCCAATTGACACCTCTCTGGGACACCCTGGCGGTGAAAGACCCATTATTCCCCTCTCTGGGACATCCCAGCAGAGACACAACCAAATCAAGACTCCCTGTCATACCACAGCCCCAACAACCCCAATTCCATCCCCTTTGTGGCAACAGACAAGTCATAGCACCTGTGGAACTTTCTCCAGGACTGCACAACAATGATCACTCCAGTTTTCCCCTCTCTGGGACACCACAGCAGTGGACAGACTCACTTTTCCCCTCTTGCTGACATCACAGAAGTGACAGGCCCAATTGATGCCTCTCTGGGACACCTGTGCAGTGGCAGCCTCAGTTTTTTCCTCTCTGTGACATCACACCAATGAGGAAGTCATTTTCCCCTCTCTATGACATCACTGCACTGACAACACGCATTTACACCTCTCTGGGACACCACAGCCGTCACACACGCATTATTCCCCTCTCTGGGACTTCACAGACATGATAGCCTCAATTCATCCCCTTTGCAACACCACAGCAGTGACTGCTCCACTTTTCCTCCATTTGTGACATCAGAGCAGTGACAGGCCCAACTTACCTCTCTTTATGACACCAAAGCTGGGGTAGCCTCACTTTTTTCTTCTCTGTGCCATCACACAAATGAGGGACCCAGATTCCCCTCTCTGTGACATCACTGCACTGACAAGTCCAATTGACACCTCTCTGGGACACCACAGTGGTGCCAGACCCCTTATTCTACTCTCTGGGACATCCCAGCAGAGACAGAAACAGTTCTAACCTCTCTCTGATACCATAGCCATGACAAGCCCAATTGCATCCCCTTGGTGGCAACAGACAAGTCACAACACCTGTGGAACTTTCTCTCAGACTCCACAGCTGTGATAGCCCCACTTTTCCCTTCTCTATCACAGCACTGGGAACCCCAATCTACGCCTCTCTGGGACAGCACAGCACTGAAAGACCCAGTTTCCACAAGTTCACACATCACAGCACTGACAGACCAAATTTCACCCTTTCTCTCACACCACATAAGGAACAAGCCCAGTTTACACCTACATAGAACACCACAGCGCTGACAGTGCCAGCTTTCTCCTCTCTGTGACATATCATCAAAGACAAGTCTGAATTCTTCCCCTCCTCTAGGCCACAGCAGTGACAGCCTCAGTTTTCCTCTCTCTCGGAGATCACTGCAGTGACAAGTCCAATTGACACCTCTCTGGGACACCCTGGCGGTGAAAGACCCATTATTCCCCTCTCTGGGACATCCCAGCAGAGACACAACCAAATCAAGACTCCCTGTCATACCACAGCCCCAACAACCCCAATTCCATCCCCTTTGTGGCAACAGACAAGTCATAGCACCTGTGGAACTTTCTCCGGGACTGCACAACAATGATCACTCCAGTTTTCCCCTCTCTGGGACACCACAGCAGTGACAGACTCACTTTTCCCCTCTTGCTGACATCACAGAAGTGACAGGCCCAATTGATGCCTCTCTGGGACACCTGTGCAGTGGCAGCCTCAGTTTTTTCCTCTCTGTGACATCACACCAATGAGGAAGTCATTTTCCCCTCTCTATGACATCACTGCACTGACAACTCTCATTTACACCTCTCTGGGACACCACAGCCGTCACACACGCATTATTCCCCTCTCTGGGACTTCACAGACATGATAGCCTCAATTCATCCCCTTTGCAACACCACAGCAGTGACTGCTCCACTTTTCCTCCATTTGTGACATTAGAGCAGTGACAGGCCCAACTTACCTCTCTTTATGACACCAAAGCTGGGGTAGCCTCACTTTTTTCTTCTCTGTGACATCACACAAATGAGGGACCCAGATTCCCCTCTCTGTGACATCACTGCACTGACAAGTCCAATTGACACCTCTCTGGGACACCACAGTGGTGCCAGACCCCTTATTCTACTCTCTGGGACATCCCAGCAGAGACAGAAACAGTTCTAACCTCTCTCTGATACCATAGCCATGACAAGCCCAATTGCATCCCCTTGGTGGCAACAGACAAGTCACAACACCTGTGGAACTTTCTCTCAGACTCCACAGCTGTGATAGCCCCACTTTTCCCTTCTCTATCACAGCACTGGGAACCCCAATCTACGCCTCTCTGGGACAGCACAGCACTGAAAGACCCAGTTTCCACAAGTTCACACATCACAGCACTGACAGACCAAATTTCACCCTTTCTCTCACACCACATAAGGAACAAGCCCACTTTACACCTACATAGAACACCACAGCGCTGACAGTGCCAGCTTTCTCCTCTCTGTGACATATCATCAAAGACAAGTCTGAATTCTTCCCCTCCTCTAGGCCACAGCAGTGACAGCCTCAGTTTTCCTCTCTCTGGGAGATCACTGCACTGACAAGTCCAATTGACACCTCTCTGGGACACCCTGGCGGTGAAAGACCCATTATTCCCCTCTCTGGGACATCCCAGCAGAGACACAACCAAATCAAGACTCCCTGTCATACCACAGCCCCAACAACCCCAATTCCATCCCCTTTGTGGCAACAGACAAGTCATAGCACCTGTGGAACTTTCTCCGGGACTGCACAACAATGATCACTCCAGTTTTCCCCTCTCTGGGACACCACAGCAGTGACAGACTCACTTTTCCCCTCTTGCTGACATCACAGAAGTGACAGGCCCAATTGATGCCTCTCTGGGACACCTGTGCAGTGGCAGCCTCAGTTTTTTCCTCTCTGTGACATCACAGCAATGAGGAAGTCATTTTCCCCTCTCTATGACATCACTGCACTGACAACACGCATTTACACCTCTCTGGGACACCACAGCCGTCACACACGCATTATTCCCCTCTCTGGGACTTCACAGACATGATAGCCTCAATTCATCCCCTTTGCAACACCACAGCAGTGACTGCTCCACTTTTCCTCCATTTGTGACATCAGAGCAGTGACAGGCCCAACTTACCTCTCTTTATGACACCAAAGCTGGGGTAGCCTCACTTTTTTCTTCTCTGTGCCATCACACAAATGAGGGACCCAGATTCCCCTCTCTGTGACATCACTGCACTGACAAGTCCAATTGACACCTCTCTGGGACACCACAGTGGTGCCAGACCCCTTATTCTACTCTCTGGGACATCCCAGCAGAGACAGAAACAGTTCTAACCTCTCTCTGATACCATAGCCATGACAAGCCCAATTGCATCCCCTTGGTGGCAACAGACAAGTCACAACACCTGTGGAACTTTCTCTCAGACTCCACAGCTGTGATAGCCCCACTTTTCCCTTCTCTGTCACATCACAGCACTGGGAACCCCAATCTACGCCTCTCTGGGACAGCACAGCACTGAAAGACCCAGTTTCCACAAGTTCACACATCACAGCACTGACAGACCAAATTTCACCCTTTCTCTCACACCACACAAGGAACAAGCCCACTTTACACCTACATGGAACACCACAGCGCTGACAGTGCCAGCTTTCTCCTCTCTGTGACATATCATCAAAGACAAGTCTGAATTCTTCCCCTCCTCTAGGCCACAGCAGTGACAGTCCCCGTTTTCCTCTCTCTGGGAGATCACTGCACTGACAAGTCCAATTGACACCTCTCTGGGACACCCTGGCGGTGAAAGACCCATTATTCCCCTCTCTGGGACATCCCAGCAGAGACACAACCAAATCAAGACTCCCTGTCATACCACAGCCCCAACAACCCCAATTCCATCCCCTTTGTGGCAACAGACAAGTCATAGCACCTGTGGAACTTTCTCCGGGACTGCACAACAATGATCACTCCAGTTTTCCCCTCTCTGGGACACCACAGCAGTGACAGACTCACTTTTCCCCTCTTGCTGACATCACAGAAGTGACAGGCCCAATTGATGCCTCTCTGGGACACCTGTGCAGTGGCAGCCTCAGTTTTTTCCTCTCTGTGACATCACAGCAATGAGGAAGTCATTTTCCCCTCTCTATGACATCACTGCACTGACAACACGCATTTACACCTCTCTGGGACACCACAGCCGTCACACACGCATTATTCCCCTCTCTGGGACTTCACAGACATGATAGCCTCAATTCATCCCCTTTGCAACACCACAGCAGTGACTGCTCCACTTTTCCTCCATTTGTGACATCAGAGCAGTGACAGGCCCAACTTACCTCTCTTTATGACACCAAAGCTGGGGTAGCCTCACTTTTTTCTTCTCTGTGCCATCACACAAATGAGGGACCCAGATTCCCCTCTCTGTGACATCACTGCACTGACAAGTCCAATTGACACCTCTCTGGGACACCACAGTGGTGCCAGACCCCTTATTCTACTCTCTGGGACATCCCAGCAGAGACAGAAACAGTTCTAACCTCTCTCTGATACCATAGCCATGACAAGCCCAATTGCATCCCCTTGGTGGCAACAGACAAGTCACAACACCTGTGGAACTTTCTCTCAGACTCCACAGCTGTGATAGCCCCACTTTTCCCTTCTCTGTCACATCACAGCACTGGGAACCCCAATCTACGCCTCTCTGGGACAGCACAGCACTGAAAGACCCAGTTTCCACAAGTTCACACATCACAGCACTGACAGACCAAATTTCACCCTTTCTCTCACACCACACAAGGAACAAGCCCACTTTACACCTACATGGAACACCACAGCGCTGACAGTGCCAGCTTTCTCCTCTCTGTGACATATCATCAAAGACAAGTCTGAATTCTTCCCCTCCTCTAGGCCACAGCAGTGACAGTCCCCGTTTTCCTCTCTCTGGGAGATCACTGCACTGACAAGTCCAATTGACACCTCTCTGGGACACCCTGGCGGTGAAAGACCCATTATTCCCCTCTCTGGGACATCCCAGCAGAGACACAACCAAATCAAGACTCCCTGTCATACCACAGCCCCAACAACCCCAATTCCATCCCTTTGTGGCAACAGACAAGTCATAGCACCTGTGGAACTTTCTCCGGGACTGCACAACAATGATCACTCCAGTTTTCCCCTCTCTGGGACACCACAGCAGTGACAGACTCACTTTTCCCCTCTTGCTGACATCACAGAAGTGACAGGCCCAATTGATGCCTCTCTGGGACACCTGTGCAGTGGCAGCCTCAGTTTTTTCCTCTCTGTGACATCACACCAATGAGGAAGTCATTTTCCCCTCTCTATGACATCACTGCACTGACAACTCTCATTTACACCTCTCTGGGACACCACAGCCGTCACACACGCATTATTCCCCTCTCTGGGACTTCACAGACATGATAGCCTCAATTCATCCCCTTTGCAACACCACAGCAGTGACTGCTCCACTTTTCCTCCATTTGTGACATCAGAGCAGTGACAGGCCCAACTTACCTCTCTTTATGACACCAAAGCTGGGGTAGCCTCACTTTTTTCTTCTCTGTGCCATCACACAAATGAGGGACCCAGATTCCCCTCTCTGTGACATCACTGCACTGACAAGTCCAATTGACACCTCTCTGGGACACCACAGTGGTGCCAGACCCCTTATTCTACTCTCTGGGACATCCCAGCAGAGACAGAAACAGTTCTAACCTCTCTCTGATACCATAGCCATGACAAGCCCAATTGCATCCCCTTGGTGGCAACAGACAAGTCACAACACCTGTGGAACTTTCTCTCAGACTCCACAGCTGTGATAGCCCCACTTTTCCCTTCTCTGTCACATCACAGCACTGGGAACCCCAATCTACGCCTCTCTGGGACAGCACAGCAGTGAAAGACCCAGTTTCCACAAGTTCACACATCACAGCACTGACAGACCAAATTTCACCCGTTCTCTCACACCACACAAGGAACAAGCCCACTTTACACCTACATAGAACACCACAGCGCTGACAGTGCCAGCTTTCTCCTCTCTGTGACATATCATCAAAGACAAGTCTGAATTCTTCCCCTCCTCTAGGCCACAGCAGTGACAGCCTCAGTTTTCCTCTCTCTGGGAGATCACTGCACTGACAAGTCCAATTGACACCTCTCTGGGACACCCTGGCGGTGAAAGACCCATTATTCCCCTCTCTGGGACATCCCAGCAGAGACACAACCAAATCAAGACTCCCTGTCATACCACAGCCCCAACAACCCCAATTCCATCCCCTTTGTGGCAACAGACAAGTCATAGCACCTGTGGAACTTTCTCCAGGACTGCACAACAATGATCACTCCAGTTTTCCCCTCTCTGGGACACCACAGCAGTGACAGACTCACTTTTCCCCTCTTGCTGACATCACAGAAGTGACAGGCCCAATTGATGCCTCTCTGGGACACCTGTGCAGTGGCAGCCTCAGTTTTTTCCTCTCTGTGACATCACACCAATGAGGAAGTCATTTTCCCCTCTCTATGACATCACTGCACTGACAACACGCATTTACACCTCTCTGGGACACCACAGCCGTCACACACGCATTATTCCCCTCTCTGGGACTTCACAGACATGATAGCCTCAATTCATCCCCTTTGCAACACCACAGCAGTGACTGCTCCACTTTTCCTCCATTTGTGACATCAGAGCAGTGACAGGCCCAACTTACCTCTCTTTATGACACCAAAGCTGGGGTAGCCTCACTTTTTTCTTCTCTGTGCCATCACACAAATGAGGGACCCAGATTCCCCTCTCTGTGACATCACTGCACTGACAAGTCCAATTGACACCTCTCTGGGACACCACAGTGGTGCCAGACCCCTTATTCTACTCTCTGGGACATCCCAGCAGAGACAGAAACAGTTCTAACCTCTCTCTGATACCATAGCCATGACAAGCCCAATTGCATCCCCTTGGTGGCAACAGACAAGTCACAACACCTGTGGAACTTTCTCTCAGACTCCACAGCTGTGATAGCCCCACTTTTCCCTTCTCTATCACAGCACTGGGAACCCCAATCTACGCCTCTCTGGGACAGCACAGCAGTGAAAGACCCAGTTTCCACAAGTTCACACATCACAGCACTGACAGACCAAATTTCACCCTTTCTCTCACACCACATAAGGAACAAGCCCAGTTTACACCTACATAGAACACCACAGCGCTGACAGTGCCAGCTTTCTCCTCTCTGTGACATATCATCAAAGACAAGTCTGAATTCTTCCCCTCCTCTAGGCCACAGCAGTGACAGCCTCAGTTTTCCTCTCTCTCGGAGATCACTGCACTGACAAGTCCAATTGACACCTCTCTGGGACACCCTGGCGGTGAAAGACCCATTATTCCCCTCTCTGGGACATCCCAGCAGAGACACAACCAAATCAAGACTCCCTGTCATACCACAGCCCCAACAACCCCAATTCCATCCCCTTTGTGGCAACAGACAAGTCATAGCACCTGTGGAACTTTCTCCGGGACTGCACAACAATGATCACTCCAGTTTTCCCCTCTCTGGGACACCACAGCAGTGACAGACTCACTTTTCCCCTCTTGCTGACATCACAGAAGTGACAGGCCCAATTGATGCCTCTCTGGGACACCTGTGCAGTGGCAGCCTCAGTTTTTTCCTCTCTGTGACATCACAGCAATGAGGAAGTCATTTTCCCCTCTCTATGACATCACTGCACTGACAACACGCATTTACACCTCTCTGGGACACCACAGCCGTCACACACGCATTATTCCCCTCTCTGGGACTTCACAGACATGATAGCCTCAATTCATCCCCTTTGCAACACCACAGCAGTGACTGCTCCACTTTTCCTCCATTTGTGACATCAGAGCAGTGACAGGCCCAACTTACCTCTCTTTATGACACCAAAGCTGGGGTAGCCTCACTTTTTTCTTCTCTGTGCCATCACACAAATGAGGGACCCAGATTCCCCTCTCTGTGACATCACTGCACTGACAAGTCCAATTGACACCTCTCTGGGACACCACAGTGGTGCCAGACCCCTTATTCTACTCTCTGGGACATCCCAGCAGAGACAGAAACAGTTCTAACCTCTCTCTGATACCATAGCCATGACAAGCCCAATTGCATTCCCTTGGTGGCAACAGACAAGTCACAACACCTGTGGAACTTTCTCTCAGACTCCACAGCTGTGATAGCCCCACTTTTCCCTTCTCTATCACAGCACTGGGAACCCCAATCTACGCCTCTCTGGGACAGCACAGCAGTGAAAGACCCAGTTTCCACAAGTTCACACATCACAGCACTGACAGACCAAATTTCACCCTTTCTCTCACACCACATAAGGAACAAGCCCAGTTTACACCTACATGGAACACCACAGCGCTGAC
Source organism: Periparus ater (assembly GCA_032357785.1). Taxonomy (NCBI): domain Eukaryota; kingdom Metazoa; phylum Chordata; class Aves; order Passeriformes; family Paridae; genus Periparus; species Periparus ater. Next base: position 53,480 of record JANVCZ010000088.1, on the reverse strand, counting down.
AGTGCCAGCTTTCTCCTCTCTGTGACATATCATCAAAGACAGTCTGAATCTTCCCCTCCTCTAGGCCACAGCAGTGACAGTCCCCGTTGTCCTCTCTCTGGGAGATCACTGCACTGACAAGTCCAATTGACACCCTCTGGGACACCCTGGCGGTGAAGACCCATTATTCCCCTCTCTGGGACATCCCAGCAGAGACACAACCAAATCAAGACTCCCTGTCATATCACAGCCCCAACAACCCCCATTCCATCCCCTTTGTGGCAACAGACAAGTCATAGCACCTGTGGAACTTTCTCCGGGACTGCACAACAATGATCACTCCAGTTTTCCCCCTCTCGGGACACCACAGCAGTGACAGACTCACTTTTCCCCTCTTGCTGACATCACAGAAGTGACAGGCCCAATTGATGCCTCTCTGGGACACCTGTGCAGTGGCAGCCTCAGTTTTTTCCTCTCTGTGACATCACACCAATGAGAAGTCATTGTCCCCTCTCTATGACATCACTGCACTGACAACTCTCATTTACACCTCTCTGGGGACACCACAGCCGTCACACACGCATTATTCCCCTCTCTGGGACTTCACAGACATGATAGCCTCAATTCATCCCCTTTGCAACACCACAGCAGTGACTGCTCCACTTTTCCTCCATTTGTGACATCAGAGCAGTGACAGGCCCAACTTACCTCTCTTTATGACACCAAAGCTGGGGTAGCCTCACTTTTTTCTTCTCTGTGCCATCACACAAATGAGGGACCCAGATTCCCCTCTCTGTGACATCACTGCACTGACAAGTCCAATTGACACCTCTCTGGGACACCACAGTGGTGCCAGACCCCTTATTCTACTCTCTGGGACATCCCAGCAGAGACAGAAACAGTTCTAACCTCTCTCTGATACCATAGCCATGACAAGCCCAATTGCATCCCCTTGGTGGCAACAGACAAGTCACAACACCTGTGGAACTTTCTCTCAGACTCCACAGCTGTGATAGCCCCACTTTTCCCTTCTCTATCACAGCACTGGGAACCCCAATCTACGCCTCTCTGGGACAGCACAGCAGTGAAAGACCCAGTTTCCACAAGTTCACACATCACAGCACTGACAGACCAAATTTCACCCTTTCTCTCACACCACATAAGGAACAAGCCCAGTTTACACCTACATGGAACACCACAGCGCTGACAGTGCCAGCTTTCTCCTCTCTGTGACATATCATCAAAGACAAGTCTGAATTCTTCCCCTCCTCTAGGCCACAGCAGTGACAGTCCCCGTTTTCCTCTCTCTGGGAGATCACTGCACTGACAAGTCCAATTGACACCTCTCTGGGACACCCTGGCGGTGAAAGACCCATTATTCCCCTCTCTGGGACATCCCAGCAGAGACACAACCAAATCAAGACTCCCTGTCATATCACAGCCCCAACAACCCCAATTCCATCCCCTTTGTGGCAACAGACAAGTCATAGCACCTGTGGAACTTTCTCCGGGACTGCACAACAATGATCACTCCAGTTTTCCCCTCTCTGGGACACCACAGCAGTGACAGACTCACTTTTCCCCTCTTGCTGACATCACAGAAGTGACAGGCCCAATTGATGCCTCTCTGGGACACCTGTGCAGTGGCAGCCTCAGTTTTTTCCTCTCTGTGACATCACACCAATGAGGAAGTCATTTTCCCCTCTCTATGACATCACTGCACTGACAACTCTCATTTACACCTCTCTGGGACACCACAGCCGTCACACACGCATTATTCCCCTCTCTGGGACTTCACAGACATGATAGCCTCAATTCATCCCCTTTGCAACACCACAGCAGTGACTGCTCCACTTTTCCTCCATTTGTGACATCAGAGCAGTGACAGGCCCAACTTACCTCTCTTTATGACACCAAAGCTGGGGTAGCCTCACTTTTTTCTTCTCTGTGCCATCACACAAATGAGGGACCCAGATTCCCCTCTCTGTGACATCACTGCACTGACAAGTCCAATTGACACCTCTCTGGGACACCACAGTGGTGCCAGACCCCTTATTCTACTCTCTGGGACATCCCAGCAGAGACAGAAACAGTTCTAACCTCTCTCTGATACCATAGCCATGACAAGCCCAATTGCATCCCCTTGGTGGCAACAGACAAGTCACAACACCTGTGGAACTTTCTCTCAGACTCCACAGCTGTGATAGCCCCACTTTTCCCTTCTCTGTCACATCACAGCACTGGGAACCCCAATCTACGCCTCTCTGGGACAGCACAGCAGTGAAAGACCCAGTTTCCACAAGTTCACACATCACAGCACTGACAGACCAAATTTCACCCGTTCTCTCACACCACACAAGGAACAAGCCCACTTTACACCTACATAGAACACCACAGCGCTGACAGTGCCAGCTTTCTCCTCTCTGTGACATATCATCAAAGACAAGTCTGAATTCTTCCCCTCCTCTAGGCCACAGCAGTGACAGCCTCAGTTTTCCTCTCTCTGGGAGATCACTGCACTGACAAGTCCAATTGACACCTCTCTGGGACACCCTGGCGGTGAAAGACCCATTATTCCCCTCTCTGGGACATCCCAGCAGAGACACAACCAAATCAAGACTCCCTGTCATACCACAGCCCCAACAACCCCAATTCCATCCCCTTTGTGGCAACAGACAAGTCATAGCACCTGTGGAACTTTCTCCAGGACTGCACAACAATGATCACTCCAGTTTTCCCCTCTCTGGGACACCACAGCAGTGACAGACTCACTTTTCCCCTCTTGCTGACATCACAGAAGTGACAGGCCCAATTGATGCCTCTCTGGGACACCTGTGCAGTGGCAGCCTCAGTTTTTTCCTCTCTGTGACATCACACCAATGAGGAAGTCATTTTCCCCTCTCTATGACATCACTGCACTGACAACACGCATTTACACCTCTCTGGGACACCACAGCCGTCACACACGCATTATTCCCCTCTCTGGGACTTCACAGACATGATAGCCTCAATTCATCCCCTTTGCAACACCACAGCAGTGACTGCTCCACTTTTCCTCCATTTGTGACATCAGAGCAGCGACAGGCCCAACTTACCTCTCTTTATGACACCAAAGCTGGGGTAGCCTCACTTTTTTCTTCTCTGTGCCATCACAAAAATGAGGGACCCAGATTCCCCTCTCTGTGACATCACTGCACTGACAAGTCCAATTGACACCTCTCTGGGACACCACAGTGGTGCCAGACCCCTTATTCTACTCTCTGGGACATCCCAGCAGAGACAGAAACAGTTCTAACCTCTCTCTGATACCATAGCCATGACAAGCCCAATTGCATCCCCTTGGTGGCAACAGACAAGTCACAACACCTGTGGAACTTTCTCTCAGACTCCACAGCTGTGATAGCCCCACTTTTCCCTTCTCTATCACAGCACTGGGAACCCCAATCTACGCCTCTCTGGGACAGCACAGCAGTGAAAGACCCAGTTTCCACAAGTTCACACATCACAGCACTGACAGACCAAATTTCACCCTTTCTCTCACACCACATAAGGAACAAGCCCAGTTTACACCTACATAGAACACCACAGCGCTGACAGTGCCAGCTTTCTCCTCTCTGTGACATATCATCAAAGACAAGTCTGAATTCTTCCCCTCCTCTAGGCCACAGCAGTGACAGCCTCAGTTTTCCTCTCTCTGGGAGATCACTGCACTGACAAGTCCAATTGACACCTCTCTGGGACACCCTGGCGGTGAAAGACCCATTATTCCCCTCTCTGGGACATCCCAGCAGAGACACAACCAAATCAAGACTCCCTGTCATACCACAGCCCCAACAACCCCAATTCCATCCCCTTTGTGGCAACAGACAAGTCATAGCACCTGTGGAACTTTCTCCGGGACTGCACAACAATGATCACTCCAGTTTTCCCCTCTCTGGGACACCACAGCAGTGACAGACTCACTTTTCCCCTCTTGCTGACATCACAGAAGTGACAGGCCCAATTGATGCCTCTCTGGGACACCTGTGCAGTGGCAGCCTCAGTTTTTTCCTCTCTGTGACATCACACCAATGAGGAAGTCATTTTCCCCTCTCTATGACATCACTGCACTGACAACTCTCATTTACACCTCTCTGGGACACCACAGCCGTCACACACGCATTATTCCCCTCTCTGGGACTTCACAGACATGATAGCCTCAATTCATCCCCTTTGCAACACCACAGCAGTGACTGCTCCACTTTTCCTCCATTTGTGACATCAGAGCAGTGACAGGCCCAACTTACCTCTCTTTATGACACCAAAGCTGGGGTAGCCTCACTTTTTTCTTCTCTGTGCCATCACACAAATGAGGGACCCAGATTCCCCTCTCTGTGACATCACTGCACTGACAAGTCCAATTGACACCTCTCTGGGACACCACAGTGGTGCCAGACCCCTTATTCTACTCTCTGGGACATCCCAGCAGAGACAGAAACAGTTCTAACCTCTCTCTGATACCATAGCCATGACAAGCCCAATTGCATCCCCTTGGTGGCAACAGACAAGTCACAACACCTGTGGAACTTTCTCTCAGACTCCACAGCTGTGATAGCCCCACTTTTCCCTTCTCTGTCACATCACAGCACTGGGAACCCCAATCTACGCCTCTCTGGGACAGCACAGCAGTGAAAGACCCAGTTTCCACAAGTTCACACATCACAGCACTGACAGACCAAATTTCACCCGTTCTCTCACACCACACAAGGAACAAGCCCACTTTACACCTACATAGAACACCACAGCGCTGACAGTGCCAGCTTTCTCCTCTCTGTGACATATCATCAAAGACAAGTCTGAATTCTTCCCCTCCTCTAGGCCACAGCAGTGACAGCCTCAGTTTTCCTCTCTCTGGGAGATCACTGCACTGACAAGTCCAATTGACACCTCTCTGGGACACCCTGGCGGTGAAAGACCCATTATTCCCCTCTCTGGGACATCCCAGCAGAGACACAACCAAATCAAGACTCCCTGTCATACCACAGCCCCAACAACCCCAATTCCATCCCCTTTGTGGCAACAGACAAGTCATAGCACCTGTGGAACTTTCTCCGGGACTGCACAACAATGATCACTCCAGTTTTCCCCTCTCTGGGACACCACAGCAGTGACAGACTCACTTTTCCCCTCTTGCTGACATCACAGAAGTGACAGGCCCAATTGATGCCTCTCTGGGACACCTGTGCAGTGGCAGCCTCAGTTTTTTCCTCTCTGTGACATCACACCAATGAGGAAGTCATTTTCCCCTCTCTATGACATCACTGCACTGACAACACGCATTTACACCTCTCTGGGACACCACAGCCGTCACACACGCATTATTCCCCTCTCTGGGACTTCACAGACATGATAGCCTCAATTCATCCCCTTTGCAACACCACAGCAGTGACTGCTCCACTTTTCCTCCATTTGTGACATCAGAGCAGTGACAGGCCCAACTTACCTCTCTTTATGACACCAAAGCTGGGGTAGCCTCACTTTTTTCTTCTCTGTGCCATCACACAAATGAGGGACCCAGATTCCCCTCTCTGTGACATCACTGCACTGACAAGTCCAATTGACACCTCTCTGGGACACCACAGTGGTGCCAGACCCCTTATTCTACTCTCTGGGACATCCCAGCAGAGACAGAAACAGTTCTAACCTCTCTCTGATACCATAGCCATGACAAGCCCAATTGCATCCCCTTGGTGGCAACAGACAAGTCACAACACCTGTGGAACTTTCTCTCAGACTCCACAGCTGTGATAGCCCCACTTTTCCCTTCTCTATCACAGCACTGGGAACCCCAATCTACGCCTCTCTGGGACAGCACAGCAGTGAAAGACCCAGTTTCCACAAGTTCACACATCACAGCACTGACAGACCAAATTTCACCCTTTCTCTCACACCACATAAGGAACAAGCCCAGTTTACACCTACATAGAACACCACAGCGCTGACAGTGCCAGCTTTCTCCTCTCTGTGACATATCATCAAAGACAAGTCTGAATTCTTCCCCTCCTCTAGGCCACAGCAGTGACAGCCTCAGTTTTCCTCTCTCTCGGAGATCACTGCACTGACAAGTCCAATTGACACCTCTCTGGGACACCCTGGCGGTGAAAGACCCATTATTCCCCTCTCTGGGACATCCCAGCAGAGACACAACCAAATCAAGACTCCCTGTCATACCACAGCCCCAACAACCCCAATTCCATCCCCTTTGTGGCAACAGACAAGTCATAGCACCTGTGGAACTTTCTCCGGGACTGCACAACAATGATCACTCCAGTTTTCCCCTCTCTGGGACACCACAGCAGTGACAGACTCACTTTTCCCCTCTTGCTGACATCACAGAAGTGACAGGCCCAATTGATGCCTCTCTGGGACACCTGTGCAGTGGCAGCCTCAGTTTTTTCCTCTCTGTGACATCACACCAATGAGGAAGTCATTTTCCCCTCTCTATGACATCACTGCACTGACAACTCTCATTTACACCTCTCTGGGACACCACAGCCGTCACACACGCATTATTCCCCTCTCTGGGACTTCACAGACATGATAGCCTCAATTCATCCCCTTTGCAACACCACAGCAGTGACTGCTCCACTTTTCCTCCATTTGTGACATCAGAGCAGTGACAGGCCCAACTTACCTCTCTTTATGACACCAAAGCTGGGGTAGCCTCACTTTTTTCTTCTCTGTGCCATCACACAAATGAGGGACCCAGATTCCCCTCTCTGTGACATCACTGCACTGACAAGTCCAATTGACACCTCTCTGGGACACCACAGTGGTGCCAGACCCCTTATTCTACTCTCTGGGACATCCCAGCAGAGACAGAAACAGTTCTAACCTCTCTCTGATACCATAGCCATGACAAGCCCAATTGCATCCCCTTGGTGGCAACAGACAAGTCACAACACCTGTGGAACTTTCTCTCAGACTCCACAGCTGTGATAGCCCCACTTTTCCCTTCTCTGTCACATCACAGCACTGGGAACCCCAATCTACGCCTCTCTGGGACAGCACAGCAGTGAAAGACCCAGTTTCCACAAGTTCACACATCACAGCACTGACAGACCAAATTTCACCCGTTCTCTCACACCACACAAGGAACAAGCCCACTTTACACCTACATAGAACACCACAGCGCTGACAGTGCCAGCTTTCTCCTCTCTGTGACATATCATCAAAGACAAGTCTGAATTCTTCCCCTCCTCTAGGCCACAGCAGTGACAGCCTCAGTTTTCCTCTCTCTGGGAGATCACTGCACTGACAAGTCCAATTGACACCTCTCTGGGACACCCTGGCGGTGAAAGACCCATTATTCCCCTCTCTGGGACATCCCAGCAGAGACACAACCAAATCAAGACTCCCTGTCATACCACAGCCCCAACAACCCCAATTCCATCCCCTTTGTGGCAACAGACAAGTCATAGCACCTGTGGAACTTTCTCCGGGACTGCACAACAATGATCACTCCAGTTTTCCCCTCTCTGGGACACCACAGCAGTGACAGACTCACTTTTCCCCTCTTGCTGACATCACAGAAGTGACAGGCCCAATTGATGCCTCTCTGGGACACCTGTGCAGTGGCAGCCTCAGTTTTTTCCTCTCTGTGACATCACACCAATGAGGAAGTCATTTTCCCCTCTCTATGACATCACTGCACTGACAACACGCATTTACACCTCTCTGGGACACCACAGCCGTCACACACGCATTATTCCCCTCTCTGGGACTTCACAGACATGATAGCCTCAATTCATCCCCTTTGCAACACCACAGCAGTGACTGCTCCACTTTTCCTCCATTTGTGACATCAGAGCAGTGACAGGCCCAACTTACCTCTCTTTATGACACCAAAGCTGGGGTAGCCTCACTTTTTTCTTCTCTGTGCCATCACACAAATGAGGGACCCAGATTCCCCTCTCTGTGACATCACTGCACTGACAAGTCCAATTGACACCTCTCTGGGACACCACAGTGGTGCCAGACCCCTTATTCTACTCTCTGGGACATCCCAGCAGAGACAGAAACAGTTCTAACCTCTCTCTGATACCATAGCCATGACAAGCCCAATTGCATCCCCTTGGTGGCAACAGACAAGTCACAACACCTGTGGAACTTTCTCTCAGACTCCACAGCTGTGATAGCCCCACTTTTCCCTTCTCTATCACAGCACTGGGAACCCCAATCTACGCCTCTCTGGGACAGCACAGCAGTGAAAGACCCAGTTTCCACAAGTTCACACATCACAGCACTGACAGACCAAATTTCACCCTTTCTCTCACACCACATAAGGAACAAGCCCAGTTTACACCTACATAGAACACCACAGCGCTGACAGTGCCAGCTTTCTCCTCTCTGTGACATATCATCAAAGACAAGTCTGAATTCTTCCCCTCCTCTAGGCCACAGCAGTGACAGCCTCAGTTTTCCTCTCTCTCGGAGATCACTGCACTGACAAGTCCAATTGACACCTCTCTGGGACACCCTGGCGGTGAAAGACCCATTATTCCCCTCTCTGGGACATCCCAGCAGAGACACAACCAAATCAAGACTCCCTGTCATACCACAGCCCCAACAACCCCAATTCCATCCCCTTTGTGGCAACAGACAAGTCATAGCACCTGTGGAACTTTCTCCGGGACTGCACAACAATGATCACTCCAGTTTTCCCCTCTCTGGGACACCACAGCAGTGACAGACTCACTTTTCCCCTCTTGCTGACATCACAGAAGTGACAGGCCCAATTGATGCCTCTCTGGGACACCTGTGCAGTGGCAGCCTCAGTTTTTTCCTCTCTGTGACATCACACCAATGAGGAAGTCATTTTCCCCTCTCTATGACATCACTGCACTGACAACTCTCATTTACACCTCTCTGGGACACCACAGCCGTCACACACGCATTATTCCCCTCTCTGGGACTTCACAGACATGATAGCCTCAATTCATCCCCTTTGCAACACCACAGCAGTGACTGCTCCACTTTTCCTCCATTTGTGACATCAGAGCAGTGACAGGCCCAACTTACCTCTCTTTATGACACCAAAGCTGGGGTAGCCTCACTTTTTTCTTCTCTGTGCCATCACACAAATGAGGGACCCAGATTCCCCTCTCTGTGACATCACTGCACTGACAAGTCCAATTGACACCTCTCTGGGACACCACAGTGGTGCCAGACCCCTTATTCTACTCTCTGGGACATCCCAGCAGAGACAGAAACAGTTCTAACCTCTCTCTGATACCATAGCCATGACAAGCCCAATTGCATCCCCTTGGTGGCAACAGACAAGTCACAACACCTGTGGAACTTTCTCTCAGACTCCACAGCTGTGATAGCCCCACTTTTCCCTTCTCTATCACAGCACTGGGAACCCCAATCTACGCCTCTCTGGGACAGCACAGCAGTGAAAGACCCAGTTTCCACAAGTTCACACATCACAGCACTGACAGACCAAATTTCACCCTTTCTCTCACACCACATAAGGAACAAGCCCAGTTTACACCTACATAGAACACCACAGCGCTGACAGTGCCAGCTTTCTCCTCTCTGTGACATATCATCAAAGACAAGTCTGAATTCTTCCCCTCCTCTAGGCCACAGCAGTGACAGCCTCAGTTTTCCTCTCTCTGGGAGATCACTGCACTGACAAGTCCAATTGACACCTCTCTGGGACACCCTGGCGGTGAAAGACCCATTATTCCCCTCTCTGGGACATCCCAGCAGAGACACAACCAAATCAAGACTCCCTGTCATACCACAGCCCCAACAACCCCAATTCCATCCCCTTTGTGGCAACAGACAAGTCATAGCACCTGTGGAACTTTCTCCGGGACTGCACAACAATGATCACTCCAGTTTTCCCCTCTCTGGGACACCACAGCAGTGACAGACTCACTTTTCCCCTCTTGCTGACATCACAGAAGTGACAGGCCCAATTGATGCCTCTCTGGGACACCTGTGCAGTGGCAGCCTCAGTTTTTTCCTCTCTGTGACATCACACCAATGAGGAAGTCATTTTCCCCTCTCTATGACATCACTGCACTGACAACTCTCATTTACACCTCTCTGGGACACCACAGCCGTCACACACGCATTATTCCCCTCTCTGGGACTTCACAGACATGATAGCCTCAATTCATCCCCTTTGCAACACCACAGCAGTGACTGCTCCACTTTTCCTCCATTTGTGACATCAGAGCAGTGACAGGCCCAACTTACCTCTCTTTATGACACCAAAGCTGGGGTAGCCTCACTTTTTTCTTCTCTGTGCCATCACACAAATGAGGGACCCAGATTCCCCTCTCTGTGACATCACTGCACTGACAAGTCCAATTGACACCTCTCTGGGACACCACAGTGGTGCCAGACCCCTTATTCTACTCTCTGGGACATCCCAGCAGAGACAGAAACAGTTCTAACCTCTCTCTGATACCATAGCCATGACAAGCCCAATTGCATCCCCTTGGTGGCAACAGACAAGTCACAACACCTGTGGAACTTTCTCTCAGACTCCACAGCTGTGATAGCCCCACTTTTCCCTTCTCTGTCACATCACAGCACTGGGAACCCCAATCTACGCCTCTCTGGGACAGCACAGCACTGAAAGACCCAGTTTCCACAAGTTCACACATCACAGCACTGACAGACCAAATTTCACCCTTTCTCTCACACCACACAAGGAACAAGCCCACTTTACACCTACATGGAACACCACAGCGCTGACAGTGCCAGCTTTCTCCTCTCTGTGACATATCATCAAAGACAAGTCTGAATTCTTCCCCTCCTCTAGGCCACAGCAGTGACAGTCCCCGTTTTCCTCTCTCTGGGAGATCACTGCACTGACAAGTCCAATTGACACCTCTCTGGGACACCCTGGCGGTGAAAGACCCATTATTCCCCTCTCTGGGACATCCCAGCAGAGACACAACCAAATCAAGACTCCCTGTCATATCACAGCCCCAACAACCCCAATTCCATCCCCTTTGTGGCAACAGACAAGTCATAGCACCTGTGGAACTTTCTCCGGGACTGCACAACAATGATCACTCCAGTTTTCCCCTCTCTGGGACACCACAGCAGTGACAGACTCACTTTTCCCCTCTTGCTGACATCACAGAAGTGACAGGCCCAATTGATGCCTCTCTGGGACACCTGTGCAGTGGCAGCCTCAGTTTTTTCCTCTCTGTGACATCACACCAATGAGGAAGTCATTTTCCCCTCTCTATGACATCACTGCACTGACAACTCTCATTTACACCTCTCTGGGACACCACAGCCGTCACACACGCATTATTCCCCTCTCTGGGACTTCACAGACATGATAGCCTCAATTCATCCCCTTTGCAACACCACAGCAGTGACTGCTCCACTTTTCCTCCATTTGTGACATCAGAGCAGTGACAGGCCCAACTTACCTCTCTTTATGACACCAAAGCTGGGGTAGCCTCACTTTTTTCTTCTCTGTGCCATCACACAAATGAGGGACCCAGATTCCCCTCTCTGTGACATCACTGCACTGACAAGTCCAATTGACACCTCTCTGGGACACCACAGTGGTGCCAGACCCCTTATTCTACTCTCTGGGACATCCCAGCAGAGACAGAAACAGTTCTAACCTCTCTCTGATACCATAGCCATGACAAGCCCAATTGCATCCCCTTGGTGGCAACAGACAAGTCACAACACCTGTGGAACTTTCTCTCAGACTCCACAGCTGTGATAGCCCCACTTTTCCCTTCTCTGTCACATCACAGCACTGGGAACCCCAATCTACGCCTCTCTGGGACAGCACAGCACTGAAAGACCCAGTTTCCACAAGTTCACACATCACAGCACTGACAGACCAAATTTCACCCGTTCTCTCACACCACACAAGGAACAAGCCCACTTTACACCTACATAGAACACCACAGCGCTGACAGTGCCAGCTTTCTCCTCTCTGTGACATATCATCAAAGACAAGTCTGAATTCTTCCCCTCCTCTAGGCCACAGCAGTGACAGCCTCAGTTTTCCTCTCTCTGGGAGATCACTGCACTGACAAGTCCAATTGACACCTCTCTGGGACACCCTGGCGGTGAAAGACCCATTATTCCCCTCTCTGGGACATCCCAGCAGAGACACAACCAAATCAAGACTCCCTGTCATACCACAGCCCCAACAACCCCAATTCCATCCCCTTTGTGGCAACAGACAAGTCATAGCACCTGTGGAACTTTCTCCAGGACTGCACAACAATGATCACTCCAGTTTTCCCCTCTCTGGGACACCACAGCAGTGACAGACTCACTTTTCCCCTCTTGCTGACATCACAGAAGTGACAGGCCCAATTGATGCCTCTCTGGGACACCTGTGCAGTGGCAGCCTCAGTTTTTTCCTCTCTGTGACATCACACCAATGAGGAAGTCATTTTCCCCTCTCTATGACATCACTGCACTGACAACACGCATTTACACCTCTCTGGGACACCACAGCCGTCACACACGCATTATTCCCCTCTCTGGGACTTCACAGACATGATAGCCTCAATTCATCCCCTTTGCAACACCACAGCAGTGACTGCTCCACTTTTCCTCCATTTGTGACATCAGAGCAGTGACAGGCCCAACTTACCTCTCTTTATGACACCAAAGCTGGGGTAGCCTCACTTTTTTCTTCTCTGTGCCATCACACAAATGAGGGACCCAGATTCCCCTCTCTGTGACATCACTGCACTGACAAGTCCAATTGACACCTCTCTGGGACACCACAGTGGTGCCAGACCCCTTATTCTACTCTCTGGGACATCCCAGCAGAGACAGAAACAGTTCTAACCTCTCTCTGATACCATAGCCATGACAAGCCCAATTGCATCCCCTTGGTGGCAACAGACAAGTCACAACACCTGTGGAACTTTCTCTCAGACTCCACAGCTGTGATAGCCCCACTTTTCCCTTCTCTATCACAGCACTGGGAACCCCAATCTACGCCTCTCTGGGACAGCACAGCAGTGAAAGACCCAGTTTCCACAAGTTCACACATCACAGCACTGACAGACCAAATTTCACCCTTTCTCTCACACCACATAAGGAACAAGCCCAGTTTACACCTACATAGAACACCACAGCGCTGACAGTGCCAGCTTTCTCCTCTCTGTGACATATCATCAAAGACAAGTCTGAATTCTTCCCCTCCTCTAGGCCACAGCAGTGACAGCCTCAGTTTTCCTCTCTCTGGGAGATCACTGCACTGACAAGTCCAATTGACACCTCTCTGGGACACCCTGGCGGTGAAAGACCCATTATTCCCCTCTCTGGGACATCCCAGCAGAGACACAACCAAATCAAGACTCCCTGTCATATCACAGCCCCAACAACCCCAATTCCATCCCCTTTGTGGCAACAGACAAGTCATAGCACCTGTGGAACTTTCTCCGGGACTGCACAACAATGATCACTCCAGTTTTCCCCTCTCTGGGACACCACAGCAGTGACAGACTCACTTTTCCCCTCTTGCTGACATCACAGAAGTGACAGGCCCAATTGATGCCTCTCTGGGACACCTGTGCAGTGGCAGCCTCAGTTTTTTCCTCTCTGTGACATCACACCAATGAGGAAGTCATTTTCCCCTCTCTATGACATCACTGCACTGACAACTCTCATTTACACCTCTCTGGGACACCACAGCCGTCACACACGCATTATTCCCCTCTCTGGGACTTCACAGACATGATAGCCTCAATTCATCCCCTTTGCAACACCACAGCAGTGACTGCTCCACTTTTCCTCCATTTGTGACATCAGAGCAGTGACAGGCCCAACTTACCTCTCTTTATGACACCAAAGCTGGGGTAGCCTCACTTTTTTCTTCTCTGTGCCATCACACAAATGAGGGACCCAGATTCCCCTCTCTGTGACATCACTGCACTGACAAGTCCAATTGACACCTCTCTGGGACACCACAGTGGTGCCAGACCCCTTATTCTACTCTCTGGGACATCCCAGCAGAGACAGAAACAGTTCTAACCTCTCTCTGATACCATAGCCATGACAAGCCCAATTGCATCCCCTTGGTGGCAACAGACAAGTCACAACACCTGTGGAACTTTCTCTCAGACTCCACAGCTGTGATAGCCCCACTTTTCCCTTCTCTATCACAGCACTGGGAACCCCAATCTACGCCTCTCTGGGACAGCACAGCAGTGAAAGACCCAGTTTCCACAAGTTCACACATCACAGCACTGACAGACCAAATTTCACCCTTTCTCTCACACCACATAAGGAACAAGCCCAGTTTACACCTACATAGAACACCACAGCGCTGACAGTGCCAGCTTTCTCCTCTCTGTGACATATCATCAAAGACAAGTCTGAATTCTTCCCCTCCTCTAGGCCACAGCAGTGACAGCCTCAGTTTTCCTCTCTCTGGGAGATCACTGCACTGACAAGTCCAATTGACACCTCTCTGGGACACCCTGGCGGTGAAAGACCCATTATTCCCCTCTCTGGGACATCCCAGCAGAGACACAACCAAATCAAGACTCCCTGTCATACCACAGCCCCAACAACCCCAATTCCATCCCCTTTGTGGCAACAGACAAGTCATAGCACCTGTGGAACTTTCTCCGGGACTGCACAACAATGATCACTCCAGTTTTCCCCTCTCTGGGACACCACAGCAGTGACAGACTCACTTTTCCCCTCTTGCTGACATCACAGAAGTGACAGGCCCAATTGATGCCTCTCTGGGACACCTGTGCAGTGGCAGCCTCAGTTTTTTCCTCTCTGTGACATCACACCAATGAGGAAGTCATTTTCCCCTCTCTATGACATCACTGCACTGACAACTCTCATTTACACCTCTCTGGGACACCACAGCCGTCACACACGCATTATTCCCCTCTCTGGGACTTCACAGACATGATAGCCTCAATTCATCCCCTTTGCAACACCACAGCAGTGACTGCTCCACTTTTCCTCCATTTGTGACATCAGAGCAGTGACAGGCCCAACTTACCTCTCTTTATGACACCAAAGCTGGGGTAGCCTCACTTTTTTCTTCTCTGTGCCATCACACAAATGAGGGACCCAGATTCCCCTCTCTGTGACATCACTGCACTGACAAGTCCAATTGACACCTCTCTGGGACACCACAGTGGTGCCAGACCCCTTATTCTACTCTCTGGGACATCCCAGCAGAGACAGAAACAGTTCTAACCTCTCTCTGATACCATAGCCATGACAAGCCCAATTGCATCCCCTTGGTGGCAACAGACAAGTCACAACACCTGTGGAACTTTCTCTCAGACTCCACAGCTGTGATAGCCCCACTTTTCCCTTCTCTGTCACATCACAGCACTGGGAACCCCAATCTACGCCTCTCTGGGACAGCACAGCAGTGAAAGACCCAGTTTCCACAAGTTCACACATCACAGCACTGACAGACCAAATTTCACCCTTTCTCTCACACCACACAAGGAACAAGCCCACTTTACACCTACATGGAACACCATAGCGCTGACAGTGCCAGCTTTCTCCTCTCTGTGACATATCATCAAAGACAAGTCTGAATTCTTCCCCTCCTCTAGGCCACAGCAGTGACAGTCCCCGTTTTCCTCTCTCTGGGAGATCACTGCACTGACAAGTCCAATTGACACCTCTCTGGGACACCCTGGCGGTGAAAGACCCATTATTCCCCTCTCTGGGACATCCCAGCAGAGACACAACCAAATCAAGACTCCCTGTCATATCACAGCCCCAACAACCCCAATTCCATCCCCTTTGTGGCAACAGACAAGTCATAGCACCTGTGGAACTTTCTCCGGGACTGCACAACAATGATCACTCCAGTTTTCCCCTCTCTGGGACACCACAGCAGTGACAGACTCACTTTTCCCCTCTTGCTGACATCACAGAAGTGACAGGCCCAATTGATGCCTCTCTGGGACACCTGTGCAGTGGCAGCCTCAGTTTTTTCCTCTCTGTGACATCACAGCAATGAGGAAGTCATTTTCCCCTCTCTATGACATCACTGCACTGACAACTCTCATTTACACCTCTCTGGGACACCACAGCCGTCACACACGCATTATTCCCCTCTCTGGGACTTCACAGACATGATAGCCTCAATTCATCCCCTTTGCAACACCACAGCAGTGACTGCTCCACTTTTCCTCCATTTGTGACATCAGAGCAGTGACAGGCCCAACTTACCTCTCTTTATGACACCAAAGCTGGGGTAGCCTCACTTTTTTCTTCTCTGTGCCATCACACAAATGAGGGACCCAGATTCCCCTCTCTGTGACATCACTGCACTGACAAGTCCAATTGACACCTCTCTGGGACACCACAGTGGTGCCAGACCCCTTATTCTACTCTCTGGGACATCCCAGCAGAGACAGAAACAGTTCTAACCTCTCTCTGATACCATAGCCATGACAAGCCCAATTGCATCCCCTTGGTGGCAACAGACAAGTCACAACACCTGTGGAACTTTCTCTCAGACTCCACAGCTGTGATAGCCCCACTTTTCCCTTCTCTGTCACATCACAGCACTGGGAACCCCAATCTACGCCTCTCTGGGACAGCACAGCAGTGAAAGACCCAGTTTCCACAAGTTCACACATCACAGCACTGACAGACCAAATTTCACCCTTTCTCTCACACCACATAAGGAACAAGCCCAGTTTACACCTACATAGAACACCACAGCGCTGACAGTGCCAGCTTTCTCCTCTCTGTGACATATCATCAAAGACAAGTCTGAATTCTTCCCCTCCTCTAGGCCACAGCAGTGACAGCCTCAGTTTTCCTCTCTCTCGGAGATCACTGCACTGACAAGTCCAATTGACACCTCTCTGGGACACCCTGGCGGTGAAAGACCCATTATTCCCCTCTCTGGGACATCCCAGCAGAGACACAACCAAATCAAGACTCCCTGTCATACCACAGCCCCAACAACCCCAATTCCATCCCCTTTGTGGCAACAGACAAGTCATAGCACCTGTGGAACTTTCTCCGGGACTGCACAACAATGATCACTCCAGTTTTCCCCTCTCTGGGACACCACAGCAGTGACAGACTCACTTTTCCCCTCTTGCTGACATCACAGAAGTGACAGGCCCAATTGATGCCTCTCTGGGACACCTGTGCAGTGGCAGCCTCAGTTTTTTCCTCTCTGTGACATCACACCAATGAGGAAGTCATTTTCCCCTCTCTATGACATCACTGCACTGACAACTCTCATTTACACCTCTCTGGGACACCACAGCCGTCACACACGCATTATTCCCCTCTCTGGGACTTCACAGACATGATAGCCTCAATTCATCCCCTTTGCAACACCACAGCAGTGACTGCTCCACTTTTCCTCCATTTGTGACATCAGAGCAGCGACAGGCCCAACTTACCTCTCTTTATGACACCAAAGCTGGGGTAGCCTCACTTTTTTCTTCTCTGTGCCATCACACAAATGAGGGACCCAGATTCCCCTCTCTGTGACATCACTGCACTGACAAGTCCAATTGACACCTCTCTGGGACACCACAGTGGTGCCAGACCCCTTATTCTACTCTCTGGGACATCCCAGCAGAGACAGAAACAGTTCTAACCTCTCTCTGATACCATAGCCATGACAAGCCCAATTGCATCCCCTTGGTGGCAACAGACAAGTCACAACACCTGTGGAACTTTCTCTCAGACTCCACAGCTGTGATAGCCCCACTTTTCCCTTCTCTGTCACATCACAGCACTGGGAACCCCAATCTACGCCTCTCTGGGACAGCACAGCACTGAAAGACCCAGTTTCCACAAGTTCACACATCACAGCACTGACAGACCAAATTTCACCCTTTCTCTCACACCACACAAGGAACAAGCCCAGTTTACACCTACATAGAACACCACAGCGCTGACAGTGCCAGCTTTCTCCTCTCTGTGACATATCATCAAAGACAAGTCTGAATTCTTCCCCTCCTCTAGGCCACAGCAGTGACAGCCTCAGTTTTCCTCTCTCTGGGAGATCACTGCACTGACAAGTCCAATTGACACCTCTCTGGGACACCCTGGCGGTGAAAGACCCATTATTCCCCTCTCTGGGACATCCCAGCAGAGACACAACCAAATCAAGACTCCCTGTCATACCACAGCCCCAACAACCCCAATTCCATCCCCTTTGTGGCAACAGACAAGTCATAGCACCTGTGGAACTTTCTCCGGGACTGCACAACAATGATCACTCCAGTTTTCCCCTCTCTGGGACACCACAGCAGTGACAGACTCACTTTTCCCCTCTTGCTGACATCACAGAAGTGACAGGCCCAATTGATGCCTCTCTGGGACACCTGTGCAGTGGCAGCCTCAGTTTTTTCCTCTCTGTGACATCACAGCAATGAGGAAGTCATTTTCCCCTCTCTATGACATCACTGCACTGACAACTCTCATTTACACCTCTCTGGGACACCACAGCCGTCACACACGCATTATTCCCCTCTCTGGGACTTCACAGACATGATAGCCTCAATTCATCCCCTTTGCAACACCACAGCAGTGACTGCTCCACTTTTCCTCCATTTGTGACATCAGAGCAGTGACAGGCCCAACTTACCTCTCTTTATGACACCAAAGCTGGGGTAGCCTCACTTTTTTCTTCTCTGTGCCATCACACAAATGAGGGACCCAGATTCCCCTCTCTGTGACATCACTGCACTGACAAGTCCAATTGACACCTCTCTGGGACACCACAGTGGTGCCAGACCCCTTATTCTACTCTCTGGGACATCCCAGCAGAGACAGAAACAGTTCTAACCTCTCTCTGATACCATAGCCATGACAAGCCCAATTTCATCCCCTTGGTGGCAACAGACAAGTCACAACACCTGTGGAACTTTCTCTCAGACTCCACAGCTGTGATAGCCCCACTTTTCCCTTCTCTGTCACATCACAGCACTGGGAACCCCAATCTACGCCTCTCTGGGACAGCACAGCACTGAAAGACCCAGTTTCCACAAGTTCACACATCACAGCACTGACAGACCAAATTTCACCCGTTCTCTCACACCACACAAGGAACAAGCCCACTTTACACCTACATAGAACACCACAGCGCTGACAGTGCCAGCTTTCTCCTCTCTGTGACATATCATCAAAGACAAGTCTGAATTCTTCCCCTCCTCTAGGCCACAGCAGTGACAGCCTCAGTTTTCCTCTCTCTGGGAGATCACTGCACTGACAAGTCCAATTGACACCTCTCTGGGACACCCTGGCGGTGAAAGACCCATTATTCCCCTCTCTGGGACATCCCAGCAGAGACACAACCAAATCAAGACTCCCTGTCATACCACAGCCCCAACAACCCCAATTCCATCCCCTTTGTGGCAACAGACAAGTCATAGCACCTGTGGAACTTTCTCCGGGACTGCACAACAATGATCACTCCAGTTTTCCCCTCTCTGGGACACCACAGCAGTGACAGACTCACTTTTCCCCTCTTGCTGACATCACAGAAGTGACAGGCCCAATTGATGCCTCTCTGGGACACCTGTGCAGTGGCAGCCTCAGTTTTTTCCTCTCTGTGACATCACACCAATGAGGAACTCATTTTCCCCTCTCTATGACATCACTGCACTGACAACACGCATTTACACCTCTCTGGGACACCACAGCCGTCACACACGCATTATTCCCCTCTCTGGGACTTCACAGACATGATAGCCTCAATTCATCCCCTTTGCAACACCACAGCAGTGACTGCTCCACTTTTCCTCCATTTGTGACATCAGAGCAGTGACAGGCCCAACTTACCTCTCTTTATGACACCAAAGCTGGGGTAGCCTCACTTTTTTCTTCTCTGTGCCATCACACAAATGAGGGACCCAGATTCCCCTCTCTGTGACATCACTGCACTGACAAGTCCAATTGACACCTCTCTGGGACACCACAGTGGTGCCAGACCCCTTATTCTACTCTCTGGGACATCCCAGCAGAGACAGAAACAGTTCTAACCTCTCTCTGATACCATAGCCATGACAAGCCCAATTGCATCCCCTTGGTGGCAACAGACAAGTCACAACACCTGTGGAACTTTCTCTCAGACTCCACAGCTGTGATAGCCCCACTTTTCCCTTCTCTATCACAGCACTGGGAACCCCAATCTACGCCTCTCTGGGACAGCACAGCAGTGAAAGACCCAGTTTCCACAAGTTCACACATCACAGCACTGACAGACCAAATTTCACCCTTTCTCTCACACCACATAAGGAACAAGCCCAGTTTACACCTACATAGAACACCACAGCGCTGACAGTGCCAGCTTTCTCCTCTCTGTGACATATCATCAAAGACAAGTCTGAATTCTTCCCCTCCTCTAGGCCACAGCAGTGACAGCCTCAGTTTTCCTCTCTCTCGGAGATCACTGCACTGACAAGTCCAATTGACACCTCTCTGGGACACCCTGGCGGTGAAAGACCCATTATTCCCCTCTCTGGGACATCCCAGCAGAGACACAACCAAATCAAGACTCCCTGTCATACCACAGCCCCAACAACCCCAATTCCATCCCCTTTGTGGCAACAGACAAGTCATAGCACCTGTGGAACTTTCTCCGGGACTGCACAACAATGATCACTCCAGTTTTCCCCTCTCTGGGACACCACAGCAGTGACAGACTCACTTTTCCCCTCTTGCTGACATCACAGAAGTGACAGGCCCAATTGATGCCTCTCTGGGACACCTGTGCAGTGGCAGCCTCAGTTTTTTCCTCTCTGTGACATCACACCAATGAGGAAGTCATTTTCCCCTCTCTATGACATCACTGCACTGACAACTCTCATTTACACCTCTCTGGGACACCACAGCCGTCACACACGCATTATTCCCCTCTCTGGGACTTCACAGACATGATAGCCTCAATTCATCCCCTTTGCAACACCACAGCAGTGACTGCTCCACTTTTCCTCCATTTGTGACATCAGAGCAGTGACAGGCCCAACTTACCTCTCTTTATGACACCAAAGCTGGGGTAGCCTCACTTTTTTCTTCTCTGTGCCATCACACAAATGAGGGACCCAGATTCCCCTCTCTGTGACATCACTGCACTGACAAGTCCAATTGACACCTCTCTGGGACACCACAGTGGTGCCAGACCCCTTATTCTACTCTCTGGGACATCCCAGCAGAGACAGAAACAGTTCTAACCTCTCTCTGATACCATAGCCATGACAAGCCCAATTTCATCCCCTTGGTGGCAACAGACAAGTCACAACACCTGTGGAACTTTCTCTCAGACTCCACAGCTGTGATAGCCCCACTTTTCCCTTCTCTGTCACATCACAGCACTGGGAACCCCAATCTACGCCTCTCTGGGACAGCACAGCACTGAAAGACCCAGTTTCCACAAGTTCACACATCACAGCACTGACAGACCAAATTTCACCCGTTCTCTCACACCACACAAGGAACAAGCCCACTTTACACCTACATAGAACACCACAGCGCTGACAGTGCCAGCTTTCTCCTCTCTGTGACATATCATCAAAGACAAGTCTGAATTCTTCCCCTCCTCTAGGCCACAGCAGTGACAGCCTCAGTTTTCCTCTCTCTGGGAGATCACTGCACTGACAAGTCCAATTGACACCTCTCTGGGACACCCTGGCGGTGAAAGACCCATTATTCCCCTCTCTGGGACATCCCAGCAGAGACACAACCAAATCAAGACTCCCTGTCATACCACAGCCCCAACAACCCCAATTCCATCCCCTTTGTGGCAACAGACAAGTCATAGCACCTGTGGAACTTTCTCCAGGACTGCACAACAATGATCACTCCAGTTTTCCCCTCTCTGGGACACCACAGCAGTGACAGACTCACTTTTCCCCTCTTGCTGACATCACAGAAGTGACAGGCCCAATTGATGCCTCTCTGGGACACCTGTGCAGTGGCAGCCTCAGTTTTTTCCTCTCTGTGACATCACAGCAATGAGGAAGTCATTTTCCCCTCTCTATGACATCACTGCACTGACAACACGCATTTACACCTCTCTGGGACACCACAGCCGTCACACACGCATTATTCCCCTCTCTGGGACTTCACAGACATGATAGCCTCAATTCATCCCCTTTGCAACACCACAGCAGTGAGTGCTCCACTTTTCCTCCATTTGTGACATCAGAGCAGCGACAGGCCCAACTTACCTCTCTTTATGACACCAAAGCTGTGGTAGCCTCACTTTTTTCTTCTCTGTGCCATCACACAAATGAGGGACCCAGATTCCCCTCTCTGTGACATCACTGCACTGACAAGTCCAATTGACACCTCTCTGGGACACCACAGTGGTGCCAGACCCCTTATTCTACTCTCTGGGACATCCCAGCAGAGACAGAAACAGTTCTAACCTCTCTCTGATACCATAGCCATGACAAGCCCAATTGCATCCCCTTGGTGGCAACAGACAAGTCACAACACCTGTGGAACTTTCTCTCAGACTCCACAGCTGTGATAGCCCCACTTTTCCCTTCTCTGTCACATCACAGCACTGGGAACCCCAATCTACGCCTCTCTGGGACAGCACAGCACTGAAAGACCCAGTTTCCACAAGTTCACACATCACAGCACTGACAGACCAAATTTCACCCTTTCTCTCACACCACACAAGGAACAAGCCCACTTTACACCTACATAGAACACCACAGCGCTGACAGTGCCAGCTTTCTCCTCTCTGTGACATATCATCAAAGACAAGTCTGAATTCTTCCCCTCCTCTAGGCCACAGCAGTGACAGCCTCAGTTTTCCTCTCTCTGGGAGATCACTGCACTGACAAGTCCAATTGACACCTCTCTGGGACACCCTGGCGGTGAAAGACCCATTATTCCCCTCTCTGGGACATCCCAGCAGAGACACAACCAAATCAAGACTCCCTGTCATACCACAGCCCCAACAACCCCAATTCCATCCCCTTTGTGGCAACAGACAAGTCATAGCACCTGTGGAACTTTCTCCGGGACTGCACAACAATGATCACTCCAGTTTTCCCCTCTCTGGGACACCACAGCAGTGACAGACTCACTTTTCCCCTCTTGCTGACATCACAGAAGTGACAGGCCCAATTGATGCCTCTCTGGGACACCTGTGCAGTGGCAGCCTCAGTTTTTTCCTCTCTGTGACATCACACCAATGAGGAAGTCATTTTCCCCTCTCTATGACATCACTGCACTGACAACTCTCATTTACACCTCTCTGGGACACCACAGCCGTCACACACGCATTATTCCCCTCTCTGGGACTTCACAGACATGATAGCCTCAATTCATCCCCTTTGCAACACCACAGCAGTGACTGCTCCACTTTTCCTCCATTTGTGACATCAGAGCAGTGACAGGCCCAACTTACCTCTCTTTATGACACCAAAGCTGGGGTAGCCTCACTTTTTTCTTCTCTGTGCCATCACACAAATGAGGGACCCAGATTCCCCTCTCTGTGACATCACTGCACTGACAAGTCCAATTGACACCTCTCTGGGACACCACAGTGGTGCCAGACCCCTTATTCTACTCTCTGGGACATCCCAGCAGAGACAGAAACAGTTCTAACCTCTCTCTGATACCATAGCCATGACAAGCCCAATTGCATCCCCTTGGTGGCAACAGACAAGTCACAACACCTGTGGAACTTTCTCTCAGACTCCACAGCTGTGATAGCCCCACTTTTCCCTTCTCTGTCACATCACAGCACTGGGAACCCCAATCTACGCCTCTCTGGGACAGCACAGCACTGAAAGACCCAGTTTCCACAAGTTCACACATCACAGCACTGACAGACCAAATTTCACCCTTTCTCTCACACCACACAAGGAACAAGCCCAGTTTACACCTACATAGAACACCACAGCGCTGACAGTGCCAGCTTTCTCCTCTCTGTGACATATCATCAAAGACAAGTCTGAATTCTTCCCCTCCTCTAGGCCACAGCAGTGACAGCCTCAGTTTTCCTCTCTCTGGGAGATCACTGCACTGACAAGTCCAATTGACACCTCTCTGGGACACCCTGGCGGTGAAAGACCCATTATTCCCCTCTCTGGGACATCCCAGCAGAGACACAACCAAATCAAGACTCCCTGTCATACCACAGCCCCAACAACCCCAATTCCATCCCCTTTGTGGCAACAGACAAGTCATAGCACCTGTGGAACTTTCTCCGGGACTGCACAACAATGATCACTCCAGTTTTCCCCTCTCTGGGACACCACAGCAGTGACAGACTCACTTTTCCCCTCTTGCTGACATCACAGAAGTGACAGGCCCAATTGATGCCTCTCTGGGACACCTGTGCAGTGGCAGCCTCAGTTTTTTCCTCTCTGTGACATCACACCAATGAGGAAGTCATTTTCCCCTCTCTATGACATCACTGCACTGACAACTCTCATTTACACCTCTCTGGGACACCACAGCCGTCACACACGCATTATTCCCCTCTCTGGGACTTCACAGACATGATAGCCTCAATTCATCCCCTTTGCAACACCACAGCAGTGACTGCTCCACTTTTCCTCCATTTGTGACATCAGAGCAGTGACAGGCCCAACTTACCTCTCTTTATGACACCAAAGCTGGGGTAGCCTCACTTTTTTCTTCTCTGTGCCATCACACAAATGAGGGACCCAGATTCCCCTCTCTGTGACATCACTGCACTGACAAGTCCAATTGACACCTCTCTGGGACACCACAGTGGTGCCAGACCCCTTATTCTACTCTCTGGGACATCCCAGCAGAGACAGAAACAGTTCTAACCTCTCTCTGATACCATAGCCATGACAAGCCCAATTGCATCCCCTTGGTGGCAACAGACAAGTCACAACACCTGTGGAACTTTCTCTCAGACTCCACAGCTGTGATAGCCCCACTTTTCCCTTCTCTGTCACATCACAGCACTGGGAACCCCAATCTACGCCTCTCTGGGACAGCACAGCACTGAAAGACCCAGTTTCCACAAGTTCACACATCACAGCACTGACAGACCAAATTTCACCCTTTCTCTCACACCACACAAGGAACAAGCCCAGTTTACACCTACATAGAACACCACAGCGCTGACAGTGCCAGCTTTCTCCTCTCTGTGACATATCATCAAAGACAAGTCTGAATTCTTCCCCTCCTCTAGGCCACAGCAGTGACAGCCTCAGTTTTCCTCTCTCTGGGAGATCACTGCACTGACAAGTCCAATTGACACCTCTCTGGGACACCCTGGCGGTGAAAGACCCATTATTCCCCTCTCTGGGACATCCCAGCAGAGACACAACCAAATCAAGACTCCCTGTCATACCACAGCCCCAACAACCCCAATTCCATCCCCTTTGTGGCAACAGACAAGTCATAGCACCTGTGGAACTTTCTCCGGGACTGCACAACAATGATCACTCCAGTTTTCCCCTCTCTGGGACACCACAGCAGTGACAGACTCACTTTTCCCCTCTTGCTGACATCACAGAAGTGACAGGCCCAATTGATGCCTCTCTGGGACACCTGTGCAGTGGCAGCCTCAGTTTTTTCCTCTCTGTGACATCACACCAATGAGGAAGTCATTTTCCCCTCTCTATGACATCACTGCACTGACAACACGCAGTTACACCTCTCTGGGACACCACAGCCGTCACACACGCATTATTCCCCTCTCTGGGACTTCACAGACATGATAGCCTCAATTCATCCCCTTTGCAACACCACAGCAGTGACTGCTCCACTTTTCCTCCATTTGTGACATCAGAGCAGCGACAGGCCCAACTTACCTCTCTTTATGACACCAAAGCTGGGGTAGCCTCACTTTTTTCTTCTCTGTGCCATCACACAAATGAGGGACCCAGATTCCCCTCTCTGTGACATCACTGCACTGACAAGTCCAATTGACACCTCTCTGGGACACCACAGTGGTGCCAGACCCCTTATTCTACTCTCTGGGACATCCCAGCAGAGACAGAAACAGTTCTAACCTCTCTCTGATACCATAGCCATGACAAGCCCAATTGCATCCCCTTGGTGGCAACAGACAAGTCACAACACCTGTGGAACTTTCTCTCAGACTCCACAGCTGTGATAGCCCCACTTTTCCCTTCTCTGTCACATCACAGCACTGGGAACCCCAATCTACGCCTCTCTGGGACAGCACAGCACTGAAAGACCCAGTTTCCACAAGTTCACACATCACAGCACTGACAGACCAAATTTCACCCTTTCTCTCACACCACACAAGGAACAAGCCCAGTTTACACCTACATAGAACACCACAGCGCTGACAGTGCCAGCTTTCTCCTCTCTGTGACATATCATCAAAGACAAGTCTGAATTCTTCCCCTCCTCTAGGCCACAGCAGTGACAGCCTCAGTTTTCCTCTCTCTGGGAGATCACTGCACTGACAAGTCCAATTGACACCTCTCTGGGACACCCTGGCGGTGAAAGACCCATTATTCCCCTCTCTGGGACATCCCAGCAGAGACACAACCAAATCAAGACTCCCTGTCATACCACAGCCCCAACAACCCCAATTCCATCCCCTTTGTGGCAACAGACAAGTCATAGCACCTGTGGAACTTTCTCCGGGACTGCACAACAATGATCACTCCAGTTTTCCCCTCTCTGGGACACCACAGCAGTGACAGACTCACTTTTCCCCTCTTGCTGACATCACAGAAGTGACAGGCCCAATTGATGCCTCTCTGGGACACCTGTGCAGTGGCAGCCTCAGTTTTTTCCTCTCTGTGACATCACACCAATGAGGAAGTCATTTTCCCCTCTCTATGACATCACTGCACTGACAACACGCAGTTACACCTCTCTGGGACACCACAGCCGTCACACACGCATTATTCCCCTCTCTGGGACTTCACAGACATGATAGCCTCAATTCATCCCCTTTGCAACACCACAGCAGTGACTGCTCCACTTTTCCTCCATTTGTGACATCAGAGCAGCGACAGGCCCAACTTACCTCTCTTTATGACACCAAAGCTGGGGTAGCCTCACTTTTTTCTTCTCTGTGCCATCACACAAATGAGGGACCCAGATTCCCCTCTCTGTGACATCACTGCACTGACAAGTCCAATTGACACCTCTCTGGGACACCACAGTGGTGCCAGACCCCTTATTCTACTCTCTGGGACATCCCAGCAGAGACAGAAACAGTTCTAACCTCTCTCTGATACCATAGCCATGACAAGCCCAATTGCATCCCCTTGGTGGCAACAGACAAGTCACAACACCTGTGGAACTTTCTCTCAGACTCCACAGCTGTGATAGCCCCACTTTTCCCTTCTCTGTCACATCACAGCACTGGGAACCCCAATCTACGCCTCTCTGGGACAGCACAGCACTGAAAGACCCAGTTTCCACAAGTTCACACATCACAGCACTGACAGACCAAATTTCACCCTTTCTCTCACACCACACAAGGAACAAGCCCACTTTACACCTACATAGAACACCACAGCGCTGACAGTGCCAGCTTTCTCCTCTCTGTGACATATCATCAAAGACAAGTCTGAATTCTTCCCCTCCTCTAGGCCACAGCAGTGACAGCCTCAGTTTTCCTCTCTCTGGGAGATCACTGCACTGACAAGTCCAATTGACACCTCTCTGGGACACCCTGGCGGTGAAAGACCCATTATTCCCCTCTCTGGGACATCCCAGCAGAGACACAACCAAATCAAGACTCCCTGTCATACCACAGCCCCAACAACCCCAATTCCATCCCCTTTGTGGCAACAGACAAGTCATAGCACCTGTGGAACTTTCTCCGGGACTGCACAACAATGATCACTCCAGTTTTCCCCTCTCTGGGACACCACAGCAGTGACAGACTCACTTTTCCCCTCTTGCTGACATCACAGAAGTGACAGGCCCAATTGATGCCTCTCTGGGACACCTGTGCAGTGGCAGCCTCAGTTTTTTCCTCTCTGTGACATCACACCAATGAGGAAGTCATTTTCCCCTCTCTATGACATCACTGCACTGACAACTCTCATTTACACCTCTCTGGGACACCACAGCCGTCACACACGCATTATTCCCCTCTCTGGGACTTCACAGACATGATAGCCTCAATTCATCCCCTTTGCAACACCACAGCAGTGACTGCTCCACTTTTCCTCCATTTGTGACATCAGAGCAGTGACAGGCCCAACTTACCTCTCTTTATGACACCAAAGCTGGGGTAGCCTCACTTTTTTCTTCTCTGTGCCATCACACAAATGAGGGACCCAGATTCCCCTCTCTGTGACATCACTGCACTGACAAGTCCAATTGACACCTCTCTGGGACACCACAGTGGTGCCAGACCCCTTATTCTACTCTCTGGGACATCCCAGCAGAGACAGAAACAGTTCTAACCTCTCTCTGATACCATAGCCATGACAAGCCCAATTGCATCCCCTTGGTGGCAACAGACAAGTCACAACACCTGTGGAACTTTCTCTCAGACTCCACAGCTGTGATAGCCCCACTTTTCCCTTCTCTGTCACATCACAGCACTGGGAACCCCAATCTACGCCTCTCTGGGACAGCACAGCACTGAAAGACCCAGTTTCCACAAGTTCACACATCACAGCACTGACAGACCAAATTTCACCCGTTCTCTCACACCACACAAGGAACAAGCCCACTTTACACCTACATAGAACACCACAGCGCTGACAGTGCCAGCTTTCTCCTCTCTGTGACATATCATCAAAGATAAGTCTGAATTCTTCCCCTCCTCTAGGCCACAGCAGTGACAGCCTCAGTTTTCCTCTCTCTGGGAGATCACTGCACTGACAAGTCCAATTGACACCTCTCTGGGACACCCTGGCGGTGAAAGACCCATTATTCCCCTCTCTGGGACATCCCAGCAGAGACACAACCAAATCAAGACTCCCTGTCATACCACAGCCCCAACAACCCCAATTCCATCCCCTTTGTGGCAACAGACAAGTCATAGCACCTGTGGAACTTTCTCCGGGACTGCACAACAATGATCACTCCAGTTTTCCCCTCTCTGGGACACCACAGCAGTGACAGACTCACTTTTCCCCTCTTGCTGACATCACAGAAGTGACAGGCCCAATTGATGCCTCTCTGGGACACCTGTGCAGTGGCAGCCTCAGTTTTTTCCTCTCTGTGACATCACAGCAATGAGGAAGTCATTTTCCCCTCTCTATGACATCACTGCACTGACAACACGCATTTACACCTCTCTGGGACACCACAGCCGTCACACACGCATTATTCCCCTCTCTGGGACTTCACAGACATGACAGCCTCAATTCATCCCCTTTGCAACACCACAGCAGTGACTGCTCCACTTTTCCTCCATTTGTGACATCAGAGCAGCGACAGGCCCAACTTACCTCTCTTTATGACACCAAAGCTGGGGTAGCCTCACTTTTTTCTTCTCTGTGCCATCACACAAATGAGGGACCCAGATTCCCCTCTCTGTGACATCACTGCACTGACAAGTCCAATTGACACCTCTCTGGGACACCACAGTGGTGCCAGACCCCTTATTCTACTCTCTGGGACATCCCAGCAGAGACAGAAACAGTTCTAACCTCTCTCTGATACCATAGCCATGACAAGCCCAATTGCATCCCCTTGGTGGCAACAGACAAGTCACAACACCTGTGGAACTTTCTCTCAGACTCCACAGCTGTGATAGCCCCACTTTTCCCTTCTCTGTCACATCACAGCACTGGGAACCCCAATCTACGCCTCTCTGGGACAGCACAGCACTGAAAGACCCAGTTTCCACAAGTTCACACATCACAGCACTGACAGACCAAATTTCACCCGTTCTCTCACACCACACAAGGAACAAGCCCACTTTACACCTACATAGAACACCACAGCGCTGACAGTGCCAGCTTTCTCCTCTCTGTGACATATCATCAAAGACAAGTCTGAATTCTTCCCCTCCTCTAGGCCACAGCAGTGACAGCCTCAGTTTTCCTCTCTCTCGGAGATCACTGCACTGACAAGTCCAATTGACACCTCTCTGGGACACCCTGGCGGTGAAAGACCCATTATTCCCCTCTCTGGGACATCCCAGCAGAGACACAACCAAATCAAGACTCCCTGTCATACCACAGCCCCAACAACCCCAATTCCATCCCCTTTGTGGCAACAGACAAGTCATAGCACCTGTGGAACTTTCTCCGGGACTGCACAACAATGATCACTCCAGTTTTCCCTTCTCTGGGACACCACAGCAGTGACAGACTCACTTTTCCCCTCTTGCTGACATCACAGAAGTGACAGGCCCAATTGATGCCTCTCTGGGACACCTGTGCAGTGGCAGCCTCAGTTTTTTCCTCTCTGTGACATCACACCAATGAGGAACTCATTTTCCCCTCTCTATGACATCACTGCACTGACAACTCTCATTTACACCTCTCTGGGACACCACAGCCGTCACACACGCATTATTCCCCTCTCTGGGACTTCACAGACATGATAGCCTCAATTCATCCCCTTTGCAACACCACAGCAGTGACTGCTCCACTTTTCCTCCATTTGTGACATCAGAGCAGTGACAGGCCCAACTTACCTCTCTTTATGACACCAAAGCTGGGGTAGCCTCACTTTTTTCTTCTCTGTGCCATCACACAAATGAGGGACCCAGATTCCCCTCTCTGTGACATCACTGCACTGACAAGTCCAATTGACACCTCTCTGGGACACCACAGTGGTGCCAGACCCCTTATTCTACTCTCTGGGACATCCCAGCAGAGACAGAAACAGTTCTAACCTCTCTCTGATACCATAGCCATGACAAGCCCAATTGCATCCCCTTGGTGGCAACAGACAAGTCACAACACCTGTGGAACTTTCTCTCAGACTCCACAGCTGTGATAGCCCCACTTTTCCCTTCTCTGTCACAGCACAGCACTGGGAACCCCAATCTACGCCTCTCTGGGACAGCACAGCACTGAAAGACCCAGTTTCCACAAGTTCACACATCACAGCACTGACAGACCAAATTTCACCCTTTCTCTCACACCACACAAGGAACAAGCCCAGTTTACACCTACATAGAACACCACAGCGCTGACAGTGCCAGCTTTCTCCTCTCTGTGACATATCATCAAAGACAAGTCTGAATTCTTCCCCTCCTATAGGCCACAGCAGTGACAGCCTCAGTTTTCCTCTCTCTGGGAGATCACTGCACTGACAAGTCCAATTGACACCTCTCTGGGACACCCTGGCGGTGAAAGACCCATTATTCCCCTCTCTGGGACATCCCAGCAGAGACACAACCAAATCAAGACTCCCTGTCATACCACAGCCCCAACAACCCCAATTCCATCCCCTTTGTGGCAACAGACAAGTCATAGCACCTGTGGAACTTTCTCCGGGACTGCACAACAATGATCACTCCAGTTTTCCCCTCTCTGGGACACCACAGCAGTGACAGACTCACTTTTCCCCTCTTGCTGACATCACAGAAGTGACAGGCCCAATTGATGCCTCTCTGGGACACCTGTGCAGTGGCAGCCTCAGTTTTTTCCTCTCTGTGACATCACACCAATGAGGAACTCATTTTCCCCTCTCTATGACATCACTGCACTGACAACTCTCATTTACACCTCTCTGGGACACCACAGCCGTCACACACGCATTATTCCCCTCTCTGGGACTTCACAGACATGATAGCCTCAATTCATCCCCTTTGCAACACCACAGCAGTGACTGCTCCACTTTTCCTCCATTTGTGACATCAGAGCAGTGACAGGCCCAACTTACCTCTCTTTATGACACCAAAGCTGGGGTAGCCTCACTTTTTTCTTCTCTGTGCCATCACACAAATGAGGGACCCAGATTCCCCTCTCTGTGACATCACTGCACTGACAAGTCCAATTGACACCTCTCTGGGACACCACAGTGGTGCCAGACCCCTTATTCTACTCTCTGGGACATCCCAGCAGAGACAGAAACAGTTCTAACCTCTCTCTGATACCATAGCCATGACAAGCCCAATTGCATCCCCTTGGTGGCAACAGACAAGTCACAACACCTGTGGAACTTTCTCTCAGACTCCACAGCTGTGATAGCCCCACTTTTCCCTTCTCTGTCACATCACAGCACTGGGAACCCCAATCTACGCCTCTCTGGGACAGCACAGCACTGAAAGACCCAGTTTCCACAAGTTCACACATCACAGCACTGACAGACCAAATTTCACCCGTTCTCTCACACCACACAAGGAACAAGCCCACTTTACACCTACATAGAACACCACAGCGCTGACAGTGCCAGCTTTCTCCTCTCTGTGACATATCATCAAAGACAAGTCTGAATTCTTCCCCTCCTCTAGGCCACAGCAGTGACAGCCTCAGTTTTCCTCTCTCTGGGAGATCACTGCACTGACAAGTCCAATTGACACCTCTCTGGGACACCCTGGCGGTGAAAGACCCATTATTCCCCTCTCTGGGACATCCCAGCAGAGACACAACCAAATCAAGACTCCCTGTCATACCACAGCCCCAACAACCCCAATTCCATCCCCTTTGTGGCAACAGACAAGTCATAGCACCTGTGGAACTTTCTCCAGGACTGCACAACAATGATCACTCCAGTTTTCCCCTCTCTGGGACACCACAGCAGTGACAGACTCACTTTTCCCCTCTTGCTGACATCACAGAAGTGACAGGCCCAATTGATGCCTCTCTGGGACACCTGTGCAGTGGCAGCCTCAGTTTTTTCCTCTCTGTGACATCACACCAATGAGGAACTCATTTTCCCCTCTCTATGACATCACTGCACTGACAACTCTCATTTACACCTCTCTGGGACACCACAGCCGTCACACACGCATTATTCCCCTCTCTGGGACTTCACAGACATGATAGCCTCAATTCATCCCCTTTGCAACACCACAGCAGTGACTGCTCCACTTTTCCTCCATTTGTGACATCAGAGCAGTGACAGGCCCAACTTACCTCTCTTTATGACACCAAAGCTGGGGTAGCCTCACTTTTTTCTTCTCTGTGCCATCACACAAATGAGGGACCCAGATTCCCCTCTCTGTGACATCACTGCACTGACAAGTCCAATTGACACCTCTCTGGGACACCACAGTGGTGCCAGACCCCTTATTCTACTCTCTGGGACATCCCAGCAGAGACAGAAACAGTTCTAACCTCTCTCTGATACCATAGCCATGACAAGCCCAATTGCATCCCCTTGGTGGCAACAGACAAGTCACAACACCTGTGGAACTTTCTCTCAGACTCCACAGCTGTGATAGCCCCACTTTTCCCTTCTCTGTCACATCACAGCACTGGGAACCCCAATCTACGCCTCTCTGGGACAGCACAGCACTGAAAGACCCAGTTTCCACAAGTTCACACATCACAGCACTGACAGACCAAATTTCACCCTTTCTCTCACACCACACAAGGAACAAGCCCACTTTACACCTACATAGAACACCACAGCGCTGACAGTGCCAGCTTTCTCCTCTCTGTGACATATCATCAAAGACAAGTCTGAATTCTTCCCCTCCTCTAGGCCACAGCAGTGACAGCCTCAGTTTTCCTCTCTCTGGGAGATCACTGCACTGACAAGTCCAATTGACACCTCTCTGGGACACCCTGGCGGTGAAAGACCCATTATTCCCCTCTCTGGGACATCCCAGCAGAGACACAACCAAATCAAGACTCCCTGTCATACCACAGCCCCAACAACCCCAATTCCATCCCCTTTGTGGCAACAGACAAGTCATAGCACCTGTGGAACTTTCTCCAGGACTGCACAACAATGATCACTCCAGTTTTCCCCTCTCTGGGACACCACAGCAGTGACAGACTCACTTTTCCCCTCTTGCTGACATCACAGAAGTGACAGGCCCAATTGATGCCTCTCTGGGACACCTGTGCAGTGGCAGCCTCAGTTTTTTCCTCTCTGTGACATCACACCAATGAGGAAGTCATTTTCCCCTCTCTATGACATCACTGCACTGACAACACGCATTTACACCTCTCTGGGACACCACAGCCGTCACACACGCATTATTCCCCTCTCTGGGACTTCACAGACATGATAGCCTCAATTCATCCCCTTTGCAACACCACAGCAGTGACTGCTCCACTTTTCCTCCATTTGTGACATCAGAGCAGCGACAGGCCCAACTTACCTCTCTTTATGACACCAAAGCTGGGGTAGCCTCACTTTTTTCTTCTCTGTGCCATCACACAAATGAGGGACCCAGATTCCCCTCTCTGTGACATCACTGCACTGACAAGTCCAATTGACACCTCTCTGGGACACCACAGTGGTGCCAGACCCCTTATTCTACTCTCTGGGACATCCCAGCAGAGACAGAAACAGTTCTAACCTCTCTCTGATACCATAGCCATGACAAGCCCAATTGCATCCCCTTGGTGGCAACAGACAAGTCACAACACCTGTGGAACTTTCTCTCAGACTCCACAGCTGTGATAGCCCCACTTTTCCCTTCTCTGTCACATCACAGCACTGGGAACCCCAATCTACGCCTCTCTGGGACAGCACAGCAGTGAAAGACCCAGTTTCCACAAGTTCACACATCACAGCACTGACAGACCAAATTTCACCCGTTCTCTCACACCACACAAGGAACAAGCCCACTTTACACCTACATGGAACACCACAGCGCTGACAGTGCCAGCTTTCTCCTCTCTGTGACATATCATCAAAGACAAGTCTGAATTCTTCCCCTCCTCTAGGCCACAGCAGTGACAGCCTCAGTTTTCCTCTCTCTGGGAGATCACTGCACTGACAAGTCCAATTGACTCCTCTCTGGGACACCCTGGCGGTGAAAGACCCATTATTCCCCTCTCTGGGACATCCCAGCAGAGACACAACCAAATCAAGACTCCCTGTCATACCACAGCCCCAACAACCCCAATTCCATCCCCTTTGTGGCAACAGACAAGTCATAGCACCTGTGGAACTTTCTCCGGGACTGCACAACAATGATCACTCCAGTTTTCCCCTCTCTGGGACACCACAGCAGTGACAGACTCACTTTTCCCCTCTTGCTGACATCACAGAAGTGACAGGCCCAATTGATGCCTCTCTGGGACACCTGTGCAGTGGCAGCCTCAGTTTTTTCCTCTCTGTGACATCACAGCAATGAGGAAGTCATTTTCCCCTCTCTATGACATCACTGCACTGACAACTCTCATTTACACCTCTCTGGGACACCACAGCCGTCACACACGCATTATTCCCCTCTCTGGGACTTCACAGACATGATAGCCTCAATTCATCCCCTTTGCAACACCACAGCAGTGACTGCTCCACTTTTCCTCCATTTGTGACATCAGAGCAGTGACAGGCCCAACTTACCTCTCTTTATGACACCAAAGCTGGGGTAGCCTCACTTTTTTCTTCTCTGTGCCATCACACAAATGAGGGACCCAGATTCCCCTCTCTGTGACATCACTGCACTGACAAGTCCAATTGACACCTCTCTGGGACACCACAGTGGTGCCAGACCCCTTATTCTACTCTCTGGGACATCCCAGCAGAGACAGAAACAGTTCTAACCTCTCTCTGATACCATAGCCATGACAAGCCCAATTGCATCCCCTTGGTGGCAACAGACAAGTCACAACACCTGTGGAACTTTCTCTCAGACTCCACAGCTGTGATAGCCCCACTTTTCCCTTCTCTGTCACATCACAGCACTGGGAACCCCAATCTACGCCTCTCTGGGACAGCACAGCACTGAAAGACCCAGTTTCCACAAGTTCACACATCACAGCACTGACAGACCAAATTTCACCCGTTCTCTCACACCACACAAGGAACAAGCCCACTTTACACCTACATAGAACACCACAGCGCTGACAGTGCCAGCTTTCTCCTCTCTGTGACATATCATCAAAGACAAGTCTGAATTCTTCCCCTCCTCTAGGCCACAGCAGTGACAGCCTCAGTTTTCCTCTCTCTCGGAGATCACTGCACTGACAAGTCCAATTGACACCTCTCTGGGACACCCTGGCGGTGAAAGACCCATTATTCCCCTCTCTGGGACATCCCAGCAGAGACACAACCAAATCAAGACTCCCTGTCATACCACAGCCCCAACAACCCCAATTCCATCCCCTTTGTGGCAACAGACAAGTCATAGCACCTGTGGAACTTTCTCCAGGACTGCACAACAATGATCACTCCAGTTTTCCCCTCTCTGGGACACCACAGCAGTGACAGACTCACTTTTCCCCTCTTGCTGACATCACAGAAGTGACAGGCCCAATTGATGCCTCTCTGGGACACCTGTGCAGTGGCAGCCTCAGTTTTTTCCTCTCTGTGACATCACACCAATGAGGAAGTCATTTTCCCCTCTCTATGACATCACTGCACTGACAACACGCATTTACACCTCTCTGGGACACCACAGCCGTCACACACGCATTATTCCCCTCTCTGGGACTTCACAGACATGATAGCCTCAATTCATCCCCTTTGCAACACCACAGCAGTGACTGCTCCACTTTTCCTCCATTTGTGACATCAGAGCAG
Organism: Periparus ater; assembly: GCA_032357785.1. Lineage (NCBI taxonomy): Eukaryota > Metazoa > Chordata > Aves > Passeriformes > Paridae > Periparus > Periparus ater. The sequence continues at coordinate 16,970 of JANVCZ010000088.1, read as the reverse complement.
CGACAGGCCCAACTTACCTCTCTTTATGACACCAAAGCTGGGGTAGCCTCACTTTTTTCTTCTCTGTGCCATCACACAAATGAGGGACCCAGATTCCCCTCTCTGTGACATCACTGCACTGACAAGTCCAATTGACACCTCTCTGGGACACCACAGTGGTGCCAGACCCCTTATTCTACTCTCTGGGACATCCCAGCAGAGACAGAAACAGTTCTAACCTCTCTCTGATACCATAGCCATGACAAGCCCAATTGCATCCCCTTGGTGGCAACAGACAAGTCACAACACCTGTGGAACTTTCTCTCAGACTCCACAGCTGTGATAGCCCCACTTTTCCCTTCTCTGTCACATCACAGCACTGGGAACCCCAATCTACGCCTCTCTGGGACAGCACAGCAGTGAAAGACCCAGTTTCCACAAGTTCACACATCACAGCACTGACAGACCAAATTTCACCCGTTCTCTCACACCACACAAGGAACAAGCCCACTTTACACCTACATGGAACACCACAGCGCTGACAGTGCCAGCTTTCTCCTCTCTGTGACATATCATCAAAGACAAGTCTGAATTCTTCCCCTCCTCTAGGCCACAGCAGTGACAGCCTCAGTTTTCCTCTCTCTGGGAGATCACTGCACTGACAAGTCCAATTGACACCTCTCTGGGACACCCTGGCGGTGAAAGACCCATTATTCCCCTCTCTGGGACATCCCAGCAGAGACACAACCAAATCAAGACTCCCTGTCATACCACAGCCCCAACAACCCCAATTCCATCCCCTTTGTGGCAACAGACAAGTCATAGCACCTGTGGAACTTTCTCCGGGACTGCACAACAATGATCACTCCAGTTTTCCCCTCTCTGGGACACCACAGCAGTGACAGACTCACTTTTCCCCTCTTGCTGACATCACAGAAGTGACAGGCCCAATTGATGCCTCTCTGGGACACCTGTGCAGTGGCAGCCTCAGTTTTTTCCTCTCTGTGACATCACACCAATGAGGAAGTCATTTTCCCCTCTCTATGACATCACTGCACTGACAACTCTCATTTACACCTCTCTGGGACACCACAGCCGTCACACACGCATTATTCCCCTCTCTGGGACTTCACAGACATGATAGCCTCAATTCATCCCCTTTGCAACACCACAGCAGTGACTGCTCCACTTTTCCTCCATTTGTGACATCAGAGCAGTGACAGGCCCAACTTACCTCTCTTTATGACACCAAAGCTGGGGTAGCCTCACTTTTTTCTTCTCTGTGCCATCACACAAATGAGGGACCCAGATTCCCCTCTCTGTGACATCACTGCACTGACAAGTCCAATTGACACCTCTCTGGGACACCACAGTGGTGCCAGACCCCTTATTCTACTCTCTGGGACATCCCAGCAGAGACAGAAACAGTTCTAACCTCTCTCTGATACCATAGCCATGACAAGCCCAATTGCATCCCCTTGGTGGCAACAGACAAGTCACAACACCTGTGGAACTTTCTCTCAGACTCCACAGCTGTGATAGCCCCACTTTTCCCTTCTCTGTCACATCACAGCACTGGGAACCCCAATCTACGCCTCTCTGGGACAGCACAGCACTGAAAGACCCAGTTTCCACAAGTTCACACATCACAGCACTGACAGACCAAATTTCACCCGTTCTCTCACACCACACAAGGAACAAGCCCACTTTACACCTACATAGAACACCACAGCGCTGACAGTGCCAGCTTTCTCCTCTCTGTGACATATCATCAAAGACAAGTCTGAATTCTTCCCCTCCTCTAGGCCACAGCAGTGACAGCCTCAGTTTTCCTCTCTCTGGGAGATCACTGCACTGACAAGTCCAATTGACACCTCTCTGGGACACCCTGGCGGTGAAAGACCCATTATTCCCCTCTCTGGGACATCCCAGCAGAGACACAACCAAATCAAGACTCCCTGTCATACCACAGCCCCAACAACCCCAATTCCATCCCCTTTGTGGCAACAGACAAGTCATAGCACCTGTGGAACTTTCTCCAGGACTGCACAACAATGATCACTCCAGTTTTCCCCTCTCTGGGACACCACAGCAGTGACAGACTCACTTTTCCCCTCTTGCTGACATCACAGAAGTGACAGGCCCAATTGATGCCTCTCTGGGACACCTGTGCAGTGGCAGCCTCAGTTTTTTCCTCTCTGTGACATCACACCAATGAGGAACTCATTTTCCCCTCTCTATGACATCACTGCACTGACAACTCTCATTTACACCTCTCTGGGACACCACAGCCGTCACACACGCATTATTCCCCTCTCTGGGACTTCACAGACATGATAGCCTCAATTCATCCCCTTTGCAACACCACAGCAGTGACTGCTCCACTTTTCCTCCATTTGTGACATCAGAGCAGTGACAGGCCCAACTTACCTCTCTTTATGACACCAAAGCTGGGGTAGCCTCACTTTTTTCTTCTCTGTGCCATCACACAAATGAGGGACCCAGATTCCCCTCTCTGTGACATCACTGCACTGACAAGTCCAATTGACACCTCTCTGGGACACCACAGTGGTGCCAGACCCCTTATTCTACTCTCTGGGACATCCCAGCAGAGACAGAAACAGTTCTAACCTCTCTCTGATACCATAGCCATGACAAGCCCAATTGCATCCCCTTGGTGGCAACAGACAAGTCACAACACCTGTGGAACTTTCTCTCAGACTCCACAGCTGTGATAGCCCCACTTTTCCCTTCTCTGTCACATCACAGCACTGGGAACCCCAATCTACGCCTCTCTGGGACAGCACAGCACTGAAAGACCCAGTTTCCACAAGTTCACACATCACAGCACTGACAGACCAAATTTCACCCGTTCTCTCACACCACACAAGGAACAAGCCCACTTTACACCTACATAGAACACCACAGCGCTGACAGTGCCAGCTTTCTCCTCTCTGTGACATATCATCAAAGACAAGTCTGAATTCTTCCCCTCCTGTAGGCCACAGCAGTGACAGCCTCAGTTTTCCTCTCTCTGGGAGATCACTGCACTGACAAGTCCAATTGACACCTCTCTGGGACACCCTGGCGGTGAAAGACCCATTATTCCCCTCTCTGGGACATCCCAGCAGAGACACAACCAAATCAAGACTCCCTGTCATACCACAGCCCCAACAACCCCAATTCCATCCCCTTTGTGGCAACAGACAAGTCATAGCACCTGTGGAACTTTCTCCGGGACTGCACAACAATGATCACTCCAGTTTTCCCTTCTCTGGGACACCACAGCAGTGACAGACTCACTTTTCCCCTCTTGCTGACATCACAGAAGTGACAGGCCCAATTGATGCCTCTCTGGGACACCTGTGCAGTGGCAGCCTCAGTTTTTTCCTCTCTGTGACATCACAGCAATGAGGAACTCATTTTCCCCTCTCTATGACATCACTGCACTGACAACTCTCATTTACACCTCTCTGGGACACCACAGCCGTCACACACGCATTATTCCCCTCTCTGGGACTTCACAGACATGATAGCCTCAATTCATCCCCTTTGCAACACCACAGCAGTGACTGCTCCACTTTTCCTCCATTTGTGACATCAGAGCAGTGACAGGCCCAACTTACCTCTCTTTATGACACCAAAGCTGGGGTAGCCTCACTTTTTTCTTCTCTGTGCCATCACACAAATGAGGGACCCAGATTCCCCTCTCTGTGACATCACTGCACTGACAAGTCCAATTGACACCTCTCTGGGACACCACAGTGGTGCCAGACCCCTTATTCTACTCTCTGGGACATCCCAGCAGAGACAGAAACAGTTCTAACCTCTCTCTGATACCATAGCCATGACAAGCCCAATTGCATCCCCTTGGTGGCAACAGACAAGTCACAACACCTGTGGAACTTTCTCTCAGACTCCACAGCTGTGATAGCCCCACTTTTCCCTTCTCTGTCACAGCACTGGGAACCCCAATCTACGCCTCTCTGGGACAGCACAGCAGTGAAAGACCCAGTTTCCACAAGTTCACACATCACAGCACTGACAGACCAAATTTCACCCTTTCTCTCACACCACACAAGGAACAAGCCCAGTTTACACCTACATAGAACACCACAGCGCTGACAGTGCCAGCTTTCTCCTCTCTGTGACATATCATCAAAGACAAGTCTGAATTCTTCCCCTCCTCTAGGCCACAGCAGTGACAGCCTCAGTTTTCCTCTCTCTGGGAGATCACTGCACTGACAAGTCCAATTGACACCTCTCTGGGACACCCTGGCGGTGAAAGACCCATTATTCCCCTCTCTGGGACATCCCAGCAGAGACACAACCAAATCAAGACTCCCTGTCATACCACAGCCCCAACAACCCCAATTCCATCCCCTTTGTGGCAACAGACAAGTCATAGCACCTGTGGAACTTTCTCCAGGACTGCACAACAATGATCACTCCAGTTTTCCCCTCTCTGGGACACCACAGCAGTGACAGACTCACTTTTCCCCTCTTGCTGACATCACAGAAGTGACAGGCCCAATTGATGCCTCTCTGGGACACCTGTGCAGTGGCAGCCTCAGTTTTTTCCTCTCTGTGACATCACAGCAATGAGGAAGTCATTTTCCCCTCTCTATGACATCACTGCACTGACAACACGCATTTACACCTCTCTGGGACACCACAGCCGTCACACACGCATTATTCCCCTCTCTGGGACTTCACAGACATGACAGCCTCAATTCATCCCCTTTGCAACACCACAGCAGTGACTGCTCCACTTTTCCTCCATTTGTGACATCAGAGCAGCGACAGGCCCAACTTACCTCTCTTTATGACACCAAAGCTGGGGTAGCCTCACTTTTTTCTTCTCTGTGCCATCACACAAATGAGGGACCCAGATTCCCCTCTCTGTGACATCACTGCACTGACAAGTCCAATTGACACCTCTCTGGGACACCACAGTGGTGCCAGACCCCTTATTCTACTCTCTGGGACATCCCAGCAGAGACAGAAACAGTTCTAACCTCTCTCTGATACCATAGCCATGACAAGCCCAATTGCATCCCCTTGGTGGCAACAGACAAGTCACAACACTTGTGGAACTTTCTCTCAGACTCCACAGCTGTGATAGCCCCACTTTTCCCTTCTCTGTCACATCACAGCACTGGGAACCCCATTCTACGCCTCTCTGGGACAGCACAGCAGTGAAAGACCCAGTTTCCACAAGTTCACACATCACAGCACTGACAGACCAAATTTCACCCGTTCTCTCACACCACACAAGGAACAAGCCCAGTTTACACCTACATAGAACACCACAGCGCTGACAGTGCCAGCTTTCTCATCTCTGTGACATATCATCAAAGACAAGTCTGAATTCTTCCCCTCCTCTAGGCCACAGCAGTGACAGCCTCAGTTTTCCTCTCTCTCGGAGATCACTGCACTGACAAGTCCAATTGACACCTCTCTGGGACACCCTGGCGGTGAAAGACCCATTATTCCCCTCTCTGGGACATCCCAGCAGAGACACAACCAAATCAAGACTCCCTGTCATACCACAGCCCCAACAACCCCAATTCCATCCCCTTTGTGGCAACAGACAAGTCATAGCACCTGTGGAACTTTCTCCGGGACTGCACAACAATGATCACTCCAGTTTTCCCTTCTCTGGGACACCACAGCAGTGACAGACTCACTTTTCCCCTCTTGCTGACATCACAGAAGTGACAGGCCCAATTGATGCCTCTCTGGGACACCTGTGCAGTGGCAGCCTCAGTTTTTTCCTCTCTGTGACATCACAGCAATGAGGAAGTCATTTTCCCCTCTCTATGACATCACTGCACTGACAACTCTCATTTACACCTCTCTGGGACACCACAGCCGTCACACACGCATTATTCCCCTCTCTGGGACTTCACAGACATGATAGCCTCAATTCATCCCCTTTGCAACACCACAGCAGTGACTGCTCCACTTTTCCTCCATTTGTGACATCAGAGCAGTGACAGGCCCAACTTACCTCTCTTTATGACACCAAAGCTGGGGTAGCCTCACTTTTTTCTTCTCTGTGCCATCACACAAATGAGGGACCCAGATTCCCCTCTCTGTGACATCACTGCACTGACAAGTCCAATTGACACCTCTCTGGGACACCACAGTGGTGCCAGACCCCTTATTCTACTCTCTGGGACATCCCAGCAGAGACAGAAACAGTTCTAACCTCTCTCTGATACCATAGCCATGACAAGCCCAATTGCATCCCCTTGGTGGCAACAGACAAGTCACAACACCTGTGGAACTTTCTCTCAGACTCCACAGCTGTGATAGCCCCACTTTTCCCTTCTCTGTCACATCACAGCACTGGGAACCCCAATCTACGCCTCTCTGGGACAGCACAGCACTGAAAGACCCAGTTTCCACAAGTTCACACATCACAGCACTGACAGACCAAATTTCACCCGTTCTCTCACACCACACAAGGAACAAGCCCACTTTACACCTACATAGAACACCACAGCGCTGACAGTGCCAGCTTTCTCCTCTCTGTGACATATCATCAAAGACAAGTCTGAATTCTTCCCCTCCTCTAGGCCACAGCAGTGACAGCCTCAGTTTTCCTCTCTCTGGGAGATCACTGCACTGACAAGTCCAATTGACACCTCTCTGGGACACCCTGGCGGTGAAAGACCCATTATTCCCCTCTCTGGGACATCCCAGCAGAGACACAACCAAATCAAGACTCCCTGTCATACCACAGCCCCAACAACCCCAATTCCATCCCCTTTGTGGCAACAGACAAGTCATAGCACCTGTGGAACTTTCTCCAGGACTGCACAACAATGATCACTCCAGTTTTCCCCTCTCTGGGACACCACAGCAGTGACAGACTCACTTTTCCCCTCTTGCTGACATCACAGAAGTGACAGGCCCAATTGATGCCTCTCTGGGACACCTGTGCAGTGCAGCCTCAGTTTTTTCCTCTCTGTGACATCACACCAATGAGGAACTCATTTTCCCCTCTCTATGACATCACTGCACTGACAACTCTCATTTACACCTCTCTGGGACACCACAGCCGTCACACACGCATTATTCCCTCTCTGGGACTTCACAGACATGATAGCCTCAATTCATCCCCTTTGCAACACCACAGCAGTGACTGCTCCACTTTTCCTCCATTTGTGACATCAGAGCAGTGACAGGCCCAACTTACCTCTCTTTATGACACCAAAGCTGGGGTAGCCTCACTTTTTTCTTCTCTGTGCCATCACACAAATGAGGGACCCAGATTCCCCTCTCTGTGACATCACTGCACTGACAAGTCCAATTGACACCTCTCTGGGACACCACAGTGGTGCCAGACCCCTTATTCTACTCTCTGGGACATCCCAGCAGAGACAGAAACAGTTCTAACCTCTCTCTGATACCATAGCCATGACAAGCCCAATTGCATCCCCTTGGTGGCAACAGACAAGTCACAACACCTGTGGAACTTTCTCTCAGACTCCACAGCTGTGATAGCCCCACTTTTCCCTTCTCTGTCACATCACAGCACTGGGAACCCCAATCTACGCCTCTCTGGGACAGCACAGCACTGAAAGACCCAGTTTCCACAAGTTCACACATCACAGCACTGACAGACCAAATTTCACCCGTTCTCTCACACCACACAAGGAACAAGCCCACTTTACACCTACATAGAACACCACAGCGCTGACAGTGCCAGCTTTCTCCTCTCTGTGACATATCATCAAAGACAAGTCTGAATTCTTCCCCTCCTCTAGGCCACAGCAGTGACAGCCTCAGTTTTCCTCTCTCTGGGAGATCACTGCACTGACAAGTCCAATTGACACCTCTCTGGGACACCCTGGCGGTGAAAGACCCATTATTCCCCTCTCTGGGACATCCCAGCAGAGACACAACCAAATCAAGACTCCCTGTCATACCACAGCCCCAACAACCCCAATTCCATCCCCTTTGTGGCAACAGACAAGTCATAGCACCTGTGGAACTTTCTCCAGGACTGCACAACAATGATCACTCCAGTTTTCCCCTCTCTGGGACACCACAGCAGTGACAGACTCACTTTTCCCCTCTTGCTGACATCACAGAAGTGACAGGCCCAATTGATGCCTCTCTGGGACACCTGTGCAGTGGCAGCCTCAGTTTTTTCCTCTCTGTGACATCACAGCAATGAGGAAGTCATTTTCCCCTCTCTATGACATCACTGCACTGACAACTCTCATTTACACCTCTCTGGGACACCACAGCCGTCACACACGCATTATTCCCCTCTCTGGGACTTCACAGACATGATAGCCTCAATTCATCCCCTTTGCAACACCACAGCAGTGACTGCTCCACTTTTCCTCCATTTGTGACATCAGAGCAGTGACAGGCCCAACTTACCTCTCTTTATGACACCAAAGCTGGGGTAGCCTCACTTTTTTCTTCTCTGTGCCATCACACAAATGAGGGACCCAGATTCCCCTCTCTGTGACATCACTGCACTGACAAGTCCAATTGACACCTCTCTGGGACACCACAGTGGTGCCAGACCCCTTATTCTACTCTCTGGGACATCCCAGCAGAGACAGAAACAGTTCTAACCTCTCTCTGATACCATAGCCATGACAAGCCCAATTGCATCCCCTTGGTGGCAACAGACAAGTCACAACACCTGTGGAACTTTCTCTCAGACTCCACAGCTGTGATAGCCCCACTTTTCCCTTCTCTGTCACATCACAGCACTGGGAACCCCAATCTACGCCTCTCTGGGACAGCACAGCACTGAAAGACCCAGTTTCCACAAGTTCACACATCACAGCACTGACAGACCAAATTTCACCCGTTCTCTCACACCACACAAGGAACAAGCCCACTTTACACCTACATAGAACACCACAGCGCTGACAGTGCCAGCTTTCTCCTCTCTGTGACATATCATCAAAGACAAGTCTGAATTCTTCCCCTCCTCTAGGCCACAGCAGTGACAGCCTCAGTTTTCCTCTCTCTGGGAGATCACTGCACTGACAAGTCCAATGACACCTCTCTGGGACACCCCTGGCGGTGAAAGACCCATTATTCCCCTCTCTGGGACATCCCAGCAGAGACACAACCAAATCAAGACTCCCTGTCATACCACAGCCCCAACAACCCCAATTCCATCCCCTTTGTGGCAACAGACAAGTCATAGCACCTGTGGAACTTTCTCCAGGACTGCACAACAATGATCACTCCAGTTTTCCCCTCTCTGGGACACCACAGCAGTGACAGACTCACTTTTCCCCTCTTGCTGACATCACAGAAGTGACAGGCCCAATTGATGCCTCTCTGGGACACCTGTGCAGTGGCAGCCTCAGTTTTTTCCTCTCTGTGACATCACACCAATGAGGAACTCATTTTCCCCTCTCTATGACATCACTGCACTGACAACACGCATTTACACCTCTCTGGGACACCACAGCCGTCACACACGCATTATTCCCCTCTCTGGGACTTCACAGACATGACAGCCTCAATTCATCCCCTTTGCAACACCACAGCAGTGACTGCTCCACTTTTCCTCCATTTGTGACATCAGAGCAGCGACAGGCCCAACTTACCTCTCTTTATGACACCAAAGCTGGGGTAGCCTCACTTTTTTCTTCTCTGTGCCATCACACAAATGAGGGACCCAGATTCCCCTCTCTGTGACATCACTGCACTGACAAGTCCAATTGACACCTCTCTGGGACACCACAGTGGTGCCAGACCCTTATTCTACTCTCTGGGACATCCCAGCAGAGACAGAAACAGTTCTAACCTCTCTCTGATACCATAGCCATGACAAGCCCAATTGCATCCCCTTGGTGGCAACAGACAAGTCACAACACTTGTGGAACTTTCTCTCAGACTCCACAGCTGTGATAGCCCCACTTTTCCCTTCTCTGTCACATCACAGCACTGGGAACCCCATTCTACGCCTCTCTGGGACAGCACAGCAGTGAAAGACCCAGTTTCCACAAGTTCACACATCACAGCACTGACAGACCAAATTTCACCCGTTCTCTCACACCACACAAGGAACAAGCCCAGTTTACACCTACATAGAACACCACAGCGCTGACAGTGCCAGCTTCTCCTCTCTGTGACATATCATCAAAGACAAGTCTGAATTCTTCCCCTCCTCTAGGCCACAGCAGTGACAGCCTCAGTTTTCCTCTCTCTGGAGATCACTGCACTGACAAGTCCAATTGACACCTCTCTGGGACACCCTGGCGGTGAAAGACCCATTATTCCCCTCTCTGGGACATCCCAGCAGAGACACAACCAAATCAAGACTCCCTGTCATACCACAGCCCCAACAACCCCAATTCCATCCCCTTTGTGGCAACAGACAAGTCATAGCACCTGTGGAACTTTCTCCAGGACTGCACAACAATGATCACTCCAGTTTTCCCCTCTCTGGGACACCACAGCAGTGACAGACTCACTTTTCCCCTCTTGCTGACATCACAGAAGTGACAGGCCCAATTGATGCCTCTCTGGGACACCTGTGCAGTGGCAGCCTCAGTTTTTTCCTCTCTGTGACATCACACCAATGAGGAACTCATTTTCCCCTCTCTATGACATCACTGCACTGACAACTCTCATTTACACCTCTCTGGGACACCACAGCCGTCACACACGCATTATTCCCCTCTCTGGGACTTCACAGACATGATAGCCTCAATTCATCCCCTTTGCAACACCACAGCAGTGACTGCTCCACTTTTCCTCCATTTGTGACATCAGAGCAGTGACAGGCCCAACTTACCTCTCTTTATGACACCAAAGCTGGGGTAGCCTCACTTTTTTCTTCTCTGTGCCATCACACAAATGAGGGACCCAGATTCCCCTCTCTGTGACATCACTGCACTGACAAGTCCAATTGACACCTCTCTGGGACACCACAGTGGTGCCAGACCCCTTATTCTACTCTCTGGGACATCCCAGCAGAGACAGAAACAGTTCTAACCTCTCTCTGATACCATAGCCATGACAAGCCCAATTGCATCCCCTTGGTGCAACAGACAAGTCACAACACCTGTGGAACTTTCTCTCAGACTCCACAGCTGTGATAGCCCCACTTTTCCCTTCTCTGTCACATCACAGCACTGGGAACCCCAATCTACGCCTCTCTGGGACAGCACAGCACTGAAAGACCCAGTTTCCACAAGTTCACACATCACAGCACTGACAGACCAAATTTCACCCGTTCTCTCACACCACACAAGGAACAAGCCCACTTTACACCTACATAGAACACCACAGCGCTGACAGTGCCAGCTTTCTCCTCTCTGTGACATATCATCAAAGACAAGTCTGAATTCTTCCCCTCCTCTAGGCCACAGCAGTGACAGCCTCAGTTTTCCTCTCTCTGGGAGATCACTGCACTGACAAGTCCAATTGACACCTCTCTGGGACACCCTGGCGGTGAAAGACCCATTATTCCCCTCTCTGGGACATCCCAGCAGAGACACAACCAAATCAAGACTCCCTGTCATACCACAGCCCCAACAACCCCAATTCCATCCCCTTTGTGGCAACAGACAAGTCATAGCACCTGTGGAACTTTCTCCAGGACTGCACAACAATGATCACTCCAGTTTTCCCCTCTCTGGGACACCACAGCAGTGACAGACTCACTTTTCCCCTCTTGCTGACATCACAGAAGTGACAGGCCCAATTGATGCCTCTCTGGGAACACCTGTGCAGTGGCAGCCTCAGTTTTTTTCCTCTCTGTGACATCACACCAATGAGGAACTCATTTTCCCCTCTCTATGACATCACTGCACTGACAACTCTCATTTACACCTCTCTGGGACACCACAGCCGTCACACACGCATTATTCCCCTCTCTGGGACTTCACAGACATGATAGCCTCAATTCATCCCCTTTGCAACACCACAGCAGTGACTGCTCCACTTTTCCTCCATTTGTGACATCAGAGCAGTGACAGGCCCAACTTACCTCTCTTTATGACACCAAAGCTGGGGTAGCCTCACTTTTTTCTTCTCTGTGCCATCACACAAATGAGGGACCCAGATTCCCCTCTCTGTGACATCACTGCACTGACAAGTCCAATTGACACCTCTCTGGGACACCACAGTGGTGCCAGACCCCTTATTCTACTCTCTGGGACATCCCAGCAGAGACAGAAACAGTTCTAACCTCTCTCTGATACCATAGCCATGACAAGCCCAATTGCATCCCCTTGGTGGCAACAGACAAGTCACAACACCTGTGGAACTTTCTCTCAGACTCCACAGCTGTGATAGCCCCACTTTTCCCTTCTCTGTCACATCACAGCACTGGGAACCCCAATCTACGCCTCTCTGGGACAGCACAGCACTGAAAGACCCAGTTTCCACAAGTTCACACATCACAGCACTGACAGACCAAATTTCACCCGTTCTCTCACACCACACAAGGAACAAGCCCACTTTACACCTACATAGAACACCACAGCGCTGACAGTGCCAGCTTCTTCTTCTCCTTCCTTCCTCTGTGACATATCATCAAAGACAAGTCTGAATTCTTCCCCTCCTCTAGGCCACAGCAGTGACAGCCTCAGTTTTCCTCTCTCTGGGAGATCACTGCACTGACAAGTCCAATTGACACCTCTCTGGGACACCCTGGCGGTGAAAGACCCATTATTCCCCTCTCTGGGACATCCCAGCAGAGACACAACCAAATCAAGACTCCCTGTCATACCACAGCCCCAACAACCCCAATTCCATCCCCTTTGTGGCAACAGACAAGTCATAGCACCTGTGGAACTTTCTCCAGGACTGCACAACAATGATCACTCCAGTTTTTCCCCTCTCTGGGACACCACAGCAGTGACAGACTCACTTTTCCCCCTCTTGCTGACATCACAGAAGTGACAGGCCCAATTGATGCCTCTCTGGGACACCTGTGCAGTGGCAGCCTCAGTTTTTTCCTCTCTGTGACATCACAGCAATGAGGAAGTCATTTTCCCCTCTCTATGACATCACTGCACTGACAACTCTCATTTACACCTCTCTGGGACACCACAGCCGTCACACACGCATTATTCCCCTCTCTGGGACTTCACAGACATGATAGCCTCAATTCATCCCCTTTGCAACACCACAGCAGTGACTGCTCCACTTTTCCTCCATTTGTGACATCAGAGCAGTGACAGGCCCAACTTACCTCTCTTTATGACACCAAAGCTGGGGTAGCCTCACTTTTTTCTTCTCTGTGCCATCACACAAATGAGGGACCCAGATTCCCCTCTCTGTGACATCACTGCACTGACAAGTCCAATTGACACCTCTCTGGGACACCACAGTGGTGCCAGACCCCTTATTCTACTCTCTGGGACATCCCAGCAGAGACAGAAACAGTTCTAACCTCTCTCTGATACCATAGCCATGACAAGCCCAATTGCATCCCCTTGGTGGCAACAGACAAGTCACAACACCTGTGGAACTTTCTCTCAGACTCCACAGCTGTGATAGCCCCACTTTTCCCTTCTCTGTCACATCACAGCACTGGGAACCCCAATCTACGCCTCTCTGGGACAGCACAGCACTGAAAGACCCAGTTTCCACAAGTTCACACATCACAGCACTGACAGACCAAATTTCACCCGTTCTCTCACACCACACAAGGAACAAGCCCACTTTACACCTACATAGAACACCACAGCGCTGACAGTGCCAGCTTTCTCCTCTCTGTGACATATCATCAAAGACAAGTCTGAATTCTTCCCCTCCTCTAGGCCACAGCAGTGACAGCCTCAGTTTTCCTCTCTCTGGGAGATCACTGCACTGACAAGTCCAATTGACACCTCTCTGGGACACCCTGGCGGTGAAAGACCCATTATTCCCCTCTCTGGGACATCCCAGCAGAGACACAACCAAATCAAGACTCCCTGTCATACCACAGCCCCAACAACCCCAATTCCATCCCCTTTGTGGCAACAGACAAGTCATAGCACCTGTGGAACTTTCTCCAGGACTGCACAACAATGATCACTCCAGTTTTCCCCTCTCTGGGACACCACAGCAGTGACAGACTCACTTTTCCCCTCTTGCTGACATCACAGAAGTGACAGGCCCAATTGATGCCTCTCTGGGACACCTGTGCAGTGGCAGCCTCAGTTTTTTCCTCTCTGTGACATCACACCAATGAGGAAGTCATTTTCCCCTCTCTATGACATCACTGCACTGACAACTCTCATTTACACCTCTCTGGGACACCACAGCCGTCACACACGGCATTATTCCCCTCTCTGGGACTTCACAGACATGATAGCCTCAATTCATCCCCTTTGCAACACCACAGCAGTGACTGCTCCACTTTTCCTCCATTTGTGACATCAGAGCAGTGACAGGCCCAACTTACCTCTCTTTATGACACCAAAGCTGGGGTAGCCTCACTTTTTTCTTCTCTGTGCCATCACACAAATGAGGGACCCAGATTCCCCTCTCTGTGACATCACTGCACTGACAAGTCCAATTGACACCTCTCTGGGACACCACAGTGGTGCCAGACCCCTTATTCTACTCTCTGGACATCCCAGCAGAGACAGAAACAGTTCTAACCTCTCTCTGATACCATAGCCATGACAAGCCCAATTGCATCCCCTTGGTGGCAACAGACAAGTCACAACACCTGTGGAACTTTCTCTCAGACTCCACAGCTGTGATAGCCCCACTTTTCCCTTCTCTGTCACATCACAGCACTGGGAACCCCAATCTACGCCTCTCTGGGACAGCACAGCACTGAAAGACCCAGTTTCCACAAGTTCACACATCACAGCACTGACAGACCAAATTTCACCCCGTTCTCTCACACCACACAAGGAACAAGCCCACTTTACACCTACATAGAACACCACAGCGCTGACAGTGCCAGCTTTCTCCTCTCTGTGACATATCATCAAAGACAAGTCTGAATTCTTCCCCTCCTCTAGGCCACAGCAGTGACAGCCTCAGTTTTCCTCTCTCTGGGAGATCACTGCACTGACAAGTCCAATTGACACCTCTCTGGGACACCCTGGCGGTGAAAGACCCATTATTCCCCTCTCTGGACATCCCAGCAGAGACACAACCAAATCAAGACTCCCTGTCATACCACAGCCCAACAACCCCAATTCCATCCCCTTTGTGGCAACAGACAAGTCATAGCACCTGTGGAACTTTCTCCAGGACTGCACAACAATGATCACTCCAGTTTTCCCCTCTCTGGGACACCACAGCAGTGACAGACTCACTTTTCCCCTCTTGCTGACATCACAGAAGTGACAGGCCCAATTGATGCCTCTCTGGGACACCTGTGCAGTGGCAGCCTCAGTTTTTTCCTCTCTGTGACATCACAGCAATGAGGAAGTCATTTTCCCCTCTCTATGACATCACTGCACTGACAACACGCATTTACACCTCTCTGGGGACACCACAGCCGTCACACACGCATTATTCCCCTCTCTGGGACTTCACAGACATGATAGCCTCAATTCATCCCCTTTGCAACACCACAGCAGTGACTGCTCCACTTTTCCTCCATTTGTGACATCAGAGCAGCGACAGGCCCAACTTACCTCTCTTTATGACACCAAAGCTGGGGTAGCCTCACTTTTTTCTTCTCTGTGCCATCACACAAATGAGGGACCCAGATTCCCCTCTCTGTGACATCACTGCACTGACAAGTCCAATTGACACCTCTCTGGGACACCACAGTGGTGCCAGACCCTTATTCTACTCTCTGGGACATCCCAGCAGAGACAGAAACAGTTCTAACCTCTCTCTGATACCATAGCCATGACAAGCCCAATTGCATCCCCTTGGTGGCAACAGACAAGTCACAACACCTGTGGAACTTTCTCTCAGACTCCACAGCTGTGATAGCCCCACTTTTCCCTTCTCTGTCACATCACAGCACTGGGAACCCCAATCTACGCCTCTCTGGGACAGCACAGCACTGAAAGACCCAGTTTCCACAAGTTCACACATCACAGCACTGACAGACCAAATTTCACCCGTTCTCTCACACCACACAAGGAACAAGCCCACTTTACACCTACATAGAACACCACAGCGCTGACAGTGCCAGCTTTCTCCTCTCTGTGACATATCATCAAAGACAAGTCTGAATTCTTCCCCTCCTCTAGGCCACAGCAGTGACAGCCTCAGTTTTCCTCTCTCTGGGAGATCACTGCACTGACAAGTCCAATTGACACCTCTCTGGGACACCCTGGCGGTGAAAGACCCATTATTCCCCTCTCTGGGACATCCAGCAGAGACACAACCAAATCAAGACTCCCTGTCATACCACAGCCCCAACAACCCCAATTCCATCCCCTTTGTGGCAACAGACAAGTCATAGCACCTGTGGAACTTTCTCCAGGACTGCACAACAATGATCACTCCAGTTTTCCCCTCTCTGGGACACCACAGCAGTGACAGACTCACTTTTCCCCTCTTGCTGACATCACAGAAGTGACAGGCCCAATTGATGCCTCTCTGGGACACCTGTGCAGTGCAGCCTCAGTTTTTTCCTCTCTGTGACATCACACCAATGAGGAACTCATTTTCCCCTCTCTATGACATCACTGCACTGACAACTCTCATTTACACCTCTCTGGGACACCACAGCCGTCACACACGCATTATTCCCCTCTCTGGGACTTCACAGACATGATAGCCTCAATTCATCCCCTTTGCAACACCACAGCAGTGACTGCTCCACTTTTCCTCCATTTGTGACATCAGAGCAGTGACAGGCCCAACTTACCTCTCTTTATGACACCAAAGCTGGGGTAGCCTCACTTTTTTCTTCTCTGTGCCATCACACAAATGAGGGACCCAGATTCCCCTCTCTGTGACATCACTGCACTGACAAGTCCAATTGACACCTCTCTGGGACACCACAGTGGTGCCAGACCCCTTATTCTACTCTCTGGGACATCCCAGCAGAGACAGAAACAGTTCTAACCTCTCTC